>CM066044.1:127672303-127738891 GCA_033557465.1 Ichthyophis bannanicus
CGGTGCTCTTAGGAGAAGGTTACAAGGGCAGTAGATGTTTGTCTGCTGAACATATACAGTCATCGTTCTACGACTCTCTCGCTCTCTTTTCCATTTGCAAACCCCAAAAAATGCATTTAAGAACTGTAGGAGATGAAGCATATTAAAATGAGAGGAAGTGCTGTTTCAGCAGAACAGTGGCGTTTGGAAAGCTTAATCTACTCTTTTTGCAATGTTGGACAATAAATTTAAGCTTTACAATTAATTAAAGATTTGAACTTTGGTCACCGCACAAAAGTTATGTCTGACCAGAAATTTGAAATGATTAATGAAGCACATGGTTTTAACTCATCCTCTGGAAGAGAGTTCACAACTGGGATAAGCAAATGTTCCATAAATATATCAGAAATACACTGTATCTCCAGATTCCATGAAGCTTCTTCTATAGGACCTGCATTAACAGGTGAGCAGAGCTTGGAAAATGGCAAAGAAGGCACTATTTGTTTTCAATTTTAATTTTCTAGCACATTGAACTAAAGTAGAATAACCAGATACATCAAAAAAGCAGCAATATTACAATCCAGTCCTAGAAATTATGGGAGTTATTTTAGAAGCTTTATTTGCGACCTACACATGTAAATTGCATCCATATGCAAATGAACATTCTAAAAAGGCTCCAATTTGCATATGGCTGTCGTACTGTGTTGAAATTGCATGGCGTCATGTCCTGATGTAAATAAAATCTACGCATATATTCCCCATTTCCTATAGGGAATGCACTGGAAGTCAAAAATTATCCATGTTCAGATTTATACCTGCTCCCTGACATGAATAGGTATTAAAGAGTTCCTTTAGACCATCTCTTTACAGGAGGGATTAAGGGGGATAGCTCCCTTAATTCCCTAATGTTTGTTTCCCCCTACAAATTCAAATGAGGTCAAGACACTCTTAGTTAACCGTAATGGACTCTCTGCACGGCTAGGTTTGCAAAATGGCTCAGTTGCACATACAGGTGCCAGCACGTTAACGTGCACCTTGTGAAATGCTGGTAATGACAGGTGTAAGTTGCTGGGTTTCCTCCTTTGATTTTCCCACATGTACATTTGTGAAGCGGCTCCTCCTACTGCGTGCAGATACGCATCCCCCTGTATCTCTACATCTCCTTTTCCTTATTTTAGAAAAGGCTCCACCGTTAGCAGAGCCTTTTCTAAAATATTGGTACAATTGTAAACATGGAAACCTGGACGTCTGAATACTGGTCCCCATGTCCTATCTAAAATGTGCCTTCCCTCATAGGTGCTGTTGATCAATTCATAATCATGGTCATAAAGGTTAATAAACAAAAGCATAATATAAGGTGACCCAGGTCTATTAGGCTAACGCATTTCTTGACTGGCTTTCAGGATTTGTCTGGCACTCCCTCAGGTCAGAGAAAGTCAGGGTGCTTTTGCAACTTCATACATGAGTAAAACATGTGCACATACTTTCCTCTGTGCCAGATTTTGCTGGATTTTCAAAATGAAAATATGCATGTAATTCCGCTAGGGTGTGTATAGGCAAAGAAATGTTGGTACATCAGGCAGCTTTTTGATTTGCTTCAGATATTCCATTCAATAAGAATGTTCTCACAGGCATTACAACTTTTTTAGTGCATTCAAATTGATTGTATGCATATTAATTTGTTTGCATGAATTAAATTTTTAAGGAACGCTCACAAACAGAATGCACGCTAACAAATACGCACCCCTAACATTTGTTGTGAACATCGTCTCAGGAAACCTATGCACCAGCATTTATACCTAATACTCGGGATGTAACTTGTTCCTGGCAGCTTGACCCTTTGCAGTGGTATCATGAGACCACCAGTAAGGGTTAAGCGGTATTTTTGAATCCAAGTGCTGATAGGGCAGGAGTGATATGACGGCCGTTCCTGACTTTTACTAGCCACCAAATAAACCCGTATTGTGAGATGGGAGGGTACGTATCAAGGGACAAGTTTGAGGCCTGGAATAAGGGAATGGAGGAATTGGATCTCGAGGGCGGGAGGCTGAATGGCTTTGGAAGGTGGGGGTGTATTGGTAACCACTGAGGGAATAGGGAGTGGGGGGTATCGTTTCAGGCACCAGCCCTTTTAAATGATAGCAGGCCCGATTTACAGCCAGCTTTGTATCATCTAATCATCTTTGCATTGCTGAGGCCAGAAAAGCAAAATTTTCTCAGCTGCAAATATTCAAAATGAAATTTACTGCACAAATTAGTAACCTGTAATGATTTGTGCAGTAAATTCTGCTGCAGTAAAGTGCATGGGGGGAGCATATTTAAAAGGATTGATCTTCTAATTGCATTAATTCTGGTGCACGGGATATTGAGTGACACACAGTGTAGCATCAGAGCGCTCCGGACGTAGTGGCGATATTCAGCTGCTGGCTGGCTAATTTCAACCGGCTAATGGTAGGAACATAAAAGGCTGGCTAACTTTACCCATTTTAGTTAACTGGGCAATGAATGACTATCGCCACTGCCTGGTTAGCTAAAACCCTATCTGAACATACCAGATATTCAATGCTTGTGGCCGGATCTTACCCTAGCACTGAACATCTGGGTTTAATTTAAAACAGCGGTGGCCAGCAGAATAGTAACTACTTGCTATACTACAGCGGTCGTATGCTTATTGGAAAAGTGCTATATAATTCCAAACAATAGTTTAAATGCTGGAATAATATACTTTGAACTCTCCATTTGAAGCAAATCCGCATTTAGCTGCATAAAATGCTTTTGCTTTGACGAGTGAATTAAAAAGTGTGCACCTTCATGCTGCAGAGCTTTCTGAAAGGGAGTCTAAATCATTCCCGCAGCTCCCTCATGTCCTGTATTGTAAACCCAGGGCCGGCCAGAGGATTTCTGCCGCCCCCTCCCTTCCGAGCTGAGCTACGACGATGGCATCCCTCCCCCCCCCCCTCCTCCTCCAGGTGTTGCCAATTCCATCGGCAGGATCGGTGGAGAAGGGAAGGCTTGGCTTTGTGCGGCAGCAACAGCAACCGATGGCAGACCATGTGCACCTAAGCACGTGATCTGCTGCAGACACCAAGGTGTGCCACCCACTGAGGTCTGCCACCTAGTGGATGGGGTGACCCTGTATAAAGTTGCTTTTACGTGGTAATATCATCTTTCCACAGTTTAAGATATAAAAGCCAAATTAAAGTACCGGTAAATCATCTAATATATGTTAATTAAATCGAAGTAGCCACTTTATAAAAAAGAGCACTTAAAAAGGGGCCACAACGAATAAAATGTACTAGTCAATATTCATATTCCGTGATCGGTGTTTTTTAAATACTGGCTGTGATGTATAAATATCCTCATATTCAACGGGGTCAATATTCAGCAGTTAAAACCAGTGTTAATATTGCAATGCTGCTGCTGAATTTTGGGATCGCTGGGGGTTTAGCTGCAACGGCTTAAAACCTTTTGAATATTGCCTCCAACACCACTATCCAAACAGCGAGTGGTGCTGAATGTATATACGGAGAGCGGGGATGCTGCTGTTTTATGGAGAGCAACAATATTCAACCACTATCCATTCTGGCTAAGCTGTTCAATATAGGACAAACTTCTTACTTAGAACATAAGAACATAAGATATGCCATACTGGGTCAGACCAAGGTCCATCAAGCCCAGTATCCTGTTTCCAACAGTGGCCAATCTACTTTCCTAAATAAAACCACATGCTTACATGGATAGTGCCTAAATATTGCTCTCTATCCATAGTTCAGCAGACACCCACACTTTGTCCCGGCATGATTCAGTTAGTACCAGAGTGGTGGTCTGTAGGACTTTACAGCTGCACTCCCTAGGCAGTGGAACAGGGTGGGCCCCACCAACAAGAGAACATAGGGGGTGGAGCCAGAGATTGGTTTGTTCTGCTACCTCTTCACTCTACGGATAGTGTTGCTGAAAATTTGTGGATAAGGTATTCATCTGTATAGCAGTTGATGCTCTATGGATAAGTGCTTTTACTATGAGGCTGGTAGTTTTCACACTTCAAAATGACAAAGCAAAAAAACACAGAGCCACAGTTTAACATATTAATATTCTGGAAAAGGTTTACGCATTCAATTAACATTTAACAATGCGACCCTTAGCAAGTTAATTAGCTATCAATTGTCAAACGCCAACATTGTTAGAAAAAGTCAAAATGATTCATAAAGAATTCATTTCTGTATCTGGGAACATAGTAATGAATTCTCAGACAATTTCTTGGCTAATATGACGTGTAAAGATTTTAGCTCTTTACTGAGGGCATTCCCTTTTTTAATTTTTGGGGGAGGGGTTAACACCCTGCCACCAGATCCCACTGGGAACATGAGTATGCTATAACCCCCTCCTCTTATGAATTTTCAGCTTTTTTTAAAAAATGAGATCAAGGGTAAGATCTGAGCTTTGATCTCAGGATGGCTCTTTTAGGTGAACTTGAATAACATGGGAGGTTAACACATTGTCACCCAGTACCATTGAAGATATGATACTGGCTTCTGACCAAAGAGTGAATTAAATCACTAGTAACGAGAACAAAATGAAGTTTCCCTTCTGCTTAACGATAATTCTATGGTATAAGTTATTCCATGTTGCATTGTCACAAAGATTGCGGGCTACATGGAATAGATTCCTGGCAGTGAAGCTGAAGCAAAGCAGTAATGAAATTCCATAAAGCCTGAGATAAGGGAAGGGGAGGGAGCCTTAGTTGAGAGAAAATGAAGATAAAGGCAGAGATCAAGTACTGTAGACTCCATGGTATCATAATTGGAAAGGAGACTAGATGATCCTTATCTATCATCATATTTTATGTTTCTGTTCTAGTGCTTTTACTATTTGTCTTAAATTATTCATCGTTTACTGTGACGCAGTATGATATGTGGGTCAGGATTTTTTTACCATATTCTGCATATGGAGGATCTATCTTCAGCCTCATGAAAGGAAGGAAGGAATTGTCTTCAGGAAACAGCGATGCTGATAGGTAGCATTCCATTTGCACGCATACAGGCCACTGCAGACACCTGTGCTAGACCCCATCACTTAAAGCTCTAGCACAGGGTTTCGTAGCGTGACTTCAACGCTGACTTCTTGCACTTGAATGCAATATTCAAATTATCCAGTGCACAAAAAGACAGTATTAAATTGGGAGAGCAAGCCAGTGCTGAAGTCGCACGCCATTAGCTATGTAGGCATTTCTGTATCACATTAATAGCGCGCCACTTCAATGCTGACATGCAGAAAGGGGTACGTATGCAAATGAGATGTGCAAACCTTCAGCGTAAAACAGGAAACATGCTTAAACGTTCGGTGTAAAGCAGGAGGTGTGCACAAACCTCCGGCATAAAGCAGGAGAGCCTATGCCTATGCAGACAATAGAAGCGCTACAAGCGGTCGTCTGAGCATGTACATTGATTAGAGATGCTCACGTGTTATGTGCATAAAGATGGCATCATGGCACATGCGCACTTCGGCGTGTATATCGGTGCATAAAATGTAGATGCAAAGCATTGCAAGAGTGCTGTAAAGGGGGGAAAAGACTTAAAAGTGCTGTGAGTGCACTGGGGGGTATTTAAAGGGAACTGGCATGCAAGATGGCCATTTCTACTCTCCATCTGTTGTCCTGTCTGTATTGTTTTGGAGAGATGGAGCATGATTCCAGTTCAGGCAGTGAGAAGGAACAGTCTGGTAGCCAGACAAAATGCATCCACTCAGCACGCTTTTCTGAGGAGAAGAACCTGCTGTAGTGCCGGGTGGCTGCTGGCTACAGCAACCTATATGTGGCAAAGATTGCAGCAGGGCAAAGGGCTAAAGTGTGTGGAGAAAAAAGCTATGGAGGTGAGCTTGCTGGGGGTGAAGGAGTGCATGGTCAAGTAGTTAAAGCACCGGTGGTGTGATGTACTTTTTGCCATAAAAAAAAAAAAATTATAGCAATCAATCACAGCAGATTGGAGGAGGCCCTCCATGTATTGAGCAACTGATACCACTGGAGCAGCAGATCGCGACCACCTTATGGCCAGAGATGATCAATGGTATGTCTGGCTGTACAAACTGAGCAGAGTATGACCTAGATTGGCCACTGTTGGAAACAGAATACTGGGCTTGATGGACCTTGGTCTGACCCAGTATGGTATGGCATGGCATATCTTATGAGTATGCTGCTCCCACCCCAAGATCAAAAAGAGCAAGCTGGTGAGTACATATCTAGAAGTACCTGGTGTATTTGGGTGGAGGGATAGTGAAGTTGGCTCAATTAATAGCTGTCCCTTTTCCACTTCTTACTGCAGTGTCTGCTTCTGGGGGTTCTTCGGCAGTGCCGCCCTCCCCTGCTAGCGAGTACACCCTCGGTATTACCAATGGAATCTTTGGGAGCTGGGGCCTGTGCAATTGGCTCTTTTAATAGCTGTCCCCCTTCTCTGTTTCATATTTTAGTGTTTATCTATGCCTGCTATGGGGTCTATTCTGAACCATGAATAGCATGGATGGACATCCCACAAGATGTCCAACCCCGCTATTCATCAGCCTTTCCTGTCCCCGCCAAGCCTTCCCGTACGAACAAAGTTTTGTACAGGGAGGTTAGACAGGGGTGGGAAAGGGGAGGTGCAGAAGCGGAGTTAAGGTTGCAGTGGGCAATCTGCCGCCCTGGATGTACAGGGCCAATTCTGATGTTGGTCCTGTATGTCTGGGGCCGACAGAGTAGATGGTACGTCTGAGATGAAATAAGTTTGCCTAGACATCAGGAGATAGCAGGCCCGGGGTGTGCAAAATGGTGGTTGGACTGCAGGAAATTCCCCGCAGCCCAACCCTGGCCTTGGGAGGCCAGATTGGGGAGTCGGGCTGCAGGGAAAGAATGAAGTCATCGGCGGCTGGGGATCGTAGCTCCTGAATGGAGCTGTGGTGCCATGGCAACCGGACACCATGGCGCCGTGGCTCCATTCAGGTGCCTTGACTGAGTTAGCTGGGCAGGTGCTTGTATGTGCAGGCCAACCAGAATCTGGTCCGGGCCTGCACGTACAGGCTAGCCAGGATTCTGATCCTGTGTGGGCTAGACGTGCCCCGTGGGATCAGAATACAGCAGTCCAGACATCCGCATTAGAATAGGCCTCCAAACCTCTGGGGGCTCTTCAGTGCCCTCTTCCCCTTCCAGTGAGTATAATCCACAGCATTACCTTTGGAATCTTTTTGCTGGGTTGAGGACTTTAAGGGTTGTGCTGGGGCTGTGTCACAAATCAATTACTCTCAACTGTCCTATTTAATTCCTATGACGCATATCTGTGATGGCGAGGCTGTAAACACGGACCTGTTCAGTTTGGTATTGAGCTGGGAGGAAATAAACACAGAGCTCTCACCACCATCCCATGACCAGGAGCCAAGGAAGTCACAGGCAGCGACTATAGACCCCCCTGGAAGAGATGGCAGCTGAAGTGCTGACATGGCAGGAGGAGGCAAATGTTGCACTCCTGAGGGAAGCACAACATAAAGGGCAGGAGCTACACAGTTTAATCTGGGCGCAGCGGGGGCAGGGGCTCATCTGAGAAGGTTAGTGGCCCTGCTTTCTGCTGGTCAGACACAAGGGTTGCATCACTGGGCAACTAAAGGCTTGCGTATGCGTGCCCACCAATAAGCATCTGTAAGTGGATGCAGGCTTTTGGAAGCCTCACCATACTCTGCTCATTGCTTTTTAGCGAAACTCTTCTTTCCTTCCTGTAGGCTGTTGTTCTCTCCTTGCCAGATCCAGCCATTTATCCATCGCAACTATTCCAGTGTTGGCTATTTAGTGTTGCGGAGTTTTTTGTTTTACAGTTTTACATTTTCACCTCTACATAGAAAACGAATGTTTCTATGGTGTGTGTATATATATTTTGGTTGCCTTTGTATTAAATATTTGTTGTTCTGGCATTCTGTTGCACTTTGCATCCACAAAGGAGATAGCAGTGGCTGGATTGCTCCCACACAACACAACCGCTCCTCCCCCCCATTACCCCATTACCCCTGTGCCCATGCCCACCCCCTTACTATAGACCAGGGGTTCTTTCCCAAGTCCTGGGCAGCAGACAGGTTTTCAGAATTACCACAATAGATATACATAAGACAGATATGTATGCATACTGGTCTGGCCTGAGGAAAGGGTTGAGAATCCTTCTGCATAATGACTGTGGATGGCATTGAGAAATAGGCAAGACAATTGGTAATGGTGGATAACAATCTTTTATATATAATAAACTATTTACAATGAAGGGCTAAAAGGGAAGGGATAATATAAATGGCAAAAAAAAACAATGATGAAAGAAAAATCCAGAGAGAAGAAGATCACTGAGGTGGAGGAGGGGGTAACTGCTGGGCAATATGCTCAATGTCCTCAATGAGGTGGTTGATCCTATAGCCCATCTCGACCAACTGCTCTGAGAGGTCCACCAGCATGTTGTGGACCCCCTCCTGTGCTGTAACAGCTTGTTGCAGCACAGAAGGGGGTGACACAACGAGTGGCTCCCTGTGATCTACTTCCACCTGGATTGTAGGGATCATGGGGGCAAACTGGATAATTCCCCCGCTGTGGGGAGGCGATGTCAGAGGGTATGATATCAGGGGGTGAGACATGGGGTTAGGCATAAGGGGGTGGGAGATCTGGAGGATTGTGACTGCAGCCATGCTGGCTGAGGCCGTGACTGGGGGCGGCATGAGGGTCCAGTGTCGTCCTCTTCCTCATCTGGACTGGGCTCTCACAAAAGAAAAGCACCTGTCAGCCAGGCAAAGCCGTGTGCAAGGTAGAAACTGGACTGAGTGCAACAGCCTCCCAAACTTATAATGCACACCTAGCGAGATTTCCCACTTGCATCATACCCACTCCAGGAATTTCTCTCCCCTAGCCTTCAAGTTCAAAGGGCTCTTTGAAGTCACTGACCTTCTCAGGTGTTAGATCCTTTCCTTCCCACCCTAGCTCCCACCTACCCCATGTGAGAATTCTTGCTATATAGGCAACTCCCCAATTAGCTTGTTGACTTAAGCAACAGATTTTTAGTGGTTGGTAGGGAAAATCTAAGAAGCAAATAGTTCTACATTTAGATATCTACAATAAGTAAACAATTTGCCATTCATCAAGAAGCTTTGATTAGGTAATTTTATAAAGGGAACCCATACTTCAGACACAACATCAAATTTGCTAGTGTAAGTTAAGAACTGTTTAGTGAGGAAGCAGGGCTATACACAGGGACATAGAACAGCACCATTAGAACACACATAAAAGAGGTCAGCTGCTTTTTCACTTAAAGGACAGCTGAGGAAAAGTTAGGGACTTTAGTAGGTGTCTCTTTTCAACTTCAACAAGTACCAAAACTCCATCAACTGAACAATATCTGGGAAAAATCATATTGCCAAAGATGTTGCCCCTGTTAGTTTCAACCTCTGTCCAGGCAGACAGCCCAGTGCCAATCGATGGACCAGTTCCATGTGAAAGATGCCTGTAAGCTGAAGCCCTCATTTATTTATTTATTTATTTTTATTTTTTATATACCGCGCTATTGAGATCAGCGCGGTTTACAGTAAAACTGAACAGAGCAACAATGCATTAAATATTACAATGTGCTTACATAGAACAAGGCATAATCAAACTGGGATAACAGGGAAACAAGTGGAGGAGTTCTGAGAAGTGGCGAGGCTCAGAAGCATTCAAGACACTGAGAAGTACATTGAAGCATCCAAGCTCTCTGACAGAGGTGATGGGAGGTTACAGAATGAAGAGAGTTGGACACAAGTTGCCAAAGCCTGCAGAATCAACAATCCAACTCCCCCAGCCTTTGAATTGAAGAACCAGTATGCAGCCCTGGAAGTGGAGGAGATGAAAGTATCCCTGGAAAGGGAAGAACCAGAGCTCAAACACCACAAAGTTGCAGAAACAGTGACCACAAGGAAGCAAAGGGTAGTGGTGGTTGGTGTGATGCTCTTCTGAGAGGTACTGAGACATCCATCTGCCAACTAGACTTGATGTCCAGAGAGGTGTTATTTGCCAGGTGCCAAAATCCAAGATTTTGCTGAGACTCATCAAGCCTACTGACTAGTATCTGATGTTGCTCATCTATGTCGGTAGAAATGATACTGCTAGGTATCCCTCCTAGCATATTAAAAGTGACTTCATGGCTCTGGGACAGAAGGTGAAGCAGAAAGGTGTGCAGGTGGTGGTCTCTTCAATTCCCCTGTTGAGGTTAAAGGCCGAGGCAGAGAAGCTTGCATCTTGGAGATGAATGCATTGCTGTGTAGATGGTGCCATCAAGAGCATTTTGGTTTCCTGGACCATGGGATGATTTTTTAAGGGCTGCAGAGCCGAGATTGGAGGAGTAGCCTAGTGGTTAGAGCAACTGCCTAGTACCCAGAAGATCAAGGATTCAATTCCCACTGGTACTCCTTGTGACTTTGGGCAAGTCCCTTTACCCTCCATTGCCTTGGAAGAAAAGGCTGGCAATCTACTTCCGGTGATACATTGCCAAGAAAACCCAGAGGTAGCTGGGTCGCTATGAGTCAACACTGACTTGATGGCACTAAACAACAAACACAGAGCAGAGATAGTGTCTGCCTGTCCTTAGAGTTGAAGTATCTTCTGCAGCAGACTGAATAACCTACTGAAGAGGGTTTTAAACTAGATTCATTGGAGATGGGTGGAGAAAGCCCCCAGGTAAGTGAAACATTAACTGTAGAAATTGGTAAAAGGGGCAACATCTGGAAAGCAGTGTGCATAAATGTCCATAGCATGGGAAATAAGATCCCAGATGTTGAGGCTTTAATGGAAGAGGCTGATTTGGATTTAGTGACGGTTGCGGAGACATGGTTCACGGACAACCATGACTGGGATGTAATTATACTGGGCTATACTTTATTCAGGAAGGACAGGTTAGGGAAAAGGGAAGGAGTGGCACTATATGTAAAAAATATTAATGCTATAGAATTACAGGGCTAAAAAGGGAGTGAGGAGATACTGTGGGTTAAACTAGAAAGAGGTAATGGGACATCCCTTTGCATTGATGTTATATACAGATCTCCCTCACAGGGAGAAGTGGACAGATATTTAATAGAATACATATGCAGTATTGCCATGAAAGGAGACGTGCTACTGATAGCTGATTTCAATATGCCAGATGTTGATTGGCATATCCCTGCTGCAGTATCATCTAGGAGTAAGGAGTTCCTAGATTCTCTACAGGGAGAACTATTGCAGCAACTGCTAACCAGAACCCAAATGTGAAGAGGCCATACTGGACTTGGTGCTTACCAATGGGGAAAGTGTTTCTGATGTCATAGTGGAAGATCATCTACATCCAGTGATCACCATATGGGGTGGTTCAGTATTAGGACTAGGGCTGATAAAAATGCATTCAAAAGCAAGGGTCTTAGACTTTAGGAAAATTAACTTTGCCAAGATGGGAATCACTAGTGAAATGGAAACAGCTGGTGGATGTAAAAAAGCAATGGGCAAAACTGGAAGGGGATATTTTAAGGATATCAAATGTAAAAGGAAAAGGAGGCCACTGTGGTTCTCAAAAGAAGTAGCTGAAAAGGTGAAGAAAGAGGATGGCCTTCATAAAATACAAGAGATCACAGAGAGAGGAAGACAAGAATCTATATTTGGAAAAACTCAAGAGAAGCTAGGAAAGTAGTCAGGAAGCAAAGATACAAAAAAGGAGAAATAACAAATGCAATAAAATGGGGGGATGAGACATTTTTCAAATATATTAGTGTGAAGAGGACATAGAAACGTGGTATTGTCAGACTCAAGGGTGAAGGGGAGGAATATGTAGAAGCTAATGAGGATAAAGTGAAATTACTTCATATTTTTATTGTGTGTTCACAAATTAAGGACCAGGAGCAGGAATTCAGAAAACACCCACAAATAGGAACAGAAGTGAAGGGGATCTTGAACGATTTTCAGAAGACTGTTTGAGGAACTAGCTAAACTAAAAGTAGACAAAGAGTTTGGATCGGACGGAATACATCCAAAAATATTGAAGGAACTTGGGGACATTCTAGTGGCTCCACTGACTGATCTTTTCAATGTTTCTTTAGAGTCGGGAGTGGTCCCAGAGGACTGGAGATAGGCACATGTGGTCCCTTTACACAAAAGTGGAAGTAAGGATGAGGGTGAGAACTAGAAGTTGGTTAGTTTAACCTCTGTGGTAAGTAAATTATTGGAAATGCTGTTAAAACAGAAGATAGTGAGGTTTCTGGAGTCCAATGGATTGCAGGATTCAAGGCAGTATGGGCACGATATTCTAAAGACATTTACATGGTTCACAGATCTGTAAACTGTGTAAATGCTACTGAACGGAATATTCAACGCTGAATATCCCCAACTAAAGCCAACTAATGGCTTAGCATTGGGCTGTGTCATAGGCATTCTGGGGTGTGTCATGCGCGGAGACAGTCGCTAACTGGATAGCAGCAATACTGCAGCACTACCCAGCTAGCGACCTGCAGGTAAAACTAGGAGAAGCAAAAGCTGGCCTAGTTTTCCCCCGGGAGCTAACTGTGTAACAGTGCAATATTGCTGCTACCCTGTTTGCTTCTATGGCATTGGAGGCTGTCCGGTGACCCCAGATATTCAATGCCGGGCCGCATATGACCCTAGCACTGAAAATCTGGAGTTAGAGGTCGGCAGTGATGGCTATGCGCCATAGTGGCACATAGCTGTCTCAACAGAATATCAGGCCCTATGGATTTACCAAAGGCAGGTCTTGTCAGACAAATCTGACTGATTTTCTTTGACTGGGTGGGCAAGGAGTTGGATTGAGGGAGAACTCTAGATGTGGTGTACTTAGATTTCAGTAAAGCCTTTGACACCCTTCCATACAGGCAACTTGTAAACAAATTGAGCACCCTAGGGATGGACCCTAAAGTAACTGATTGGGTCAGAAACTGGTTAAATGGGAAGCGACAAAAGATACAGGTAAATTGGGCTCACTCTGAGGAGAAGGATGTTACCCACAGGAATCTGTCCTTGGTCCGATTCTTTTTAACATTTTTATTAGTGATATTGCGGAAGGGCTGTTGCGGATGATACCAAAATCTGCAATAGAGTAGACACCCAGGAAGGAATAGATAACATGAGGAGGGGTCTAGCTAAGCCTGAAGAATGGTCAAGAATTTTGCAGCTGAGATTTAATGCTAAAAAATGCAGGGTCATGCATTTGGACTGAAAAATTCCAAAGAAGCAGTAGAGTGTAGGGGGTGAAGTACTTCTGTCCACGAAAGAAGAGCAAATGGTGGTCTGATTGTTTCTGATGATCTTAAAGTGGCTAAATAAGTAGAAAAGGTGACAGCGAACGCCAGAGAGATGCTTGGATGGATAGGGAGAGTAATGGCCAGCAAGAAAAAGGAGGTGATAGTGTGTCTGTATAAGTCTCTGGTGTGACCTCATTTGGAGTATTGTGTGTAGGATATAAATAGGATGGAGTCTGTGCAGAGGGTGACTACTAAAATGATATTGGTCTCCATTTATAAATTATAGCGGAACAGACTTAAAGATTTTAATATATATATGCTAGAAGAAAGGTGGGAAAGAGGAGATACAATAAAGATGTTTAAATACCTCCATGATGTAAAGAGGAGAGCCTTTTTCAATTGAAAGCAAGCTCTGCTATGAGGGGACACAGGATGAGGGTGAAAGGAGATGAGGAGTAATATGCGGAAATATTTCTTTACAGAGAGTGGTAGATGTGCATAGAGATAATGGCACTCTTGAACGTTACTTCTGCTTGTGCACTCCTCTACGTATTCCTCTGCATTGGGCATAGACCTTATTAGCATACCATTTGAATATGCACAGCTCATTTGTGTATTTAAATATACTCGGTGTTGCTGTGTGCACATACTTTTCTCTTGGCTGTTCACGTGCACATCAATCTCTTTTCTGCATTTGGCATGACAGAACTTGTGCGTATAAGTTGCATTTTCTGCATGCAAAGGCTGCGCTAGTCTTTCTGCATCAGTCCGTTAGATTGTAAGCCCTCCTGGAACAGGGAAATGTCTATCTTGAGCTGCTATTGAAAAGTCATGCGCTAAATCCAAATACTCAATATCGGAATAACTTCAAGCTATAAATCTTTTATAACAGGAGAACCTCATTCTGCATCAGTGTGCCTCTTCTAATGTTCACTGTGAGTAATATTCACTCACAGCAAAAGTGCAGTTCAGTACCATGGACTACAAGGCATGCAAAAGCTTTTAAGGGGTAGCAGAACAGCCTTTTAGATGCTCAAGCAGGCTCTCGGAAAATTGCCCAGAAAGTAGACGAGCAACCATGTGGAGAGAAATTTTATAGAGCATCGCCTAGGCTGGGGGGTCAAGCAGGCACCTCTTTTAAGCCTAAATGTCTTTATAAAATTGCCCCAGAAAAACTGCAGAAATTGTGGTTATAAGGAAACCAAGTAGTTTGTATGCCCACATTTACACTAGTACGCATAAACTTGTGTAGTTTATAAAGACGGTGTGCAAAAATCATGTATCTCTCCAAAATCCAACCCCGAACACATACCTGAGTAGTATAAAAGTCTGCATGTGTTTTGCATTATGATCTTATGGGCATATCCTTGCATTTTAAAGGGGGGGGGAGGTTTTAGTACCATCAAGTCAATGCTGATTCCTGGTGACTCAACAGCTCCTGGTTTCCTTATTACCAAAAGTAGTTTGCCAGGCCTTTTCTTCCAAGGCAAGGAAAGTAAAGTGACTTCCCAAGGTTTTTATAAAGATACCCCCCTTGTGCCCACTTTTACATGTAGGGGAGTCATTTTATAAGGAATTGCCTAGATTTAATAGCAAGTATGCACTGAAATGTTGATGCATTAGTCATATATGCATATAAGTGGCCTCTTACAGAATACCAAGTAGCTTAAAAGTACTTGTTTGCATGGCACCTACTTTCACCATGGGAGGAGCTTGAGCAGAGGTTGGAGAGATCATACAAGTGCATGTGTAGATTTTAAAGTATTATAATTTATGTGTATTCTTGAAAAATCTAGGCATGGGCATTAACATTAGCTCTAGGGCTGGGGTAAAGGTTCAAGCCTAATATTAAGGTGTGTTTTTAAAAAGAAAAGTGGGATCCTACTGTTCATGATAAAATAGGCTTAAATAAGTGCGTTTTGACTGACTTAAACTAGGCACCTGGTTATAAAATTGCCCTCCACGCATGTAAATGTTCCTAATAGGGAACACTTAATTCAGTTTGGGTAAATATCATATGCACACATATACATAAGAATATATATACATACAACTGGCTGCTTTCAGCTTTCTGCACACAGTGTGCATGAAAATGGACAAATACAAAAAACAAACACAAAAGAGAGCCTGAAACTCAGGAAAGAATGCATTTAAAATGAGCATGAACCAGACTCTTTTTTGGTTGTACACAGCAAGAGCAGGATTCATGAAGCAACTGGTTTAGGAACTGACATGACGGAAAGCTATTTTAGACCTAGTCCTTAGTGGAACGCAGGATCTAGTGTGAGAGGTAATGGTGTTGGGGCTGCTTGACAATAGTGTTCATAACATGATCACATTTGATTTAATAAATGGAGGGAGGATAGTAAGGAAATCCACTGAGTCAGCATTTAACTTTCAAAACAGAGACTGTTAAAATGAGGAGAATGGTTATGAAAACTAAAAGGAGCAACTGCAAAGGCTGCATTTACATCAGGCCTGGGCCTTATTTAAAAATACTATCTTGGAAGCCCAGACCAGATATATTCTATGCTTTAAGAAAAGTGGAAGGGAGGCCAAACGACAGCCAGGTGAGGTCAGAGATGCTATTAAAGCCAAGAATCTTTCAGAAAGTAGAAAGGACCCAAATGACACATAGAAAACAGAAGTACTGACAAGTTATATGCAAGACATTGATAAGGCAGGCATAGAGATTTTGAAAAGAAGCTTGTTGTGGAAGCAAAAGCGCATAATAAAAATGTTAAGTACATTCATAGCAAAACATCTGAGAGTCAGTTGGACCATTAGATGACAGGGCGGGTAAAAGGGGCACTAAGAGGACAAGGCCATAGTGGAGAGACTGAATTCTTTGCTTCGATCCTTACTGAAGAAGACGTAAGAATCTTATCCATGCCAGAAATGATATTTAAAGGCTATGTATGAGAGAAATTAAAACTAATCTTGATAAACCAGGAAGATGTAATAGAGCACTTTGATAAACTAAAGAGTAGCAACTTTTTGGGGCTGAATGGTATGTATCCCAGGGTGCTGAACTCAAAAAATTACTATTACAGTACATATAGAGAGCTTGGTTTAATAGAACATAGTCAACATGGATTTAGCCAAGGGAAGTCTTGTCTCATTAATCTGTCATCTGCGAGAAGGCTTAAGGGGCACATTTCAGCTGTCTGCCGTTGCCTACCATCAATGAGAGAAGAAAAAGTGGTGGCAGCAGGCAATGGCAGACAGCTGAAATGTGCCTCTTAAGCCTTTGGTCCTGTGCACCGCTCACACAGGGCTAGGTACGGTCCTGTTTACATGCTCCCCAATCTATGCCCCGTGCATGTCCACACATTGAAGATACGCACCATAAACGTAATATGTGTACTTTTTATGCTGGGCACAGTTTTAAGAGTCTGAAAAGGAGCACTCACTCTCGCAGATTCAACATGCAACAACAGAGCGAGGTGGAGTCATCCATGGCACTACCAATCTTGAAAAAATGGAGGGTTGGTTTATTCCAGAACATTCATCTCGCCCTACATGAATGTTTCATTATATACAGCAACATAAATTCCACCCAAGCAGCCCCTGCAATTCAGGGGATGGGGGACGGACAAAGGGGGCCCACATGGCAGCGTGGCAAAGTTACTTTTAATCTGTTTGCCAGACTGCCTTCATTCCTGACCCCAAGGTGTCCTCCCAGGCTGGCCCAGAGGAACATCTTTGAGCCTGGAATGGAGACAGAGTGGCAAATGGATTAAAGTAAGTTTGCCACACAGGGCTGTTGCTGCTGCTGCTGCCACCGGTGGACTAAGAGGGCAGATTGACGGGGGGAGGGTCACCCACCGCTGCTGTCGCTGTGGGGAGGGGTCACATCGCAGCTGCTGCTGCTGCAGGGGGGTAAGTCCCCTCTGGGGGCCAAAATAAGGGGTCCTCAGCAAAAGGTTTCTTGGGAGCCCCCCTTAGGAGTGTGTGATATGTAGAAGTGTGATTAAAAAATCTGTTGTTGAAACGCGCATATTGCCTTTGGTGCAGAACTATGAAAAGATCACCTACAGAATGAACGCAGTGGTTGACTTAAAACCATTCTTTAATCACATCTCACTCTGTTACACAATTTTAAGAGGCTATTTATGTGTGTAAATGACTCAAATACTTCATTTAGGTGCTCCTTTATAAACTTACCCATGTGAGTGTCTAGTTCTGTATATTGTCCCTTTTGGCACATTACAATGATTCTTAGATTAAACTAATAATTTTTGAGGAAAAGATACATTTTGGATGCATTACTTCTACCTAAAAAGCAGAATTATTCTTATTTGGTGGAATGACAGCTGTAATCTCACAGGAAATGCTAGTTATTTGCTTGAACCAGAAGGATTTCATAGCATTTAACGCAACGCACACACCTTATGAGTGAGGCAGCATGTCCTTCTGCACACACATCATTTTCCTTTCAGTCCTGCCTGGGGCACTGAAATGCTCATGCAGTCCCTTGATCTGACAAAAAATTGCTGACACCTGTTTTATAGATATAAACAAGACTAGAATTCCTGTCAGTTTCTGGCCTACCATCTCACCTCTTGGTTTCCTTAGGCTCTTGTCACTGTTAATCATCATTTTATTGTGACATTTCATTGTGAAGATGGAAAACCTGATAGGCTGCAGATTTGAAACAGCAGGGACCTCGTAACTTTGTCCTCAAGAGAAAAAGAAGGGAGAAGATTAGTTGAAAATGTACATAGGCAGCAGCGAAATGGGCTAGCGTTGCAGAATCGAGGAAAACAGACTGTGGGTAAAGCTAAGGCTGAGGTGCAGGACATCCACTACATCCAATTTACATTTAGATACAATGAGCGTAAGATCCAGCTTAATTTAAATAGGTTGGTTATGCTTAAAACCAAATGTCTGCAGCACTCAAGTGCAGGATTCTCTCATCCTATAAGAAATATGCTCCTCGGTTTACAATCAGTTTTGATCTGATTCACATGTATTCTGCAGTAGAATGAGAACAATGCTCTATTGTATCTTAATAAGAAGATTGACTGCTAGTTGAGTTCTTCAGAGGGGCATAGCCAAGGGTGAGCCATGGCCCCTCCACTTTGGCATCAGGCCCACCTAGACTGCAGCAACAAAACAATTTAATACAAAGAGAACTGGAGGCACTTAGTCTATTCGCTTTTCACTTATCAACTTTCCATCTACTCCTCTAACCTCCAGCCCAGTTATCTCATTTCCCCTTCGCTAGCCTCTTATTCCCTTCTGTCTTTCACTCACTCACCATTACTACATATCCATGCTTGGTAATCACCATCCTCCTCCTACTCATCACCTTGCCAACTTCCCATGGCCTCTTTCACATAGTTACACCATGCCCATCATCTCCCATCTCTCTCTCACTACCCAATTCAGTATCCCCCAATCCCCTCACCCTTCCCCTTTATCCCCAAAGTCCAACATCGCCCTCTTTATCTCCACCTCCCCAGCCCTTTTTTTCCTTCTCCCAACCCCTAGACCACAACTTTCTATCACCTTCCCCTTCTCCATTTTCTCCCCCTCCAGTAGACCAGCATCTCTCCTATCTCCTCTCCCAGCTCAGCATCTTCTCTCTCGCTCCCCGTCCCCACCCCCATTCCCAGTTCAATATATCTCTTCTCTCTGATAATGACAAATCTCCCTCTTTCTCCCTATCCCCCCCCCCCCCCACTCAATCCAGCATATCCTCTCTCTCTATTGCTCTGTCCCCCTTCCCTCCATGGCAAAAATACTGTGCAGTACCATCTATTGCCTCAGAAAAATCCAAGTTATTAATGTCCCTGTTTAATGTACATTATTAAGTTTGTTACTATGTAAACCACTTTGACTGAAATGATAAAGCAGTATAAAAAACCTGTTAAATAAATAAAATCTCTGGCGTCTTCTTTTTTTTTCTCCAAATCAGCGGTAGAAAGATCACACAACATCTCTCCATCTTTCTTTCTCTGAGTCAGCATGAAGCAGCCAGTGCTGCCTGTAGCATCCACTTCCAGTGCACAGTTCAATGGCCCCAGCACACTGAAAGTGAATGCTACGGGCAGCACTGGCTGCTGTTGCTGACTCAAAGAAAAAAATGAAGCTGAGGATGGTGCTGCAAGATGCCACAATCTTTCTGCTGCTAGAGCTGCATGCACAGTGCATTGCGCTGGTGCTGGACCTGTTGCTTGAGTCACAACTTTTTCTCCCAGTCAATCTTAAGTTTTCTTCTTTTCTCCCACCAAATCTTAGTCTCCACCTAAGTTCCAGTCTCTGCTATCCCCCATCTTCTTATCCCCAGTACCTACTCTCCTGCCTCCTACATCCTTCCCCATACTCACCCAGCTACTTCCTTCTCTGATTTTCATTGACCCTGTTGTTCCTCCTTTTTACCCCAGCATCTATTCTTAGGCCCCTCCCTCTCAACTTTCCTCTGTATGACCACCTTTCCTGGTGGATAATTTGTGTGAACAAATTCTGTCCCCCTTTCCATCCTCACTCCCCCAGTTTCTGCTTCTTTCTCCACCCTGACACTAGCATCTGCCCCCTTTTCAGCCCCCCAGCCCCTGCATCCCCCTTTTCTGCTTTCCTTGGCATCAGCTCCCTTCCATTCACAGACCCCCCAGTATTAACTCCATTCCAGTCCCAGTCCCTCTAATCATCAGCTCCCTTCCAGTCCTAGCTCCTCCCATCATCAGCTCCCTTCTAGTCCCAGCTGTTTCCTACATCAGTTCCCTTCCAGACCCTCCCAGCTTTGTCTCCCTTCTAGTCTTAGCCCCTCCCAGCATCAGCTCCCTTCTATTTCTAGCCCCCCCCAGCATCAGTCCTCCTCCAGTCCCAGACCCTCCCAGCATCTTCTCCCTTCCAGTCCCAGTTTCACCATCCCCCAACATCAGCCCAATACCAGATCTAGCTCCCCATCGTCTACAAGTGGCAGCCCAGCCCCTCCCCAAAAGAAGTCTTCTCTTGCCAGCCAATCCCCCCCCCCCAGCATCAAACCCACCCAGTCACCTTCTTTCCCTGTGGCCCTGCACAGCCTGCACGCTTTGCACAACTACGAGAGCAATTTCCCTCGTTCCCGCGGATGTGCTAAGTTGCAGCTACCAGGTCTGCAGAGTCTCTAAAAGTGAAACAGGACACTTCTTGTCTAGACAGGAAGTGCCCCAGTTTCACTTTTAGAGAGTTTGCAGTCCCAGTGGCTGCAACTTAGCACAGCCACTGCAACAAGGGAAATCGCTCCCATGGCTGTGAAGAAATGAACCGGTGAGACAGACTTCGGGTCTCACTGGCTCACCTCTTAAGCCAGCGGGGCCCCTCGGGAAACAAGGCCATGTGCGGGTGGCATTACCAGAAATTAGTAGTGCCAGCTCTGCACCCCACACATCTGTTTTTTACAAAATCAACAGCTATACATCTTAGATCATAAAATACATGGCTCAAATCAACACAATGCTGGACCAGAGGCACTTCTGTTTTCTGCTTATTAAGACAATATTTATATTCAGCCATCTGTACCCATACAGTGGCTCTTGTGTAGCCTTTCCCACATAAATTTTAGAACAGGGACATCCATCCCATATACAATATATGAAGAAGCACAGGTTGTAGAATAACATAATTTAATGATTCTAGTTGAGGAGTCACACTTAAATTCTTTGTCTTCTTCAGTAATCACACAAACTTGACACTTGCCACACTTAAAAGGACCAACATTTGCATAACTACTATCAGCCCTAAATCTTATAACTGCTGGGCATAGGAAGTCTCACCAATATTTCCCTTTACTATACACAACTCTATCCTTTTGCCGTAAGCAAAGATATGTACATGAAGGCCACGCCAACGTCTCTTTATAATTGCAGTAATCTGTAGACAGAGGCAAGTACTGCAGTACACAAATAACTGAATTATCCATAGCTGGCATATCAGTTACAATTGATTATTAAATACCCTTTTATAGGCATGAGAGATGACATCTTTTGAGGAGCCCCTATCTTGAAACTTAAGTGTGCCTCCTCAACTAATTACACAGGTACACTACCAAAAAACTGCCTCCAGTTTTGCAACTGATTCCTATAGATTTTGGGGTGCTGACTCCAGGAAAAATAGCCAAAATGTTCCATCACGTCACGTTTTCTTGCAAAATTAGATTTCTTACCCATATAAGGAATGTTCACATAATTTCTTTTAGCAGACTGCAGTTTATTTTCTTGGCCCAAAATAGAGGTTGTAATGGTTAATTAACTAGAAACACTCCCTCATGATATTTTAGAGTGTTTTGTATTCATTTTATACATTAACAGGACAATTGGGAGGCGGGGGGCTAAATCCAGTACTCGCGCTGGCGCATGTTCTTTCCTGTTCGCCTCGCCTCGTTCGCCGCTCAAACACGGTGGTTGCGACATGAACGTTCCTGTCAAATTTCAGTTTCTTGCAAGTTCATTATTACCTTTTGTTTGCTCAGTCGTAATCCAGCTTTATTCCGAAGTGGTTCACTACAGTTGTAGTTTGCAGGTGTATTTGTGATGGCTCACAGAGCCAGAGGTTGCGTCAACTCTCCGGACAGTTTTGTTTTATTTGTGGGGAATATACCGTGAAAAAGCGGCAGAGGAACATTTCTGCATTTATTAAAAAAGTATATTTCGCCTATTTCGGTTTGAAGTTAGGCGATCAAGACAAACCGTGGGCTCCTCACAAAGACATGTGAGGAAGATCTACGCTTATGGATGAAAGGTAAAAAACAAGCATTTCGTTTCGGAATACCTATGATGTGGCGTGAACAAAGAGACCACAGCAGTGACTGCTATTTTTGCTCTTGCATTGTGAAGGATACAACTTAAAAAATAAGAACGTAATAAGTTACCCCAACCTTCCCTCAGCAATTAGGCCTATGCCTCATAGCAACGAAGTACCTGTGCCTGAACCACCAAAATCTTTGGATCAGATTTGTGTGGACGGTTCTGATCATGATGAGACTCATCAGATGGCTTTTCCCGATGAGTCCAGTACTTCCGAGTTTGAAACTGAACCAGATCCGAAACCTGAACTTTTCTCTCAAGCTGAATTGAATGATTTAAGTCCGGGATTTAGGACTCCCAAAAGATGCTGCCCAACTTGCTAGGTTCTCGGCTTAAACAGAAAATCTATTGTCACCAGGAACAACTTTTTATTGGTACCGCAACCGCGAGACACAATTTTTGAAAGTATTTCAGCAAAGAGGAAGATTTGGTATTTTGCAACGATATATACGGAAGTGATGGAAAAGTTTAAACTCAAGTATGATCCTGCTGAATGGCGGCTGTTCATTGATTCGTCAAAAGACAGCATTAAAAGGTGTTCTTCTTCATAATGGCAACACATTCGCTTCAGTTCCTATTGCTCACTCTGTTATTCTCCAAGAAAAATACGAGAATTTGGCCCTGATTCTTCAGAAGATTCGTTATGATGAGCATAAGTGGATGATTTGTGGAGACTTTAAAATTCTATCCATGCTATTAGGGCAGCAATCCGGTTTCACCAAATATCCTGCTTCCTTTGCTTGTGGGATAGCCGGGCCCGCAACCTACACTGGGGGAAAAAAGACTGGCCAATTCGGAGTATTTGAGACCCGGTGAGAAAAATGTTCTTCATGAGAGCTTGGTACCTCGTGATAAAATTCTATTACCACCTCTCCACATTAAGTTGGGTCTCATTAAGCAATTCATCAAGTCCCTTCCAAAAGATGGTGAGTGCTTTCGGTACCTTTGCTCAAAGTTCCCCCGACTTTCTGAAGCAAAGCTAAAGGAAGGAGTGTTTGTTGGCCCTGATATAAGGAAACTCATTTCAGATGGAGCATTCGCTGAAACGATGTCTGAGAAGGAAAAAGAAGCCTGGGATTCCTTCAAGGATGTTGTTCTCAAATTCTTGGGGAACAGGCGGGATGAGAACTATAAGGATATTGTTGCCAGGATGCTCAATGCCTTCAAAGAACAAGGCTGTAACATGAGCCTGAAAGTCCATTTCTTGCACTCCCATGTGAACTACTTTCCCGAAAACTTGGGGCGTACAGTGAAGAACAAGGTGAAAGGTTTCACCAGGACATCAAGGACGCAGAGAGAAGGTACCAAGGAAGATGGAACACCACTATGATGGCTGATTTCTGCTGGTTGCTGCTGCGGGAAACCCCAGATGAAAATACGCCAAGCAGCGCACCAAGAGAAGCATTCGGGGGAAGAAGAAACGGGCCCACCAGGAGATTGATTGACCCAAGAATGACTTTAAAATCTAAACTGTGTTGACAAATATCGTGTTTTTACTAAACTTTGAAATAAAAATTTGCTAGTTATTACCACAGTGTCGGATCTCATTTATTAGAATTTTATTTTCACACCATCGGGTGTTTGTCTTCATGTATTGCAATGGTGCAGTTTGCGTTTTCTATTCTTACATACATACCTGTACAACATTTTTTGCACATTTCTTTGCTTTGCTTTGTGTCTAACCTCGCTCTTATATGCCAATGTTTGTGCACATGTATGTGGCCTGTTTTAAGTGCAGACAATTTTGCTACCATCACAGTGTGTTTTGTTGACATTACTCTATGCTTATGTGCTGCCTTGTTTAAATTTTCTTTATTCTTATTTGAATAACTACTAAACAATTAGTATAAAGAATTCATCCAAGAAACTTTTATCTCGATCGCACTCAATCTGAAACGTTCACCTCAAACTGCTAACCCAATGTAGCAAAAATCTGTACGTGATGGAGCAAATTGGTTACCAGATTTGGATTCAGCGCACCAAAAAACGTAAAAATCAATCGAAACATTAGAGGCAGTTTAAAAAATTTTTTTTTTAGTGTACCTGTGTTATTAATCATTAATGTTGGCCACCTGGTGATGGCCCCAACCCCAGAAGTTGA
Source organism: Ichthyophis bannanicus (assembly GCA_033557465.1). Classification (NCBI taxonomy): domain Eukaryota; kingdom Metazoa; phylum Chordata; class Amphibia; order Gymnophiona; family Ichthyophiidae; genus Ichthyophis; species Ichthyophis bannanicus. Next base: position 127,696,412 of record CM066044.1, read on the forward strand.
TTATTGTCCACACAACCCCCCCCCCCCTTTTATGTTACACCGCTTTGACCCGGTGACAAGTGGGATATAAATACAGTTAAATAAATAAACTAGAATTGTTAAATTACATTATACCACAACATGTGCTTCTTCATGTATTGTGTATGTGTTTGTCGGGAAAAGGATATTGAGGGATTCTTTCAAGCTGAAGACTTTAGAAGATGGACTTGGAGTAACAGATAAGTGCCATTTGTGTGGGTTGAATGAAGAGCTGGGCAGTTAGTCGAATATCGGCACATTTTTAGCCTTGTATCCATGAATTGGATTTACAGTTTTATTATAAAGAAAGTAAAAGGGAGTAATATATTTGCATATGAGCACATATGAATTTGTAGCATTATTAAAGTTTATAAGGAGTGTTGGTTAAATTACTACATCCCCTACCTGATAGGAGGAATATTATGTATGGATGAATAATATGTATATATTAGAAAGCATTTTATATATGTATCAGACATATCAGGGTTATTACAAGTATGCTTGCTGCCAGTGTAGGCCACAGGTCATTTACCAAGTCTGCAGAAGAATCTTTTAGTCTGCTTGCTGTGTATGAAGGACATAGGTCAGTTACCAACTTTGCAGACAAGTCTGTTAGCTTGTTTACTGTTTATGTAGGACATAGGTCATTTGCTAACTTTGCAGAAAAGCTCTTTAGCTTAGCTTTGCAAAAGGAATGCACACACATTGTATGGAGAAATAAGTAAACAGAGCAAAGCTCTGTAAGGATAACCTTTTAACTCTGCAAACAGCTATGCAAAGATGACCCCTTACCCTAATATAATTCAGCCTTGCATCTGTCTGTAACTTTCTATGACATATATGGTACATTTTTAGGCTATATAAGCTAATGTATACCCTGAATAAACTGAGCAGCTTATATCATACCTATAGTGTGGTTATTTGCTGTTCCCAAGCGCTTGTACGGAGAAGCAGGATCCAGGGAGACAAAACCAAATTCCTAGCATCAGTTTTGGTAACTGATAGATAAGCATCAGTTAGGCTAACTGATATAGAAGCTCAGTTGTGGTAACTGAGATATACATAAGAAATAGTATCAGTTGGGGTAACTGATACATAGGGGCTTGATTTCAATGGGGCCGCGGCTCCGATAATGATCGGAAACCGCTACCGCAGCTTTGTAAACAAGCCCCATAGAATAAAGAACCCAATCTGTTCTGGTAGCTAACACTACCAGCAAGGCAGTTGTCCCTAACAGTTCAGAGGGAGAAGTAAATTATACTAAGGTCTTTTTCTCCTTATTTTAGATGGTAGCTCCTTGTCCATCTTATTTGATTATATCTACCCATGAAAGTCATGGGTATGTGGAATATGATCTCTGTCGCTCAAATTTACTGCTAACACTCGCTATGTGCCAAAGAGTCTCCTCCTGCAGTTCATAAGATGTATGGGTAATTTGTCAAGATGTGATTGGAAGTTCCTCTTAAATAGGCCTCTGGTTCCCAATACAATGGGCAATATGTCTGTATCTTTCTACTATATTTTCTTGGTCTCTGACTGCATTTCTTAGTACTTCAGGATCTTCTCCTTCTCCACACAATTCACAGGATAATTGCATGGAACCAACACCTCCATTATTAATACCGTTCTGGTGGTTTTCTCCTTTATTACTATGTCAGGTTTCCTCGCATTCAGCTTCTTACCCATCACAATGGGAATGTCCCAAGTTATCAGAACGTCTGCATTCTCCATAATTCTCTTAGGGTCATGATCTCGGTGTTTTCCACTGGAAGGTTTGTAAGCACAACATCGCTGTACTGTAAAGAGACATGCCACCTTCCTCCTTTCTATCTAGAAATGTTCTGTCTTCAGAACTGTACAAGCTGATAGCCATTTCCAGCTCTTTCTTGCAGAATCTGCATATGTCTGTTTTATCTGTCTTCTCTATGCTCACTGTGAACCATCTTGTCCATAATCCATTGTCCTGGGCTGCAACTATCAATCTCTCATCCTTAGGTTTCAGTTTCCAAAACTCACACGTGAGAGCCTACCCAGAAAACAGCAGCACTGTAAATATTGCAGTGGGCCCTTTCTTTGATTTTTCTCTATCAACTGAGATTTCACTTCCCCTTCTTACTATTTTTTTTACTGTATCTACTTACACTTTTCAGCATTTAACACAGCCCTCTTATTCCACATCTCTCTATCCTTCTCCAGCCAGTTATTCCCCAATCTTTAACTAACTTTCTCTCCCCCCCCTCCAATAACCAGCATCTCTCCTCTTCTGCCCAATCCAGTCTCTCCCCCTTTCTCTCTCTCCCCATTCAATACCCTTTCATTTTCTCATCCCATACTCCATGTCCAGCATCTCCCCATCTCCCTGTCCAGCATCTTTATCTCCCCTACCCCGTGTCTATCATCTGCCCTCCAGCTCATCTGATGAGCAGTATCTGCCCTCCACCTCCCTACTCTGTATCTAGCTTCTGTTCTCTGTTCCCTACTTCAAGTCCACCATCTGCCCTCTATCCCCTAACCTATGTCTAGCATGTTCTCTCCACTTCCCTATGCCCTTTACCCCATGTCAGCATCTGCCCATCCAACCCATATCCCCTATCTGCCTTCCATCCTATTATGCTCCCCACCCAATGTCCAGCCCTTACTTTCCACCTCTTGACTACCATCTGCCCATCACCTTATGTTCAGCATGTATTCCAATCCTCCTATGCCCCACATTTTGTGTCCAACATCTGCCTTCCACCTCCCTACTTGGTCTACGACACTTGTCCTGATTATATAGTCTTGAAGGACTGGAAAGGGGAGCTGTTACTTCTGGAGAGAAATCTGAAATTGTGAGTATATACTTCTGGGAATTTTTCTGAAAGGAATTTTTTTTTCTTTTAAAGCTAATTAATCTGTGAACCCACTATTTTTTTTGTTAAATCAGTCAGGGCCTAGTAGCAACAGTTTAAGATTCAATTTAAAAACACAGAAGAGAACTTTCTGGTTACCTTTCATACCCAGTAGACAGCTGTAGTTTAAATTTCATAGTCACTCAGGGCCTAGCATCAGCAAAGTACTTTTAGTTTCAAATTAAAACACAGAAGAGAGCTTTCTGGTTAAATTTAGAATCCAGCAGAGAGCTTGTAGTTTAAATTTCATAATAGGTTAGAGCCTAGTAGCAGCAAAGAGCTATAATTTAAATCAAATCAGAATATAGTTTTCCTCAGCAGCACAGGACAAGGTACTGTGTAGCAGCCCTTTTTTAATAAGTGTTATATCCCTCCCTCCCTCCCCACACCCACCCTCCCATGGAAAAATCACAGCTTTATAGGTACTTGCACAACTTAATAGACAGGAGGTGCTCTCAGGTGAAGCTCATTACCCAAATCAGTCATACACCAAGGACCTGAGATTAATTAAGCTTCAGGTGAACAAGGTATATTAAACTTCTTAGGTACAGTTTTAGTGGTATAAATATCCATTGCACCCTTTAGTACATATAGAACTTAAAGATCTAAACACAAACTTAAAACTAAGATGCAGACAGCAGTCCAGCAGCGGGATGTGGGCTTTCCAGTCTTTTGCATTGAGTGTCACATGTATGATTTTCTCCCAGCTGGTGAGAGGTCTTACGTGTGCACTAGGTGCAAGGAGCTCTCTGCTCTCAGGGAACGAGTCCGTTCTCTAGAGGCTAGAGTAGCAGACTTGGAAAACATAAGACAGACAGAGAGGTACATAGACGAGACCTACAGGGATATAGTCCTGAAGTCCCACCTCCAGTCTGGCAGCATCCCTGTTGCCATGGAGGAGAGAGGTCACGTGACAGGAGAGCATCACCCTGGTGTGGCAGGAAGTGATCCTGTAACTAGGACCTGTCCTCCAGGTGATGTAAACCCCTCTCGCACCGAGGAGGTTTCTCCAGGGCCAAGTGCCCATGCGGGAAGGGTTAGGACAGCAGTTATAGTTGGTGATTCGATCATTAGGCATGTAGATAGCTGGGTGGCTGGTGGACGTGAGGATCGCCTGGTAACATGCCTGCCTGGTGCGAAGGTAGCGGACCTCACACGCCACCTAGATAAGGTCTTAGATAGTGCTGGGGAGGAGTCTGCTGTCTTGGTACATGTTGGTACCAATGACATAGGAAAATGTGGTAGGGAGGTTCTGGAAGCTAAATTTAGGCTTTTAGGTAGGAAGTTGAAATCCAGAACTTCCAGGGTAGCGTTCTCCGAAATGCTTCCCGTTCCACGCGCAGGACCCAATAGGCAGGCAGAGCTCCGGAGTCTCAATGCGTGGATGAGACAATGGTGCAGAGATGAGGGGTTCGGATTTGTTAGGAACTGGGGAACATTCTGGGGAAAGGAGGGGCTCTTCCGAAGGGATGGGCTTCACCTTAACCGGGATGGAACCAGGCTGCTGGCATTAACCTTTAAAAAGGAGATAGAGCAGCTTTTAAACTAGATAATAGGGGAAAGCCGACAGTCGCCCAAGAGCGCATGGTTCGGAAGAATGTATCCTTGAAGGATACTACAAAAAGCAGAGAGGTTCCAAAAAGAGTAAAGTAGCCCAAATGCCCTCGAGTATGGAGCAGACAGAACTTAAAGATCCCAAATTACCCATGTCTACCAATAGCCAAATTAATATGAATAAAATACAGTCTCTAAAATGCTTGTATGCAAATGCTAGAAGTCTACAAACAAGATGGGAGAGTTAGAATATATAGCACTAAACGAGAGGTTAGATATGATTGGAATATCAGAGACATGGTGGAAGGAGGACAACCAGTGGGACACTGTGATACCTGGGTACAAACTATATCGAAATGATAGAGCTGATCAAATTGGTGGAGGGGTTGCGCTCTATGTTAGAGAGGGCATTGAATCAGAAAGGATTAAAGTTTTGCAAGAAACAAAATTTGCTGTAGAATCTCTATGGATTGAAATTCCATGTAAAAAGGGGAAGGCGATGGCAGTGGGGGTGTACTATCGTCCACCTGGCCAGAATGAACAAATGGATGATGAAATGCTCAAAGAAATCAAGGAAGCTAGCAAAAGTTACAGTGCAGTAATAATAATGGGTGATTTCAATTACCCCGGCATCGACTGGGTCAGTGTCACAACAGGACATGCTAGGGAGATAAAGTTCCTAGATGAAATAAATGACTGCTTCTTGGAGCAGCTGGTTCATGAACCGACCAGAGGGGAAGCAATATTAGACCTAGTCCTTAGTGGAACACCAGATGTAGTGCAAGAGATAAGGGTGTTGGGGCCACTTGGCAATAGTGATCATAGCATGATCGCCTTTGATTTAATTAGTGGAGGAGGGATAGTAAGGAAATCCACAGTACTACCCTTTAACTTTCGAAAGGGAGACTATGATAGAATGAGGAAAACAGTTAAGAAAAAACTAAAAAGAGCAGTTGCAAAGGTTAAAGACGTACATCAAGCTTGGGTGTTGTTGAAAAATACTATCTTGGAAGCCCAGACCAGCTGTATTCCACGCTTTAAGAAAAGTGGAAGGAAGTCTAAAAAATTGCCAGCATGGTTTAAAGCTGAGGTCAGAGAGGCTGTTGTTGCCAAAAAAGCATCTTTCAAGAAATGGAAAAAAGAGCCAAATGATGAAACCTGGAAACAGCACAAGCACTGGCAAGTCAAATGCAAGGCATTGATAAGGCAGGCAAAGAGAGAATTTGAGAAGAAGCTTGCTGCGGAAGCAAAAACGCGAAATAAAGACCTTTTCAAGTACATTCGTAGCAAAAAAACCCGTGAGAGAGTCAGTTGGTCCATTAGATGATAAAGGGGTTAAAGGAGCACTAAGAGGCGACAAGGCGATAGCGGAGAGACTGAATGAATTCTTTGCTTCGGTCTTTACTGAGGAAGATGTAGGGATGTTACCCACGACTGAAGTGGTATTTAAAGGTGTGGAAGAATTGAAGGAAATATCGATACATCGGGAAGATGTCTTACAACTATTAGATAAACTGAAGAGTAGCAAATCACCTGGGCCGGATGGTATACATCCAAGGGTGTTGAAAGAACTGAAATTTGAGATTGCAGACCTGCTATCAGTAATCTGTGAACTATCATTAAAATCATCTCTAATACCTGAGGATTGGAGGATCGCCAATGTAACACCAATTTTTAAAAAGGGTTCGAGGGGTGATCCGGGAAACTACAGACCGGTGAGCCTGACATCAGTACCGGGAAAAATGGTAGAAACCATCATAAAGAATAAAATTACTCAGCATATAGATAGTCATGACCTAATGGGAGACAGCCAACATGGCTTTAGACAAGGAAGATCTTGTCTTACTAATCTGTTATGTTTTTTTGAAGGAGTGAATAAACAGGTGGACAAAGGTGAGTCGGTTGATATTGTGTATCTGGACTTTCAGAAAGCCTTTGACAAGGTCCCTCATGAGAGACTTTTGGCAAAACTAAAGAGTCATGGGATAGGAGGCAGAAAGCAGAGGGTAGGGCTAAATGGCCAATTTTCCCAATGGAGAAAGGTGAATAGTGGTGTACCCCAGGGATCTGTGCTGGGTCCGCTGCTTTTTGACATATTCATAAATGACCTGGAAAGTGGAATAACGAGTGAGGTTATCAAATTTGCTGATGACACAAAACTATTTAAAGTTGTTAAAACCCAGGAGGATTGTGGAAAATGCAAGAGGATCTTGATAAATTGGAAGACTGGGCATCAAAATGGCAGATGAAATTTAATGTGGAGAAGTGCAAGGTTATGCACCTAGGGAAGAACAACCCAAACTATGGTTACACGATGCAAGGTTCCACATTAGGAACCACCACCCAAGAAAAAGATTTAGGCGTCCTTGTGGATACCATGTTAAAACCCTCGGCCCAGTGTGCAGCGGCGGCCAAGAGAGCAAATAGAATGCTAGGTATGATAAGGAAAGGAATGGAAAATAAAACAAAAGATATTATAATGCCTCTATATCGTTCCATGGTGAGACCGCACCTTGAATATTGTGTGCAATTCTGGTCGCCGTATCTTAAAAAGGATATAGCGATTTTAGAAAAGGTTCAGAGAAGAGCCACCAAAATGGTAAAGGGGATGGAAGGCTTCTCCTATGAAGAAAGGCTAAAAAGGTTGGGGCTCTTTAACCTGGAAAAGAGACGGCTGAGGGGAGATATGATAGAAGTCTATAAATTAATGAACGGAGTGGAACGGGTAAACGTAGATCGATTGTTTACCTTATCAGAATATAGAAAGACTAGGGGACATGCAATGAAGCTACAGGGTAAACTATTTAAGACTAATAAAAGAAAATATTTTTTCACTCAACGTGTAATCAAACTCTGGAATTTGTTACCGGAGGATGTAGTAAAGGCTGTTAGTGTAGCTGGGTTTAAAAAAGGTTTGGACAAGTTCCTGGAGGAAAGGTCCATAAACCATTATTAAGAAGGGACCCAGGATATCAATGCTTGAACCAATACAAGCATTGTGGAACCTGTGTCCCTTGGGGAAACTGCTAGGTACGTATGACCTAGATTGGCCACTGTTGGAAACAGAATACTGGGCTTGATGGACCTTGGTCTGACCCTGTATGGCATATCTTATGTTCTTATGTTCTTATGTCCTCTGCCCTCCTCTTTCTCACTTCCTGTCCATCATCTGCCTTCTGCCTCCTCATTTTCTGTCAGCATTTGCACTCCTCTTCAACACATGCCCAGCATCTCCTTTCCCACCATTTTCCCCCCTTCAGCCAGCTGCCACCGCTTCTTTTCCCAGGTCTGCAGTAGCAGCTACAGCTGCCGGAATTTTAAAAACAAATGCAGGTATTTGTGAGTCCTACACATTTGAAAGGCCCTGACCGTCTACTCCCCCCCCCCCCCGCCCCCAAAGCAAAAGCATGCATCAGATGGTGGGGCAGGGCTGTACTGGCTTTCCAAATGTGCAGGAATCACAAAGATCCTGCCTATTTTTATTTCTTTAAAGCCAGAGGCCTCCTGCTGCTGTGGCAAAGTGCAATCAATGAATAAGTCCAGGAGTCGATTGACAGGGTCCAAGTCAGTTTATTGTGCACAGGCCCAGTCAGTCAAAGCTTCAAAAGGAACTGAGCAAAAGTTTATACAGAGACACAACCATTTATACCTCTTTTTCAGTTTGATACATGAGAATTTTCTATTGGTTCCAACTTGATACATGCAAACTTTTCATTGGTTATACATTCCCTGCACCTGTCCAAATAGAAATCCCTCCGGAGCCTAGCAACCGGCCCCCTCCTTTAGGATTGCTTGAACAATGGTATAGTTCTTAATTTCGTTACTTTTCTACTGCAAGGTTAACTTTGGCTTCTGGAATGCATATACTGAAACATTTCTGTTCTTTCATACATAAGAGAATAATAGAAGACTTATGAATTCATGAAAACTTCTTATTAAGCATTTTAAAACAGTTTTCTTATTTTGCACAGATTTTTGGTTCTTTTCTAGCTATAATGGGAGTTAGGATCCAGGCCTAACTTACAGGCCTTTCACAGTAGCAGGCCATGCTAGGCCATAGCCTACCACACTGCCACTGCAGAGACTGGAAAAACAGCAGGCTGCAATGGCAGGAGGAAGGAGATGCCACCATCTGTTTTTAGTTTTGTTTTGTTTTTTTAAGCAGCATAAGACAGTTGCTGCTGGCGTATTTTGGGGGTGTTTTTTGCCACCCCCAAAAATTTGCCACCTGAAGCGGATGCCTCACCCTGCATAATTATAGAGCCGCCCATGTGTGGAAAGAGCATAGAAGGTTGCATAAGGTGGCAGGCCTCGAGCAGAGCAGATGTATATTCCAGATTCTGTCACCTCCATGTTCTTAGGGCCCCCTGCACTGGTGTGGAAAGCTATGGGGAAAAAACTGATAAGGTAGAAATTCTACATGTTGCACAGGCAGCTCTGGGATATGTAGCACAAGGGTCTGGGAATATAAATGAACCCCCTCCTCAAAGGCGGGTGTTTGAGAGTGTGTTAAATAACAGGGGATAAAGGTAAATGGTCACTTTATTCTGCCAGAGATAACTGCTAAAGAGATTAGATGAGGGTCTAAATCATTGTGCTTGTCTGCATGTGTGTTAAGGGAGCAGCGTGCTGTAACCGTCACTGTGCTGGCTGAGCTGGAAAAGAAACATTTGTAATCATTCAAGAGGGGAGATGCAAATCACTGATTCTGCTGAAGGAGTCGGGGTAACATTTGCTAACATTTACATCTAGTATTAGGATTTCTCTTTTAAATCTATAGGGAATAGTGCAGGGGAATAAAACAGAGTTACTTACCTGTAACAGAGTTCTAACAGCAGGATAAGTCAGCCACACCTGGTGACGTCATCCGACAGCGCCATGACGGAAGTGCTCTCTAGCTCAGAAGCTTCTGAGCATGTGTGAGGTGGCCCCACCTCCCCGGCCCACCCCTAGCCGGTCAGTGATTGACTAGCTGTACCCTCGCGGCTAGGTGCGGGAGTGCAGGCCACCCTCATGCAGGGGAGGTGGGTGGGATTGTGTGGCTGACTTATCCTGCTGTCCACGGAGAACTCTGTTACAGGTAAGTAACTCTGTTTTCTCCTAGGACAAGCAGGATGTGTCAGCCACACCTGGTGTCTCCCAAGCTAAGCGTCTACGCTGTGGAGAATGAGGGAGGCATGCGATAACTGGAATTGCAGTAGTGTTTATTGAGACACAACCAGTGTACCAATTAATGTGCAAACTCCTAGGCAACATGCCGGGAGATAAAGAACTAACTCAATAGTGCAATACAAGAGGTAGAACTAACTGTGCAACAAGCATACAGTGCAAATAATAACCGTGCAATCAAGTAGGCAGTGCAACAACTGGGCAACAATAACAGTGCAATAACAGTCTGTGCAAACAGCAACTGGTAAATAGCAGCAGGAGTCTGGAATGTAGTACTCCAGCCTAGACCTGGGGCTGTTCCATTGGGCCCCCGCCCAAAGATGCCGTAGCCGCAGATAGGACTGCTCGGCCAAAGGAGCCGTCGGTCTCCGCGTGAACATCAAGGCAGTAGTGTTTCTGGAAGGTTAGTTGAGAGGACCATGTGGCAGCTTTGCAGATCTCGCTCACTGGAATTTCATGCGCGCAGGCCAGGGAAGTAGCTATGGCACGGAGCTGGTGCGCTGTCGCCTTGTTTGCTGGGAGCGCACCTGCCCTCTGTAGGCAATACGCTACACAGTCTGAGATCCAGTGGGAGAGTGTGCGCTTGGTGACAGGGCGCCCTGGTCTGTTCAGGTCAAAGGAGACGAAGAGCTGGGTCCCCATTCAAATGGCAGAAGTTCTGTCAATGTAGATGCGCAGGGCGCGTATACAGTCGGAGTGCAGGCGTTGCTCCTCCGGTGATGAGTGTGGGGCTGGGAAGAAGGATGGCAGCTCCACTGACTGGTTGATGTGAAAGGCAGAGGCGACCTTCGGCACGAACTTGGGGTGAGTCCGGAGGGACGCCCGGTTGTGGTAGAGTTTTGTGTATGGCGGGTGTGCAACCAGGGCCTGCAACTCGCTAACCCTCCGAGCAGAGGTGATGGCAACGAGGAAAAGGGTCTTCCAGGAAAGGTATTTACCATTGGCTGTGGACAATGGCTCGAACGGTTCCTGCATGAGCTGTTGGAGGACGACGTTAAGGTCCCACAAAGGTACCGGCTTCTGTACCGGGGGCTGCAGATTCCGGAGCCCTCTCATGAAACGTGTCACAATGGGGAGAGCGGCTATGGAGGCTGAAGCTGGGTCTCTAGGGCGCTCGTGCAGCGAGGCAATAGCCGCCAGGTGTACCTTGATGGATTGCGGTTTCAAGCCTGAGTTGAAGAGGGAGGAGAGGTACTGTAGCACAGTGGGAACCGGGCAAGAGGTTGGTTGGACGCCATGGTCCTTGCACCATATACTGAAGCGCTTCCACTTGAGACCGTATGCCTTTCTGGTTGACGGTCTCCTGGAAGCTAGAACAATCTGTTGTACCTCCGGAGGTAGATGCGAGTCATTCAAGGTCCGCCTCTCAGCCTCCAGGCTGTCAAGGCTAACGTCTGGAGGTTGGGGTGCCAGGTACTGCCGCCGTTCTGGGTCAACAGGTCTGGTCTCATTGGTAGCCGAACTGGGGGTTCCTGAGCGAGCTGCAACAGCAGGGAGAACCACATCTGCCGTGGCCAATAGGGGGCGATCAGAATCACGTGCGCTTTCTCCTTGATGCGCTGTATCGTGGTTGTCACTAGAGGCATTGGAGGGAAGGCGTATGCCAACTCCCAAGTTCCCCAGGGGATGGCGAAAGCATCCAAAGCCAATCTGTGCTTCGACGGGCGTTTGGAGCAGAACACGGGACATCTGGTGTTCGCTTCGGTCGCGAAGAGGTCGATCTGGGGGGCTCCCCAGCGTCTGAAGAGGTTGTCTGTTACCTCCCCGTGGAGCATCCACTCGTGCGGCTGGAGTTGTCTGCTGAGTCTGTCCGCCAATGCGTTCTGTTCCCCTGGGAGGTAAGTCGCCTGTAGGACGCAGTTGTTGGCTAGCTCTATGGCCCATGTCTCGAGGGCTTCCTTGCAGAGTGAACGGGAACCAGTGCCCCCTTGTTTATATAGAACATGGTCACCTGGTTGTCGGTCTGCACCAAGACCGCTTTTCCCGCCAGGTGAGGTATATCTTTATCTTTATTAAAATTTGATATACCGCTGTGGCAAAAGCATTAAGCGGTGTACAATAAAAACTGATTAGCACCACAATCCAAGAAACAGAACGCCAAAATTAAGACAGGAAAGAAGGGTAAAGAGAAAGTGAACAAATCACACTGGAACACTTAACAGTAAATCATAATAAGTCGCAAAACAAATCATGTTAACATTTAACATCAAATCATAAGGAGAAATGATATTAATCAAACCAGGGTACAGAAAAGAACATAAGTAAACAAACAAGGACGATACATGGGGTTAACACAAGCAGAGACCAATTAAGGGGGAGCTTCAGGTGGAAGGTCAAAAGCTTTCTGAAAAAGGTAAGTTTTGAGCAGTGACTTAAACTGAGGGTAAGATAGTTCTAAACGAAGTGAGGTGGGTAACATATTCCAGAGTGAAGGACCAAGGAAAAACCAAGCTGAGTGCCGCGTCTGCTCCAGACGGGGTTGGGAAGGTGAAGGGAGAGACAAACGGTTAGCATGAATGGAACGAAGCAGCCGATGGGGAGAATACAGTGAGATACAGTCTGCCAGGTAATGGGGAGTACAGGTGTAAATGGTCCGGTGAAGGAGAATCAGAAATTTGTAGTGAAACCGATATTGGAGAGGAAGCCAGTGTAAACAGAGCAGGACAGGAGTGATGTGATCATATCTACTGGAAAAAGTAACGAGGCGAGCTGCAGTATTCTGAATACGCTGTAACCGCTGAAGACAGTATTTGGGGAGATTAGCCAGATAGACATTGCAGTAGTCCAGCCTACTGATTACAAGGGCAATGACAAGAGTAATTAGGGCGTTAGAGAGTAAAACAGACCGGACGGCCCTAATTTGCCGCAGAGCAGTGAAAGAACAACGGGAAACCTTTGAAATATGCTCAGAGAAAGTTAAAGAAGAGTCTAGAATTACACCCAGATAGCGAACAGAAGAGGTAAGGGGAATACTAGATGATCCAATAGAAGGTGCAAGAGTGGGGCATGTACCACTGAGAGAAACCCACATTGCTGAAGATTTTGCTGGATTAAGATGAAGAAAATTTTCCGATAACCAGGAGGCAATGTGGGAAAGACAGAGGTTCAGCTGTGCAATGTCAGGGGAGAGAGGTGAAGTATGGAATAGGAGAACTATGTCATCTGCATATAGGTAGGATGAAATCGAATATTGAATGATCAGGGGCAGCGGGGCAAGAAAAATATTAAATAACAGAGGGGAAAGCACAGAGCCTTGTGGGACACCACAAGTGAGAGGGAAGATGGACGAGGACTGATCATTTACATGTACTGAGAAAGAACGGGATGAAAGGAATGAATGAAACCAACACCAAACAGAACCTCGAAGGCCAATATCAGAAAGCCGAGAAAGAAGTGTGTGATGGTCAACCAAATCGAATGCTGCAGACAGATCGAGGGATACAAGAAGAGTGATGTCACCACGATCATGAGATGTGTGTAATTCATTGAGTAGAGCCAGAAGAACAGTCTCAGTGCTGTGTCCCCGGCGGAATCCCGCCTGACGGGGGTGGAGAGCGTTGATAGACTCAACATGGGAACTGAGTTGAACAAAGGCACATCGTTCAAGGAGTTTAGTGAGAAATGGAAGGTTAGATACCGGACGCCAGTGTGAGAGTATGGATGGATCTAAGGACGGTTGTTTTAGTAGAGGGCGGAGGATTACTGATTTCCAAGATGATGGGAAATGACCAGAGGAAAAGCTAGAATTGATAATAGTGGTGATAACTGGGACTAGTTCTAGGGATGGCTCCAGGAGCCATCTAGAAGGAACAGGATCGGGAATGCAAGTAGTTTTCCTCGCAGTGGATAGAAATGCAAGCACTTCCGCCGCAAGGACAGGATGGAAAGATGACCAGGTATGAGCATATACAGGTTCAATAGGAGCAGAGATGGGTTGTGGGAGAACAGTTAAGGGGGGTAGGGAGGGAGTAGGGGCCACAGCAGGTGAGGAAGGAAGGGGGAGAGAGGGGGAGGAGGAGGTGGAGTGATGAAGGATGAGTGAAGAGTTAGCACCTTATTAGAGAAGAAAGTAGGAAGGGACTGGGGGTCTGGGGCTGCCAGAACCTTAGAATTTCCAGTTTTTGTGGATGATAACGTCCGCAAGATGTTAAAGAGTTGGCGTGAAGAGCTGGCTGCCGCTGTAATTTGAGCTGAGTAGAAAGCGGATCGGGCAGATTGAATAGCTGAACGGTATTCAGAAGAGAGATGTTTAAAACGAAGGTGGAGCTCAGGTGAGGGATGACGGGCCCAGTGACGTTGTACCTGGCGTAACTGAGAGCGTAGGATACGTAAAGTGGGATGATACCAAGGGGAGGAAGGCGCTCGAGGGGACCCAGAGACAGGGTGAAGAGGTGCCAAACCATCAAGGGAATGTGACAGAAGAGAATCCCAAAGGGCAGCCTGGTCATTGACGGAGCGAGTGGCAAAATCCGCAGGGAAAATCATGGAGGCTGGAGGGAACGCCTGGAGCATTTCTAAAGTTACTTTACAGCGGAGGGAAGGAGTGGAAGGGGGGGTTTGGGAACTAACCTTTATCCGAGGAAAGGAAATTGATGAGAAGACACAAAAGTGATCCGACCATGGGATAATGGAAGTGATGGGGGGCGAGATCACGGGCTGCAAAGATATTGATGACAAAATCAGATCCAAGGTGTGACCTGCCACATGTGTAGGGCCGATCACATGTTGATGGAGAGGAACATCCTTCAAAAATTGAACAAAGGCCTGATCCTTTGCTCTAGTGGGGTTGTCAACATGGATGTTAAAATCACCTAACAGAATGAAATTGGGAAAATGAAGCACAAGATCAGAGATAGTCTGGAGAGCTGCCTCCCATTGGGGATTAGCAAGGGAGGGGGGAAAATAAAGGAGAAGGAGATAGAGAGGAGGGAAAGGAGAAGGGGAAGTGAGCTTTAATAAAAGGGATTCTGGAGGAAGTGGCACTGGAGGGGGCACTTCTTCGATGTGAATAGAGGCACGATGGAGGAGGGCCACCCCACCCCCACATCTGCCCCGCCGTGGTCTGAAGGGCGTATTTGACAGCCCGGAGTTCGAGAACATTGATGTGGAGGGATTGCTCCGCTTTGGTCCAGGCTCCTTGCGTGTTGAGATCTAGTAGATGAGCTCCCCATCCTTTGGAGGACGCGTCCGTGGTGAGGATGAGTTGAGGAATGTGGGGCTGCAGGTTCTTGCCCACTGAGAGGTTGATAGGGTTTGTCCACCAACTCAAACTCTGAACAATCTTGGCAGTAATCGGTATGCGTGTGTTGAGTGGCTGGGAGAGTTGCTTCCAGTGATTCCGCAGGTGCCACTGAAGGGTGCGCATATGGAGTCTTGCCACTGTGAGGACCGAAGTTGTCGCCACCATGTGGCCTAGCAGGTGAAGGATCTCGTGGGCCAAAGTCTGTTGTGTCGCTGACACTTTCGTGGCTAGGCTGACGATGGCACAGATCCGGTTCTGGGGCAGGAAGGCTTTGCATGCCTTGGTGTTGATTATCGCCCCGATGAATTCTGTGCGCTGCACTGGTTCCAACCGGGACTTGTCTTTGTTGAGAAGGAACCCCAGTGTGAGTAGTAGGGCCGTGGTTTGGCGCACTGCTCTTCTGAGTTCGGGTGCAGAGTTCACCGACAGGAGCCAGTCGTCCAGGTAAGGAAAGATGGCGACGCCTTGTTTGCGGAGATGTGCCGCGGCCACTGCCACGCATTTCGTGAAGACTCTGGGTGCTGGGGAGAGGCCAAATGGCAGGACTCGATACTGGTAATGGCACCCCAGCGCTATGAATCTCAGGAATTTCCTGTGTGAGGAGTGGACAGGGATGTGGGAGTAAGCATCTTGCAAGTCCAGCGTGGCCATCCAGTCCCCCGCTCTGATGAGGGGAAGGATGGAGTTGAGCGAATACATCCTGAACTTCTCCTTTGTGATGAAGTTGTTCAACTTGCGGAGGTCCAGGATGGGGCGGAGACCACCTGACTTCTTGGGAATCAGGAAGTACCGGGAGTAGAAGCCAGTTTTGATTTCTCCCGGGGGCACCCGTTCTATCGTCCGGGTCAGGAGAAGTTGGTGTAGGAGCTCCGCCAGTGGTTTTTCTAGATGCTGTGGAGGCTGGCTGATAGGCTGCTTGCGCTGCCATGGAGGGGAGGAGAAGTGCAAGCGGTAGCCTGACTGGATTATTTCTAGGACCCACTTGTCCGTGGTGATCTCCTGCCAGGCCGAGAGGAAATGTGATAGGTGACCCCTCACCGGGGGGGACGGCGATGTATCCAGCGCAGGACCCAGCCAGGTCGGGTAGTCATAAGGAAGCTATGTCTTTGCCGGAATGTGGAGTGTTTGTCTGTTTTTGCTTGCGTTGTCGCGGTTGCTGTCTCTGAAAGGAGGACTTATGGTAGGCCTGCTTGAATCTGGGCGTCTGCCACTGTCGGTTGGAGCCAGAATTGTATCCGTAATATTGTTTTGTAGAGGAAAAGGGCTTGCGGGAGGAGCTCCCTTTCCGAGACCAGGAAGGGCGTTCGAGTCCGTCCGCTGCCAGCGTCTTTAGAGTTGTGCAATCCTCTTTTAGACCGTTCACCGTGTCCACGACTTTGTCTCCGAAAAGGGAGTCACCAGAGCAGGGCGCGTCCGCAATTCGGTCGTGAGTATTGTCCGAAAGCCCTGATGCACGAAGCCATGCCCAGCGGCCGGCCGAGATGGCCGTGCCCGCAGTCTGGGCGGCCGTATCAAAGGCATCAAAAGCTATACTCATTAGGTGTTTGCTGCATTCGGCTAGTTCCTGCATGGTGGCAGAGACAGCTGTACGTGAGTCCTTGGGCAGATCTTGCAGCTGGCTTTTGAGGTCGGCTAAGAGTGCGTCCTGGAACAGGGCATGCTGAAACTGATGTGCTGATATCTTGGCACTGAGCATGGCCCCTTGAAACACCTTCTTTCCCACGTCGTCCAGACACTTGGGGTCCCGGCCTGGTGGGTGGTTGGCTTGGGCCCGCGTAGACTTTGATCTTTTAAGCGCTGATGCCACCACGATGGACTGGTGAGGCAGCTGGGGCTTATTGAAACCTGGTGCCATATGTAAGATATATTTGCTGTCCAGGCGTCTGGAACAAGCTAGGCCAGAGGCTGGGGACTGCCAGAGTGTGAGTTGTTTGTCCTTCAACTTGCGGTGGAGTGGAAGAGCCATGGCTGGTCTAGGGCCACTGAGGTACTTCATAACCTCCGGCTCCTTCTCGTCTGGCGTCTCCTCTTTGGCCAGCCCTAGCTTGGACGCCACTTTTCTGAGGAATTTAGGGTATGTTAGATCTTCAGGCACAGGTGCCGGTGGCTCCTCCAGTTCATCAGTTGGGTTCTTGGATGTATCCGAGCCCAACTCCTCTATGTCGCTTCCCCCAGAGTCCAATTGTGCTGGGGAAGGAGTCCAAGATCTAGCTGGTGCTGGGGATAGAGTCCGCGCTCTGGACGGCGACCGGCTAGGCGATCATGGGGAGTGGGACTGCTCCAGAGCAACCGGTGTGAAGTGCACGGGCGCTACCGGCTCCTGGGCTAGCCCTGGGGGAGCAGTCTGTTCCACAAGGCGAGTGAGCAGGCTTATAATGGCAGAGGAGGTTGAATCAGTTGATCGGCTGCTTTTCTGACTTTTGTTGTAGCCAGGGCTGGATCTCCTGCTCCTCTTGTGTCTGTGGGAGGACCCACTGTGGGAACCTCTAGCACTAGATGGAGACCGACTGTCCCCGTGTCTCCGGTGCTTAGCCCTTCTGTGTTTGTGTTTCCCACTGCTCTCGCGCCGATGATCCGTTTCAGCGGGTTCTGTCTCCTCCGTGCCACTGCGCACAGCGCTATCCTCCGTGCTGTTGCGTTTGGCGTGCTGTCTTTCCTCCGCGCAGCTGCGCTCGGCGCGCTGCCTCGCCGCCGCGCAACTGCGCTCGGCGTGGTCTCTCTCCCCCACGCCGCTGTGCTCGGCGCGGTCTCTCTCCCCCGCGCCGCTGTGCTCGGCGCGGTCTCTCTCACCTGCGCCGCAGCACGCGGTGTGGGCTCTCTCTATGGCGCCACTGGGCCCGGCGCGGTCTCCTTCTTCCACGCCACAGTGCTCGGCGCGGCCTCTGTTCTCGGCGCCGGCCGACGTGGAGGGACGTGACCCGCACCGGCCAATCAGGTGGGAGCGGGCGTGTCCGGGGGAGGAGCCAGGCGAGGCCACATGGACGGCGCTATCTTGGGAGTCTGCCGGGGGACCGCATGGCCGGGGAAGACGGGTCGGGGCGCTGAAACCCACGGAGGGACTCACCTGAGAGTTGGAGGTCTCTCTGGAGGGGTTTTTCGCTGCGGAGGAAGGATCGCCGAGTCCTCGGTGGCTGGAACTTCGGCCCGGGCGCCTTGGATCAGTCCTGGGACACTCTGAAGTGGTCCGGCTGCGATTTTTGCGGGTCTCTGAAGTCCGCTTTGCTGGAGACTTATGCGCCGCTGCAGAGGAGGAAAGCAAGTCCTTCAGGGAGTGTTCCCGGTGCTTCCTTGCTCTTGGGGACATCCGAGCGCAGCTGGCACAGTTCTCTACCTCGTGAGAGGTCCCCAGGCATCTGATGCAGTGTTGGTGAGTGTCCATGATGTTGATCTTCCTGCTGCAGTGTAGACACTTTTTAAATCCTGGTTTAGGCATTGTAGATGCAGATTGTATTCAAGTTTGTCTAAGAGAGCTTAAAATTCCGTCCTGAGGCGAAGGCGGAAGGAAAAAGACTGACCGGCTAGGGGCGGGCCGGGGAGGTGGGGCAACCTCACACATGCTCAGAAGCCTCTGAGCTAGAGAGCACTTCCGTCATGGCGCCGTCGGATGACGTCACCAGGTGTGGCTGACACATCCTGCTTGTCCTAGGAGAACATGTATGCACTATACAGAGGATGGAGAGGCAAATATTGGGGCCAGTGGAAACTGCTCACCAGAGATGAAGCAGCTCTGGATTTTGAGGCTGTTAAGCTTCTTTATCTAATAAAGCTCTCTCAACAGGAAAAGGGAACTCCCACCTGCAGCACTGGATAGCCTGATGGTCACATGCTCTCGAACTGCAACTAGTAGGGGAGTGTTCCACAGGCTCTCCTACTGATGGTGCTGAAAAGCCTCCTGGGAGCCTAGACACGCTCAGAATGAAGATGCCAGTTGAAAGCTTTCTACAAGCCCAGATGGGATTAGGAGTGAAGATGGGGGTGGGCAGTCTCCTCCCAGCCCAGGGAGTGAAGATGACAGTGGAGAAACTCTGGAGAGCCTGATCCAGGCTTGGGAGTCCAGTGGGATATCTGCTCACTGGAGAGCTGCAATGGTGGGGGAGAATCTGGAAGACCTACTCCAGGTCTGGGAGTCCAGAGATAGAAAGTGGCAGATCAGCTGTGAACCACAAGCCCTTTGGGAGTTCAGCCAAAAATCAAATCACTGGAGAACTGCTGATATTATTCCCAATTGGACAGGAATGCAAAACCCTCTCCTGATTGGAGGAGAGCTTGGAGGAGGCAGAGTCAAGGCTATAGCCACAGTAATTGGATAGGATTACAAAACCTCCCTCTCCTAAAGCAGCACTGGTCCAGAGCTCCAGCAGTGGGTGAGACTTGGAGCTGGTGGGCCAGGGAAGGGAGGGGAGTTGAGAGGCTAATGAGGTTAAGTACATAGGGCCTGATATTCAATGCATTGAATATCCGGGGTCACTGCACAGCCTGTGATGCTGCAGAAGCTAACCGGTAGCAGCAATATTGCACCCTTACCCGTTAGCTCCCGTGGGTAAAGCAGCCAGCTTTTGCTATGCCTAGTTTTACCTGTGAGTTGCTACCTGGGTAGCAGTGCAATATCGCAGTGACCCAGTTAGTGACTGCCACTGACCTCAGAATGCTCCAACACCCACAACACACCCCGATGGGCGTGGGAGCCCATAGCAGCGTGGGTTGGGGCATATTCAGTGGCACTGTGTTAATGCTGTTGAATGTCTTTGTTCAGCGGCATTTACATGGTTTACAGATTTGTAAACTGTGTACATGCTTTTCCAACATCAGGTCCATAATCTTTAAAGGTTTACTTAAGACGCTGTACGTAAGGTTTTAGTTGATTTGAACTGCATTGAAATACTTTGGTGAACACTGTACCATAGGCTTACACTTTTAAGCTTAGTCATTTATAGAATAAAAAAAATGCTTCAATGAATGTATTAAATATTCGCTTATCCTATGCTGCTGTTTCCCCCTATCTTCTTGAACCACTTATCCTAATACTGGTTGTTTATAACAATATTATTATTTTCACCATACTTAGTGCTTATATTTGTAAATAAATTGCTATTACAATTTAAGCCACTAACCCCTTTCTTCCCCAGTTGGAGACACTAGGTGCCAAACTGACAAGGACTGACTGAGCCCGTTCTAGAAGGGACTCCAGTCAGGCTGGTCCCGGATCCAGAAACTCTCCCAAGGGGGCACTACATAAACAATGGAGTATTTTCCACAAAGGACAGGCCACCACAGCCAGGGTGATGATATCTGAGTGGTATATGTACAGGAAATGGCACGGGCCTGTGAACCTCAAGCCATACATAGGGGTACAGGTGTCACATGCCATGCTCTGTGTCTTACTGGGATAGAAACTAAATTTCTGTCACTTCACAATCAACTCCCATTCCCACTCGTGTCCATAAGCAAACTAGCTGATACCTCTGTGTCTGTCTTGTTCATGGTGATCTTTTTTGTGTCAACTATAACAAAATAGGGATGGAAGGACCTTGCACAAATATCCCATGCAACCAAAATCATGTCACAAATGAAAACCATTTTCTCTTTAATCAGCAAAACCACAAAAAAACAATAGAAATTCTTTTTGGAGGTATCCTATAAAGTGGAGCCCTTCTTTCCATCACTGAAATGCATCAATACCGAACATCAGTAGCTCATAGTTTATAATCCATGACCAGGACTCTGCAGTTTCCTCACAATACGGACCTTCATGCCAAGGCCAGGTGGTGTTATACTGTGCCGTAATAGCTGTAACAGCTAATGCACAGGAAATTGCCATATGCTAGCACAAGCATTCCTCCAACCTACTATAAGGTAGCTATTAAAATCCCTTAAGCACGCTCCCTCTCCCTTATATGTGGCCACACCCTCTTTTTGGCCAAAACCTCAGCGTAACCAATTCCCTACTATCATGTGCTAATGTCAAAAATGTAACTTCATACACAGACCCCTACGTCTCACAAGATCTAGAGTGTGACCTGAGAAGATCATCAAGTGGTAGTTTTAAGCATCTCTCAGAACTTTGTGTGCCACACCGGCATTTGCTGCCTCCATGTTTATGTGCTACACTTGCAAGTGTGAGTACAGGATTTTGCAAAACTGCACATCAAAGGAACAAATTGGGAAGTCCAACTTCAAACTCCATCATTGTGCTGCTCGAGTTGATTTTGGACAACAGAAAGGTAGGTACAATTGCCCTCGCAATCACTGCTCCAAATCCCGACACTCACTTAGCTGACATTGATGTATACCTGAGAATAGGTATAAATAAAACCTTTTCAGTATGTTTCTTTGAAAAATAAGAATTGTATATCATTTTTAGATGCACCCAAATCATGCTCAGAACCTGCCGCCTTCAAGTCTGTGGGTGCTGTAAGTTAACATCTTTTCCAAAATCACTACTTGCACTTCTAAGCTAACATTAACATGTTAATTCTCTGTAATGCGTTTTTATACAAGTCCCATGTTGCAAGTCAACCCAAACATGTCCCTTGAAATGCCACTTTAATTTGGCTAAAGGTATGTGTTATGAAAGCCCATGTATACTTTGGCCTCCCTGTGCTCACTTCAGTAAATGTTGAAATCGAGCAAATATCCCTATCATTGTCATTCCTGGACAAGAATTTTTCTCCTGTGTTACATTCTACTGCCACCAGATGTCAGGAGAGACCACGTTTCCATCATTTTGATTTTTTCCAAATGTTGCGCAGTTATTTACTTCAGTTATATCAATGCTTCAAACCACATCATTAATTTTTCGTATCGCAGCCATTATAATTCAGCTAGAACATATTTAGACCAAACTCTTTGCAATATTTAACCAATTAGAGGTCAGATTTAGGGATGGTCATAAAAGCAAAGGGCCCGTGTATTCAGCACTGGTAACTAGTGCTGCTAAAGAGTTAGCCACAGGTACTGATCTTTAAACCGGCCGTATCCAGGCTCTGGAACTGGTTATCGGGGTTGTAAAGATTGCCATGAATCTCATTGAGCCATGATGATATTCAGCTGCTGCCTGGTTAGCTTCTGCCAGGGTTTCCCGAGCCTGACTTTCACCGGATGTCCCTAACCAGGCAGTAACTCACTATTGCCACCACCCAGTTAGTGATGGGTACTGCCCCCAGCATGCCCCGATGCTAACGGGTTGGTATTGAGCATGAGCAGCAGCACCTGTGTATATTCATGTTCCACAGAGCAGCATTTACAGGGTTTACATGTCTGCAAACCCTGTAAATACCTTTGAATATCCTCCTCCCCCTCCCCCCAAAGTTGCAACGCTCTGCAGAACAGTAAGGGCCTGATTCTGTGCTACGAATAGCGGGGATGGATGTCCTATTGGGATGTCCATCCCTGCTATTCATGCCTTCGTCAGCCGGCGTCTAACCTCCCTACTGGTTGTGCAGAGAAGTTAGAGGGGAGCAGGGAAGGGGCAGCTCAGGGATGGAGTCTGGATGGGCAGTCGCAAGCCCTAAACGTACATGGCCAATTCTAATGTCGGGCGTGTACGTCCAGGGTCGGTGACTTGTACGGGGAAGTTATTCTACCTCCAAAGTGGAATAACTTCCCTGGATGTGTTTTTTTTATTACAGCCCGGGCACAGATGGGGTAGAGGGACCCTGGCCGTCCTGCCACCTGAATGTCTTCCGTGGCTACTGAAGAGGCACACCGGGCCATCCCAGTGCCCGATCCTGCTACCGTGGGGGCGTTTGTACCAGATCCTGCACCATGGGAGCTAAAGGAGCCCATCCTGCTCCAGGACATCCGGTATCGACTGGGTCAGTGTCACGGCAGGACATGCTAGGGAGATAAAGTTCCTAGATGAAATAAATGACTGCTTCTTGGAGCAGCTGGTTCATGAACCAATCAGAGGGGAAGCCATATTGGACCTAGTCCTTAGTGGAACACCTGATCTGGTGCAAGAAATAAGGGTGTTGGGACCACTTGGCAAAAGTGATCATAGCATGATCGCGTTTGATTTAATTAGTGGAGGAGGGGTGGTAAGGAAATCCACAATACTACCTTTTAACTTTCGAAAGGGAGACTATGATAAAATGAGGAAAATAGTTAAGAAAAAACTACAAGGAGCAGTTGCAAAGGTTAAAGACTTACATCGATATTGGGTGTTGTTTAAAAATACTATCTTGGAAGCCCAGACCGGCTGTATTCCACGCTTTAAGAAAAGTGGAAGGAAGTCCAAAAAACTGCCAGCATGGTTTAAAGGTGAGGTCAGAGAGGCTGTTGCCAAAAAGGCATCTTTCAGGAAACGGAAAAAAAGAGTCAAATGACAAAAACTGGAAACAGCACAAGCGCTGGCAAGTTAAATGCAAGGCATTAATAAGGCAGGCAAAGGGAGAATTTGAGAAGAAGCTGCTGCAGAAGCAAAAACGCGTAATAAAGACTTTCAAGTACATTCATAGCAAAACTCCTGTGACAGTCAATTCGTCCATTAGATGATAGAGGGGTTCAAGGTGCACTAAGAGGCGACAAGGCAATAGCGGAGAGACTGAATGAATTCTTTGCTTCGGTCTTTACTGAGGAAGATGTAGGGATGTTACTCATGACTGAAGTAGTATTTAAAGGTGCGGAAGCATTTAAGGAAATATCAATACATCAGGAAGATGTATTACAACTATTAAACTGAAGAGTAGAAAAACACCTGGACCGGATGGTATACATCCAAGGGTTTTGAAAGAACTGAAATATGAGAGTGCAGACCTGCTATTAGTAATCTCTGAACTATCATTTAAAACCATCTGTAATACCTGAAGATTGGAGGATGGCCAACGTAATGCCAATTTTTTAAAAGGGTTCCAGAGGTGATCCTGGAAACTACAGACCGATGAGCCTGACGTCAGTTCCAGGAAAAATGGTAGAAACCATCATAAAGAACAAAATTGCTAAACATGCAGATAGTCATGTCTTAATAGGAGACAGCCAACATAGCTTTAGACAAGGAAGATCTTGTCTTACTAATCTGTTATGTTTTTTTGAAGGTGTGAATAAACAGGTAGACAAAGGTGAGTCAGTTGATATAGTGTATTTGGACTTTCAGAAAGCCTTTGACAAGGTCCTTCATCAGAGACGTTTGGCAAAACTAAGGAGTCTTTGGATAGGAGGCTGTGTACTATTGTGGATCAGGAACTGGTTAAAAGATAGAAAGCAGAGTGTAGGGCTAAATGGCCAATCTTCCCAATGGAGAAAGGTGAATAGTGATGTACCCCAGGGATCCGTTTCTGGGTCTGCTGCTTTTTGGCATATTCATAAATGACCTGGAAAAGGGAATAACGAGCAAGGTTATCAGATTTGCAGATGACACAAAACTAAAGTTGTTAAAACCCATGAGGATTATGGAAATTGCAAGAGGATCTTGATAAATTGGAAGACTGGGCATCCAAATGGCAGATGAAATTTAATGTGGACAAGTGCAAAGCTATGCACCTAGGGAAGAACATCCCAAACTATGGTTACACGATGCAAGGTTCCACATTAGGAACCACCACCCAGGAAAAAGATTTAGGCGTCATTGTGGATAGCATGTTAAAACCCTCCACCCAGTGTGAAGCGGCAGCCAAGAGAGCAAATAGAATGCTAGGTATCAAATGGAAAGGAATGGAGAATAAAACAAAGGATATTATAATGCTTCTATATCATTCCATGGTGAGACCGCACCTTGAATATTGTGTGCAATTCTGGTCACAGTATCTTAAAAAGGATATAGCTTTATTAGAAAAAACTTTCAGAGAAGAGCCGCCAAAATGGTAAAGGGGATGGAAGGATACCCCTATGAAGAGAGGCTAAAAATGTTAGGGCTCTTTAACCTGGAAAAGAGACGGCTGAGGGGAGATATGATAGTCTATAAATGAATGGAGTGGAACGGGTAAACATAGATCGATTGTTTAGGTCATCAGAATATAGAAAGATTGGAGGACATGCACTGAAGCTACAGGGTAAACTATTCAAAACAAATAAGAGAAATCAAACTCTGGAATTTATTACCAGAGGATGTACTAAAAGCTGTTAGTGTAGCTGGGTTTAAAAAAGGTTTGGCAAGTTCCTGGAGGAAAGGTTCATAAACCATTATTGAAAAGGGACCCGGGATATCACTGCTTAACCCAATACAAGCATTGTGTAACCTGTTTCTCTTGGGGATACTGCTAGGTACGTATGACCTCCAGAATATTCATATGTTAAACTGTGGCTCTGTTTTTTTGCTTTGTCATTTTGAAGTGTGTAAACTACCAGCCTCATAGTAAAAGCACTTATCCATAGAGCATCAACTGCTATACAGATGAATACCTTATCCACAAATTTTCAGCAACACTATCCGTAGAGTGAAGAGGCAGCAGAACAAACCAATCTCTGGCTCCACCCCCTATGTTCTCTTGTTGGTGGGGCCCACCCTGTTCCACTGCCTAGGGAGTGCAGCTGTAAAGTCCTACAAATCCACCACTCTGGTACTAACTGAATCATGCCGGGACAGTGTGGGTGTCTGCTGAACTATGCATAGAGAGCAATATTTAGGCACTATCCATGTAAGCATATGGTTTTATTTAGGAAAGTAGATTGGCCACTGTTGGAAACAGGATACTGGGCTTGATGGACCTTGGTCTGACCCAGTATGGCTTATCTTATGTTCTTATGTTCTTATGACATCTGGACGGCCTGGACGAGCGCCTTCCTGGATCGGGCTCCACATTTATCTTTTGGCTTTGTGACCATGGGAGGAAAGAGATAAGGGGCCCTTCCACTTCCACAACTGGTGGCAGACAATAGATAAACAACATTTTTACAAAAACATTATTGTGCTGTATCTTGGTTGTGCAATGGAATGCTTAGATTTCAATAATGTAACCTCTCCTTCTGCCACTGGCTCTGTTGCATCTATAACGTGTAAAGTGACTACCTGCCTTATCTAAACCTTTCAAACACCTAGGGAGGCCTTTTACTAAAGGGGTGCTAGCTTGCAGTGCATGCTCTGGTACATGCTGAATGCACGTCGGGACATGCATTGCCTGCTAGCACAGAGCCATGACAGCACAGGATGATTCCTGCGCTAACTTGCAAGTGGACGTGTTGGGGGGAGTGTGGGCATGGGGATTTCAGTGCAGGTACCACTCTGTTCACTACCTGCAGTAGCATGGATTCCTCAATAGGTGGCGTTAAGTGCACCTGTCCTAATGTGGTGTGGGCTAAGGAACAGAGCTCTGTGTTAACTGCTGGGGAAATGCTTTCCACACCCTTGACAGTTAACACAGTGGTGTTGCACCTAATGCGCTATCGTTTCAGACATTCTGCCATGTTGGATGCAACAGCTTAGCGCCCTTTAATAAAAGGGCCCCCTAGTTATGTGGAAGCAGAGGCTACAGAAATTAGGGAAGCAAAAACACTTTAAAAAAAACTGCTTGATTTTTTTTTTTTTTTTGTGCTTTCAAGGAGCAAGGCAAGCAAGCCACCCGTCCCTCTTCAGTGCCTGAAAGTCAGGCTTGAAGTTGTTTTGTTTCCTTATATTTGTTTATGTAAATTCTTGCATACCATGGGAGGAGTGGTTCACTGGTTGGGACAGGTTACTTCAGGCCAGAGGGCTGGGGGTTCAATTCCCCCATTGGGACAAGGAGTGGAGGAGTGGAGGAGTGGCCTAGTGGTTGGGGCAAGGTACTTCAGGTTGGGGGTTCAAATCCCACTAGAGGACAGCAACCTTGGGCCGGAAGGACTGGGGTTTCTGGTCTCACAGGTGCTCCTTGTGGTCTTGGGCAAGCCACTTAACCCTCCATAGCCCATGTTCCCTGTAAAAAAATAGTTAGCACATACATGTAAACTGCTCTGATGCATAAGTAAAGGGCAGTATATCAAATGCCTAAACCATAACTGATCTACATATACCCATTCTACTCTGTTCATTATTTTATAGACCTCTATCATATCTCCCTTCAGCCGACTCTTTTCCAAGTTGAAGAGCTCCAACCTTTTATGCTTTTCCTCATGGGGATATCCTTCCATCACCTTTACCAATTTTGTCACTCTTCTCTGTACCTTTTCTAATTCTGCTATATCTGTTTTAAAATATGATGACCAGAATTGCACACAATATTCAAGGTGCAGTCACACCATGGAATGATACAGAAGCATTATAATATTCTTTGTTTTATTCTCCAACCCTTTCCTTATGATTCCTAGCATTCTATTTGCTTTCTTGGCCGCCACTGCACACTGGGCAGAGGGTTTCAGTGTGTTATTTATAATGATGCCTAAATCTTTTTCCTGGGTGGTGGTTGCTAATGTGTGGAATCTTGCATCGTGTTACCGTGTGGCCCAGAGTTTCTCATGGTTTACACAGTCAAAAGCCTTGCTGTAGTCAATAAAACACATATAGATATCCCTTTGGTATTTTTTTGTCTTTTCAAGGATCCATCTCACATCTGCAATAATATCCCTCGTTCCTCTCCCTTTCCTGAACCCTGCTTGCACTTCCGGCAGTTCTCATTCCAGGTATGGTTGTAGTCTCTGCTGAATGATCTTGAGTAGAATCTTGCTGGCATGTGGAATCAGAGCAATTGTGCGATAATTTCCATAGTCAGTCGGGTCACCTTTCTTGGTTTAAACACAGATCTTTTCCAGTCAGTTGGCCATGAATTTGTCTTCCAAATTTCCTGGCAGAGCCTTGTAAGTATGGTAACAGCTTCATCTGATTCCTGTAATAACTCATTGGGAATTCCATTAATGCCCGGTGCTTCGTTCTTTGCTAAGGCTTTCAATGCTGCTTCAACTTCTTTCATCACCAGTGGTTCCTGAACATAAGGTATAGGTTGAAACGGCTGTTGGTCCACTTGATCTTTATCATATAATGACTCTGTATATCGTTTCCATCTTTTCTTGATCTTCTCATCATTCAACATGGATCCTTGAGCATCTTGTAGCATTCCAATTCGAGGCTGGAACTTTTTCTTTAACTCTCATAGTTTTAGAAAAGCTGATCTTGTTCTTCCTTTAATAGCTTCTGATTCTATTTCCCTGCATTTGTCATTGTAGTATTTCTCATTGTCTTGTACATTGGAAATCTCTGAGTTCTGCGATTGCCTCTCTATCTCCTCTGGCTTTAGCTTCTCTACATTTCTGGACAGTTTTAAGAGTTTCTTCCATCATCCATTTTGGCCGTTTTTGCTTTTTCACCTTATGTAGAGACTTATTGCTTGCTTCTAATAAAAGCTTCTTGATGTCATCCCATAACTCTTCTGGAACTCTGTCATTTGTATCTAAAGCAGCAAATTGATTTCTCAGGCAGTCTTTAAATTCCAGCGGTATATTCTCAAGGTTATATTTTGCTACATTCATGAATGGCTTGCTCATTTTCAACTTTACCTTGAATTTGCATACTACTAGTTGGTGATCTGTACCACAATCAGCTCCAGGTTTTGTCTTTGTTGATGTTATAGAGCTTTTCCAATGTTGTCTTCCACAAATGTAGTCAATTTGATTTCTGAACAGCCCATTGGGTGAAGTCCACGTGTACAGTCAGCGCTTGTGTTGCTGGAAGAAGGTATTTGAGATGAACAGATCATTGGTCTTGCAGAATGCTATCAGTCTTTCTCCAGCTTCATTTCTGTTGCCAAGTCCATATTTTCCAACCACTTTGCCTTCCTCTTTGTCACCAACATTTGCATTCCAGTCACCCATGACTCAGGATATCGTGTTTGCATGTTCTGTCAATTTCAGCTTGTACTTGTTCATAGAACTCAACAACATCTTCCTCTTCTGCAGCTGTTGTTGGGGCATATACCTGAATTATAGTTGTGTTGATGGGCTTTCCTCGTAAACAAATAGAAATTAAGTATTCACTGACTGCATTGTATTTCATTACAGTTCTTGCAAGTTTCTTCTTAACTATAAATGCAACACCATTTCTTCTTTGTCTGTTCATTTCCAGCATAGTAAACCATATGATCGTCAGATGCAAAGTGCCCAAAGCCAGTCATTTCAGTTCACTGACACCCAATAGATGAAGATGTACACTTCCATTTCATTCTTGACCACCTCCAACTTCCCTTGGTTCATGCTTTGTACGTTCCATGTCCCAATATATAAGATATCTTTGCAACCTCTGACTCTTTTCATGCACAGCTACATCAGCAGATCCAACCACATCATAAATGCTGGCTTTACCCTGAAGTCTTCAGTTCATCCCCAGTAGCCATTTGAGTGCCTTCCAACCTGTGGGTCTCATCTTCCAGCACTATATTGCAATTTATTTTGTGACTATCCATTGGTTTTTCGAGGCAAGATACAGAAGTAGATTTGCCAAGCCTTTTTTTCTGCGCAGTTAATTCCAGAGTTGTTGCATTTGTCACAGAAAATATGATCCTCCGCTTACAACACCTTCCCATTCTGCTACTGCCCAGCTAAACCTGTCTATCTTGGGAGACCCTGCCAATAGCTAAGCTACTGATAGCTTAGATCTCAGCATCACTGATGTATGCAAGCACTCACAGCATGACAAGCTGTAAACCAAGTGAGGGAGGTCATTTATAAATGTTAAATAGAGGATCCAGCACAGATCCCTGGGGTACTCCACTATTCCAGCTTCGGAGCAGAGACTAACCACACCACACCAATGATCTCTTCAAACAACCAATTTATTAAAGCTGGACTGTCTTTTGCCGCAATCCCTTTCTTTCTGTTTGGTACTCCACTATTCACCTTTCTCCATTGAGAAGATTGGCCGTTTAGCCCTACTCTGTTTTCTATCTTTCAACTATTTCCTAATCCACAATAATGCATTGCCTACTATCTCATGACTTTATTTTCCTCAAGAGTCCTCATGAGTGACTTAGTCAAAGGCTTTATGAAAATTGAGATACATTATTCAACGGCTCACCTTTATCTACCTGTTTATTCACACCTTCAGAAAAATATAAGAGATTGGTGAGACAAGACTTTCCTTGGCTAAATCCATGTTGGCTTTCTGCCATTAAACGATGGCTATGTACATGTTCAGTAGTTTTGTTTTATAATGGTTTCTACCATTTTGCCTGGAACTGTTGCCTCAGGCGGCAACCTTTTGGGGCAGAAAATTTGCCCCCAAAAAGCCCGCCTCACTTGGCCTTCAAATTTAAAAAAAAAAATGATCGGAAGAGCCGCTACCGCCGCTGCAGCGGCAGAAGAAAGTGCCCCGCGGCCGCCCCAGCAGAGCTCTCTTCTCTCCCTCAGTTCCGGCTTTATAGAGCCATGAAGGGAGAGTGTTCCTTTCTCGCTGCTCTGTTAAGCCCGTAGGCGCTGATGGGAAATCCCATCAGTGCCCGCAGGCTTAGCAGAGCCGCAAGAAAGGGAAACTCTTCCCTTCCCGGCTCTGTAAAGCTGGCGGTGGCGCTGAGGGAGAGAAGAGGGCTCTGCTGGGGCAGCCGCAGACATTTTCTTCTGCCGCTGTTGCGGTGGCAGCGGCAGTGGCTTCAGCTTCAGCAGCCAGTTTCTTCAACTGGGTTGATGGGGGGGTTAGGACTGGTAATGGGGGGGTTAGGACTGGAAGTGAGCTGATGGGGGGGTTAGGACTGGAAGTGGGCTGAGGGGGGGTAGGACTGGTAATGGGCTATGGGGGGGCTAGGACTAGAAGTGGGCTGATGGGATTAGGATTGGAAGTGGGCTGATGGGGGTTAGGACTGGTAATAGGCTATGGGGGGCTAGGACTGGAAATGGGCTGATGGGGGATTAGGACTGGAAGTTGGCTGACCGGGAGGGGGCTAGGGCTGGTAATGGGCTGTCGTGGGTGGCTAGGACTGGAAATAGGCTGCTGGGGGTTAGAACTGGAAATGGGCTGATTGGGAGGGGGCTAGGACTAGAAATGGGCTGATGGGGGTTAAGAATGGAAATAGCTGATCGAGAGGAGGGTTAGAACGAAATGGACTGATGGGGGGGGTTAGAACTGAAAATGGGCTGATCGGGAGGGGGATCTAGGACTGGTAATGGGCTGATTGGTGGGGTTAGGCCTAGAAATGGGCTGATTAGGGGGGCTAGGACAGGAAATGGGCTGATTGGGGGGCTATGACTAGAGTGGGCTGATAAGTGGGATAGGACTGGAAATGGGCTGGGACTGGAAATGGGCTAATGGGTGAGGAAAGGAGAGTGCTGCTGGCCCTGAAAGAAAACTAGGGGCTAGGGCTACAAATGGGCTGATGCGGGAGGATGGTAGAATTGGACTGGAAGGGAGCAGATAATGAGAGGGTCTGCCAGGGGAAGGAGGGGACAGGAAAGGAGCTGACACTGGGGAAGAAGGGGGCTGGAAAGAGCTGACACCTGGGATGCACTGAAGGAGGACTGGAAGGGAGCTGACAATTGGGGATGGGAGTAGTAGGTGGTTCGGTAATGGGGAGGAGGCTGGAAGGGGGATGGACAGAGGGTAGGGCGACTGGAAGGGAGCTGACTGGGGGGGTGGCACTGAGAGTGGATGTAAGCTGATATCTGGGATGGTATTTGGACTAGAAGGGGCTGGACAGTGGGGAAGGAGGGGGACTGGAAGGAAATGGACACCAGTGGCAGTTGTGGGAATGCAGGGCGGTTGACATTGGAAGGTACTGGGAGGGGAGGACTGGAAAGGGGGCTGATACTGGGGAGGCTTACTGGAACTGGAAATGGGCTGATGGAAGGAAGTGAAGAAAACAAAAGATATAAGAAATGGCAGATGGACCATGGACCATAGACAATAGACTACAGAAAGAGATCTAAGAGAAAGCAGGAAAGCAGAAGCCTCAGATTGGGACCAGCATGATCAGAGAATAAAATGGTCACAACAAAGGTAGAAAAAAATAACTATTTAATTTTAGTGATTGGACTTTGTGCTATTTTTATATTTTATACAGTATTGGGGATCTCTTATTTATCTGATGTTGCACTGCATGTTGACTCTGGCTTCTTCGGTTTCAATTTAAATTTTGTCTACATATTTTTATTTTTACTTTAGATTGTGGTTATTTCTTCTGTACTTGGTGAGGGTCGATGTTGTGAGTGTGTGACTGAGGTCAGGTGTTCTGTTAACATGGAGTTTGTACATAAAGATCGATACTGTACTGTAGTAATTTGACCTGTTCAGCTATTCAAATAGGTGCATGAATGTTCCAGGGCCCACTGTAGTATTTACAGTGACGCTTTTTTTGGATGGGCTCCTTATGTGAGTTTTGGAAGTTTGTGCTGTTACAGTATGGTAGGCTTGCTCTTTATTGTAGGGTTTTGTATTAGTTCACAATATGCCTGGTACTGGAAAATAGTGGTGGTTGTTGTTAGTGAGATGATCAGAATCAGATTTTTGATTTTTAATATTGAGTTCTGTGGGTCCTGGTTCTGCTCTGCACCTACTGTGAATGCAAATATATGTTGAAAAAGAAAAAGCAAGAACCATAACGCAGTTTATAACAAAATAAAAATGAGTTATAATTTAGTTTTATAAACTGTGCTGATGGTTCTTGCTGTCTTTTAGTTCCTTGATGTGCAAATGGGACCGTACCTAGACCTGTGTAAGCGATGCAGCCGTACAGGGTGGAAAGGCTTGGGGGCCACATTTTGGCTGTCTGCTGTTGCCCTGCCACCGCTGGCAGGAAAATAGCAGGCAGCCGAAATGCGCTCCCCAAGCCTTTTCACAGCACTTTAAGCAGGTCTGGTCCCTCCCTCCTCCGATGCAATGTCCGAGTAGGGAGGGACAGATCTGCTTAAAGTGCCGGTGTCTTTCAGATCGGGCACATGCCCCCCTCCTCCTGCCCATACCGCCGTCCAGCGCTGCCTGCTCTTTTCCTGCTGCCGGCACCACCATGAAAATAAACAGGGCAGCAGCAGCAGGGAAAGAGCAGGCAGCGCTGGACGGAGGTATGGGGGGGGGGCGTGCGCCCGAGCTGCAAGTTGCACAGGGTGTGATTGCAACTCGATATGGCCCTGTGTGCAAACATCTTGCATTTCCTCCACATAATCTAATCAGCTTTTTGGTTTTGGTTCAGTCTCTGACTGGATTTCTGAAAAAGCCCCGCCCCCTCTAGGGTGGGGGGGCACCATTTCATACTTCGCCTCAGGCAGCAGATTGCCTTGAGCCGCCCCTGCTCACAGGTGTTTTGCTACAAATATAGTTGAAAAATGTTTTACTATGTGCTTTTGCTTGCCAGTATTTGCTCTCTATTCTCGTAATAAAATAAATAAAATAATCAAGTCCCAACGCCGCCATTATTTTTTTTTAGTGCCATTGAGTCATAGCCTTCTGAAAATAAAAAGCCTTCAGCCCTTTAAAAAACATTAGATAATCTTGTTGTTGTCCTAAATTAGAAGAGAGTTTAGTTCAAGACAAAAGACCAGCCCTTGAAAAAAGTTGATTCAAAATTCACCATGCAAAAGAAAGTGTAAAAGCCGGAAGAGACACATCATGAGAACGCTGTGTCTTAAGTCTACTTGATGGAAAAAAAAATTCCCAAAGGATTGACAAAAGTGGTAATAAATGGCATTATTGAGCTAAGATCCTATGCTGCAGTGACCTCATCAGCAATGGGATTTGCAGAACTCAGACAGGATAGGTTTATCGACCTGCCTGTCAAGGATTTGCAGCATTGTTTGGCTCAAGTGCTGGTTTCCGGTGACGCCTCCTTGACCTCCTCCCCCTTCCACATTGGCTCCAATATGTCTGGGCATACCCACCCCACATTCATGCAAATTTCCTGAACATGTACGCTGGGCTAGTTGGCTCCAGAGCGAACCGAAAATCACAATTTTCATCAATTTTTCCATTCAAACAAAAATGAATGCAAATGCCTATGCAGTGTCTGTTCTAGATAGCAACATATTTCCTTGATATACTTACCGATAACAGTTGAACAAACATATGGAAAGTACATCAGACTTTTAAAGTGAAGTTTGTCTTTCGAGTCAGTGCATCTGTAATTAAGGGCGGCATTTAAAGGGAAACTGCTAAAACAAAGTATTTACTTTCATTTAAATTATAGGTGGCAAGGAGTGAACTGCGGTGAAGTGACAGTATAATCACTACAACAACCCTGCAGCTGGTCCATCAAGCACTGAAGTAGAGGAAAAGCCTATGCTTTTTTATAAAGGCACCTAATTTAAGATGCGTTTAATTCAAACTCACATGTTTTCAGCCTAAAATTAATCTTTAGATTTTAGGTTTACCTAGGGGGAAGTCAAATTGTTAGCATTTTGGCCCAAAACCTCATCCAAATTTTGACAGTTTTTGGGATAGTTGATCGAATGTAAGTAACAAACAAAATGGAACGAACTGTCCATTCTTTTCAGTGTCCATTTCTGATGGGAAATAGCATAAAATGAAACAACAAGTGTCCGTTCTTTACCATGACATTTTTAAAATGACAGCACATCCCTAATTGTAAATAAAATTGTGTTCTGAATCACAGCTGTGACTACTGCAAATAGCATTCCGCTTTGTCATTGTTGTTCCAGGCTAAGGTGTGTCTGTATGGCTGAAGGGGGGATACGAAACTGAAATGCAGAGCTATGGCACTAACCTGACCTAGAAGCAGAGGCTGCTTTAAGATGGTCATTCTTTTGCGCACAGAAGGGTGAAGCATTTAAAATTAGTTACCTAACAATGGATGATATTTGAAAGATAGAAGAGGATGCTGGGGGTGTGGAAGATAGCTGAAAAGATAGCTCCTTCAATAGCAGGATGTGTCAGCAGCATCAATCCGCATACTTAAAAAGACACAGCAGTGGCCGATGTCAACTGCATACGTCTTTTAAAAAAAATTTGGCCTTGTATGTATAATTTTATGTACAGACCACATCATTGTGGATTCTATCCATAAATCCATGCACTTACTGAGGCAGGCAGGAAAGTTATACGCAGTCCAGCAAAATTCATTTAGGCCGGTGACAAGGCAGACTTCACTTATGAGTAGGACTGACGGTGCAATCACCACTTACACATTTAAATGTATGTCAATACTTAATATTTACTTACTTACTTACTAATACTTTTATACCACAGATCTTGCCCATCCTCTGTGGTTTACAATAAAACATAAGAAATAATAAATACGCATACTAACTAAAAAACAAAAAACACCACATATAAAACTTAAAGCATAGCTGCATTATAAATGGCTAGCCTTATCCAATATGATTAAGCCCTATCAAAGAAAACTAGAAACTTGAGTAAAGAGATCTAATATAGCTGTTTGACAAACCATAGAGTAGCAAATCACCAGGACCAGATGGCATAGATCCCAGGGTGCTGAAAGAACTGAAACAGGGGACTGCAGACTCACAGATAAAATAAAGCCCACTGCCAGCACTAAGCTTTCTCCAGCCACTGCAGTTGCTGAAAATCAAGCATCTTTATATTTTATATTTTTCATAGGTTCTTTGGGAATAAGGCAGAGTATAAACCAAGAACAGAAATGTTCTCTGCCAGATGTGGCAAACAGGTGCTGCAGTGAGCATTGAACCTCAAATAGGCAGCCTGCAGAAGCAGCTTTAAGCAACTTAGAAAGCAGGATACCTACCCGCCATGCCCTAATGCTAAGGATGGTATGCCAAAAACTATTTAAATTGTGGGAGGGCAGCATTACTTATCACAGATGCGGCCCCCTCTCCTTAAACTAGTTTCACTTGGTTGCCATTATATAGGAGGCTCGTAGGCTGGCTGCTGTGATTTTAGTTTGTATGGAGGAAACCGGAGATGGCAAACCATGATCGAGAGATCTGGAGAAGTCCATAAATGTGAGATGGAGACAAATGGCAAAACTAAAAAAAAAAATCCCCGATCTCTGATTTCCGTTCTCGAGGAAGAGCATGCCATAGGGTAGGACCAGCGATACTAATGAAAAGATACTATTTTCTATAATTTTAGCAGTCAAGGGGAAGGAATGTCCAACAAGTTCTGACTCAGACGTGTATAAAGTTTTCAAAACAAAACTAAAACAAAATGATATTTTTCACTGCTTAAAGGCCATCAAATCATTACAGTAACCACTTTTTCAAGGTTGATTGTGAAATCGTGCTTCTCGTCTCTTGCAAAGTTTGCCTCACGTCTGACAGAGCAAGATTTGGCTTCAGGCCTGCTGAAAGAGCAAGAGCTTGTTTCTTTTGGTAGACCCTGACACAGGAATTTCCAAAACACTGACTTTGGGTCAACTTTATTCTTGCCATTTAAAAAGAATACAAGCATTGAATTTGGAGCAAAATTAAGTATTCACTCAGTAAAGATGTAAGTTCAAATGAGGGCCTCCACTGTGATGGTAGTGGTGGCATGTCCCCTTCCCCGTGATGTCCCCCCCCCCCCCTGCTTGACCTTGTTTACTGCGCTGCCTTTTCAGACCTGGCGACTGTTACCTCCCTGACCAAAGTCTCGTAGTGCTGCTCTTATTGGAAGACTTTGGGAAGTAGCATCGCTGAGCCCTGTGGCAAACAACTTCAAGTAAGTTTGCCACACGGTGCTGGGAAGGGTGTGGATGTGAGTGCCACCACTGCCATCATAATGTAGGCCCCCTTCCTTCTCTTCAGGCATCCCCCTCACATTGTAGGGGCTGCTTGGGCAGAATTTATGCCACTGATTGAATGTAGCAAAAACTAAAATGTCATGTTTGGTAAAGGGGTTTTTTTTTGCAGTTTGCTTTTTGCACACTGAGAGTTGGTCCTTTTTTATAAAAATGAGAAATATTTAAGAGACAATTGACGAGAACCACATTTTTCTGAATAACCTTGCAAAAGGTGGTTATTATAATGCTAACAGTTTGATGCCTTTTGAAAAAAATGAAATAGATCATTAAAAATTACAAATGTGATGTTTTGGGATTTGATATAAATGTGTTTGAATTACTTTGATTTTTGTATTCAGTATTTTATAATAGGCATCTGGGTTCAATAGCATGCAAATGCCGACGAACACATTAACATCGTCGGCAAGGCAGGCATAAATGTTTGTATGTACTCTATGTAGCCAGAAGAGAAAAATTGGATTACAATCAAGAGAAAAATTACCTCGGGGTCAGGAGAAGGAGGGGGTGGCGGGTGAAGCTCTGAATGCAGAGATTTGTTTTGTTTCCCCCTCAGGTCAGGGTGTTTCGGGGCTTTGAGGCCACCGGAGCAGAGGAAAAAACAAAATGAAAGATTTTGGGTACTGGGGTTTCTCCGAACAGCCAAAGGCAGTTGCGTTAAAAAAAAAAAAATTGCAGCTGCGAAAGAGGCCGTAGGAACTTCGGGAGAAGGTAGGTCTGCGGTCCTGTGCACCAGTTAAAGGCTTTTGGTGGCTGGAAGGCATCAGGGAAAGTCAGTTTTAGCTGCTGTCCCAGATGCAGGCCTCAGGTCTTGTGGTGCTCCTGGACATCAGAGTGCTCCAGGTTTTGCAGGCCTGGCGTCCGGGAAAAACAAGGCCTAAACTGGGGTCCCAGATGGAGGCATAAGGGTCAGATGGTCCAATAAGGAACAGGGGTCTAGGTGAAGGCATGGGCCTTGGAGAGAGATGTTTGAGCTTTGGGGGAGGGCCAGAGTATGGGAAGTTGGGCTATAGGCCTAATGAATATAAAAGGGTCATGCTTAAACTCCGGAGTAGGTTTTAGGGTCTGCCGGAGGTTTGTAGAAGGGTCGGAGGTCTGTCCTTAAAAATGGCTAGACTTGTCCCCTTTAAAATGGCTGAAATGGCCAAAAAAGAAAAATAAAAATTTTTTTGGTGTTAAATGTTTTGAGTGTCCAGGACAAAAAAGGGGGGGGAGCAAAAAGGTGTTAAGGAGTCCTATAATGATTCTTTATATAGATTTTATAATTGATCATTGCTGCTTTTAGCAGCGTTTGAGGAAAAGGGGGGGAGGTCGAACAATCATCCACCAATTAAAAATTAAGTTTGAAAGGTTGAAAATTGTTCCTGAGGTTTTTGGTAGGGGATAGTGATCCCGTATTTGGGGGGTTTGGTATGGTTTTTTGAGCCCTAAGAGTCCAAAAATTATTACTGCTTTGGCTAGTGGTCTAACCCAATGCCCACTTTAAAGATTTCTAAAAGTGTCTCAAAAGAATGCCAGAGTTATGTGTATGTAACATTCATGTAAAAACTGTGTATAAAATGGTTTATATAGCTGCAAATGTTGGGATATTAAAGTTTTGGCAAAGTACCTGGATGTCGGGGGTAGGAGGAGGAATTCCAACCAGTTTACACTTGCAATCAGCCTCAGTCTGATGTCCCACATCAAGTGACCAAATTTGTCAAGAAAAATCTCTCTTGCGACAGAGACAGTTAGACAGCTGGAAAATAATTGTTTGGGCTCCTGAAGAAGAGTGGTGTAAGGATTTTTGTTGAAAGGAACGTTTTTAAGAGGTTTGAGGAGATTAGCGTAGCAAGAACCTATTTAAAAGCATCCGTAAAATGTAAGGATACTTTTGGTAATGTCAGTTTGGAATGGGAAGTAAGGTTGGCAGGAATTGGCAGTTGGGAGTAATGTTAAGTTGAAGTGAATAGATTGTATGGCAGTGGTCTGGTGACAAGTCCTCTGGTTTTGGATGTGATTTTGTGCCTGAGACTGAGAGTTTGGGATAGATATTTTGAATGTCTGAGTCAGTCTATAGAGTGGTTTACTGAGAGTGTTTTAACTGGCAAAGGACTGTCAATAGAGAATTTGAGTGAGTTGGTGGAGATGTGAGAGGATATATGGAGTGGAGGATTGGGCCTAGTGGTTGGGGCAAAGGTTACTTCAGGCCAGAAGGTTCAGGGGTTCAAATCCCACTAGAGGACAGCAACCTTGGGACTGGAAGGACTGGGGTTTCTAGGTCTCATCAGTGCCTCCTTGTGGTCTTGGGCAGCCACTTAACTATTTTACAGGGAACATGGCTATGGAAGGTTTATCTCCAAGTTATATGCCCTGTTCATTGTAATTTCAGTTTGTTCAATTGTAAACCGCACTGATGCAGAATAGCGCGGTATATAAGAGGATGTAAATAATATAAATATGTTTTTGAAGTTAGTGTTTGAAGGAAGGCTAGTCAGAGATAAGAGAAGGATCAGGAAAGAAAGTGTGGTGCTAGGAAGGAAGAGGAAAGGTTTTGAAAGTTTTACTGTTTTAGGATTTCTTTAGTGACTTTAGTCTGTAGAGTTTAGAGAGACTGAAGATTATGGGCGCGGGATGAGAAGGTTAGGATACAGAGGGTAAAAGTTTAGAGACCGTCTTAGGGAAAGAAACACGTGTTCAAAACCCTTTAATTTGGGGTAAAATACTAAAAGCAAAGGGAAGGTCTACGGAAAAAGCAGAATTTTAAAAGAACTTCAAGGAGTCTGAGTAGGTAAAGTGAGAATAAGGGAGAGGTGTTTATTTTCTGGTGTGGAGAATAATTGAGAGAGAGAAGTGAAGTGTATCGGCAAGGTATTGAGTGGTGTGAGGAAGTGGATGAGAGGTGAGGTGTGTCCTAAAGTAAAATAAGGAAGAGAACAAGCAATGCTTGCTTTGTGACAAGTTTCACCACTTTGTTGCCACTTCCCCTCTCCATTTTTTGATACAAGTTTTTTTTCGGTGTTTTAGTGGAGGAAAAAGTACTTCAGTAAAAGGACTAGGGTGAGAGGAGTTAGGGGCCATCATTTTTTTTCCCGAGAAGGCTGAAGACATCCCTGAATTTCTTAGAAGAACGCTGCAACTTCGAGAGACTTCTCCAGAAACCAGCACCACGATGAGAGAGAATATTTCTACAACTCGGACCCATTGAAGAAGGGTAAGTACTGTTTTAATAGTGCACATAAATCATATTTGAGACTCAATATCTAAGGAACTGAGTTTTAAGAGATAGAAGAAAGCAGTTACCCTAACTGCTTACACGCCTGTTGTTGTCAGGGTTGCTGAGTTCTGGTTAACAGAGAGAGAGAAAAACTGGGAGACAATTGTTTTTGAATAATTTATTGTTCTCCATTTTGATTAAACATCAATAATTCTTAATCCACATCCAACAAGAGTCAGGCTGCATCTATCTAACTGGTTACTCGATACTTACCACAAGGTAATGCCTTACCTGGGAATCCATCTACCTCAGACCATATGAGCACTCCTCAGATCCTTTTATCCCTTAGTACGTTTTATTTCTGCGTTCCCATACAGGGGTATTCCAGCCAGAACGGTGTGTTGCTTCTGATTACCCCTGCCACACTTCTGAGAGGGTTTGATAGTTGTTTTAAAATCGCTTCAGCAACTGTGAAACACTCCTGTTTGTTCTATCGTGCCGCCGTGGGTGGAGGATGGAGGTCCACATCTACATGTGTGTTTTTGTGAATTTTATAAAAGGACACATGTATGCTGTCAACGCCCTTTAAACCAAAAAAAAAAAAAAACAAAAAACCTACTTTGCCCAAACTACATTGCAAGGCATGCCTACACGTGGCAACAATATATGTAAGATATGCGTCCATCATGTCACATGGCCTTATTGCACACATGTATATTTACCCAGGCAATTTCAGAAAGAGTTTTTTTTATGTTATTTGTTTGGTTGCGCCTTTTTTATACCGCCCCTTCCAAGAGGATCATGAGCTGTTTTACACTAGAACATGATAAAAACAACCACCAACCATGGGAATATTGGATTACATGATGAACATTTTGGAGCACTTTTAAATATGCATGTACAATGAGGTTTACGCTGTGGAAATCTTCCTACAATCACCCCGGCATGTCCATCAATGATAATGCCTTTGACGTTTAGCATTACTGTGTAAAAACATCCTGAAAAAAAAAACACTCACGGCATGAGAGAAGAGTCAAATATGGTTAATGCATAAGAAATGCTTTAGAACTTTCACTAGAAGTAAACGGACGGCTTGAATCCCTATGGTGGTCTTTTTACTAAACTACCCAACTAATCATTTGTACTGTATAAGCACTCCAAAGTGGTATGCAACACTGTAGCAGAGACATTCAGAGACAGTCCCTGCTCATAAGAGTTTACAGTCCTACTCAAGACAGACAACACAACAGTCAAGATGAGCAATACAAGTGGGGACTAGGATATATCGAGGGGAAGGGTACGGAAATACCTAGCAACTAGCGGTATCAGGGCACTAGACTAAAAGGCACTAGCTGTGGGACATGCTGAAAGCAACTCTGGGACATGTGTTTCACAGCTGAGGCCAGGGGTCCATGAAAGAAAGCATGGGCTAAGTTTCCGTGCTGTTGAATCGTGCATTGTGGTAGTACGGGTAGCTTAGGGGTGAAGACGTGGGCATGGTGAGCATTATATAGTGCAGGTGTAAAACCCACACATTAATTCTGACCCTTCAATTTACAGCACAGGGTTCACCTAATTCCACCTCTATTACAGTGGAGGTAAAGGTGCACCCACACCACCTTTGGATACTGCATTAGGTCACATGGTTCCACGTCTAACTGCCAGGCAAAGGCCCCAGCCCAAACAGAAATATGTGCCCCTAGGTGAACATCATCCCTTTTGCCCCTCCCAGCCCGCTCGTGTTACCTCACCATGACCTGCCATTGGTGGCAGTGGCTTGAAACAGCTCTCAGCTCTTGCAGCACTCACTTTCAAACTTTGGTTCACGCTAGGACTGTCTGCTCCCTCCCCCCGCCCCCCCCCCCCACTGATGGCTGACTTTCCTGTTTTCCAGAGGGGCAGAAGTAGACAGCTCCGCAGCACCAAAGCTTGAAGGAAAGTGTTGTGGGGCTGTTTAAAGCCAATGTCAGCACTATACCTCCTGATGTACCCCAGCGCCAGCAATGGGCGCTGTCCAGAGGGCTGGCACTCTAGGCCACTGCCTAGTTTCACCTAATGGTAGCCCTGGCCAGCTGCGCCGGAACATGCTTTCCATACCCCCAACAGTTAATATGGTGGTTGCACCTAATGCACATGGTTTTGGTGCTATTGCCCTTTGGTAAAAGATTCCCTACGACTGATACAGAAAGAGGAAGGCTATACCGCCAGACAATCTTTTTACCCTCCATGACAAAAATTTTAGCCTTTTTATAAAAAGCCCAGCGGCAACTCAGAAAAAGCATGCACTAGTTCAAGAATTATAAGAGTACATTATGAGATGTGAAAAATTACTGCTTGCACTTTAGCACTCACAGCAGGTGCATTTTTTGGTTAGAACCACCGCAGAAAGGAATTGGATAAAGGATGAGAAACTCTCATCACCAAGTAATAAAACAAAAGTCTGCACCGCGACAGCTACTGCCTGTGGGCAATTCACAGGATGAGTCATGGGCATTACTAAGGGTGTTTTACCTTCAAAGAACTATCTTGCCCAAATCTGGATTAAAACTCATGTTTTAAAATAACCCCATCCCAAAGAAGATTGTGCAGCAGCATAATTGATTATGAGGATAACGTTATAATTGTTTGTATACGTGTTGCGGGTTAATGTTTAATAACGGGACTCCATGAGTGGGTCTCTGCAAGAGGTTCCTAAGGAGCTGCTATGTTTATAGAGCCACGTAGACGCCTACTTTACTTTTATAAAGATGCTATTGGGGTGTGGCAGTAAATAGGGTTTTGTGCACAACCCCTGGGGTTGTTTTATAAAAGCCCTTTGTAAAATTAACCCCTATCGTGACCTCAGTGGCAGAGTGAGGGGGTGACGACAAAGCTATCAAGAGCTGC
>CM066044.1:127739391-128159270 GCA_033557465.1 Ichthyophis bannanicus
CAACGCTCTGCAGAACAGTAAGGGCCTGATTTCTGTGGCTACGAATAGGCGGGGAGGGATGTCCTATTGGGATGTGCCATCCCTGCTATTCATGCCTTCGTCAGCCGGCGTCCTAACCTCCCTACTGGTTGTGCAGAGAAGTTAGAAGGGGAGCAGGGAAGGGGCCCCAGCTCAGGGATGGAGTCTGGATGGGCAGTAGCAAGCCCTAAACGTTACATGGCCAATTCTAATGTTCGGGGCGTGTACGTTCCAGGGTCGGTTGACTTGTACGGGGAAGTTATTCTACCTCCAAAGTGGAATAACTTCCATGATGTGTTTTTTTTATTACAGCACCGGGGCAACAGGATGGGGTAGAGGGACCCTGGGCCGTACTGCCACCTGAAATGTCTTCCGTGGCTACTGAAGAGGCACACCGGGCCATCCCAGTGCCCGATCCCTGCCTACCGTGGGGGCTTTTGTAACCAGATCCTGCACCATGGGGAGCTAAAGGAGGACCATCCTGCTCCAGGACATCCGGTATCGAACTGGGTCATGTGTCACGGCAGTACATGCTAGGGAGATAAAGTTCCTAGATGAAATAAATGACTGCTTCTTGGAGCAGCTGGTTCATGAACCAATCAGAGGGGAAGCCATATTGGACCTAGTCCTTAGTGGAACACCTGATCTGGTGCCAGAAATAAGGGTGTTGGGACCACTTGGCAAAAGTGATCATAGCATGATCGCGTTTGATTTAATTTAGTGGAGGAGGGGTGGTAAGGAAATCCACAATACTACCTTTTAACTTTCGAAGGAGACTATGATAAAATGAGTGAAATAGTTAAGAAAAAACTACAAGGAGCAGTTGCCAAAGGTTAAAGACTTACATCGTATATTGGGTGTTGTTTAAAAAAATACTATATTGGAAGCCCAGACCGGCTGTATTCCACGCTTTAAGAAAAAAGTGGAAAGGAAGTCCAAACAAACGACAGCATGGTTTAAAGGTGAGGTCAGAGAGGCTGTTGCCAAAAAGGCATCTTTCAGGAAACGGAAAAAAAGAGTCAAATGACAAAAACTGGAAACAGCACAAGCGCTGGCAAGTTAAATGCAAGGCATTAATAAGGCAGGGCAAAGGGAGAATTTGAGAAGAAGCTGCTGCAGAAGCAAAAACGTGTAATAAAGACTTTCAAGTACATTCATAGCAAAACTCCTGTGACAGTCAATTCGTCCATTAGATGATAGAGGGGTTCAAGGTGCACTAAGAGGCGACAAGGCAATAGCGGAGAGACTGAATTCTTTGCTTCGGTCTTTACTGAGGAAGATGTAGGGATGTTACTCATGACTGAAGTAGTATTTAAAGGTGCGGAAGCATTTAAGGAAATATCAATACATCAGGAAGATGTATTACAACTATTAAACTGAAGAGTAGAAAAACACCTGGACCGGATGGTATACATCCAAGGGTTTTGAAAGAACTGAAATATGAGAGTGCAGACCTGCTATTAGTAATCTCTGAACTATCATTTAAAACCATCTGTAATACCTGAAGATTGGAGGATGGCCAACGTAATGCCAATTTTTTAAAAGGGTTCCAGAGGTGATCCTGGAAACTACAGACCGATGAGCCTGACGTCAGTTCCAGGAAAAATGGTAGAAACCATCATAAAGAACAAAATTGCTAAACATGCAGATAGTCATGTCTTAATAGGAGACAGCCAACATAGCTTTAGACAAGGAAGATCTTGTCTTACTAATCTGTTATGTTTTTTGAAGGTGTGAATAAACAGGTAGACAAAGGTGAGTCAGTTGATATAGTGTATTTGGACTTTCAGAAAGCCTTTTGACAAGGTCCTTCATCAGAGACTTTGGCAAAACTAAGGAGTCTTTGGATAGGAGGCTGTGTACTATTGTGGATCAGGAACTGGTTAAAAGATAGAAAGCAGAGTGTAGGGCTAAATGGCCAATCTTCCCAATGGAGAAAGGTGAATAGTGATGTACCCCAGGGATCCGTTTCTGGGTCTATTGCTTTTTGGCATATTCATAAATGACCTGGAAAAGGGAATAACGAGCAAGGTTATCAGATTTGCAGATGACACAAAACTAAAGTTGTTAAAACCCATGAGGATTATGGA
Organism: Ichthyophis bannanicus; assembly: GCA_033557465.1. Lineage (NCBI taxonomy): Eukaryota > Metazoa > Chordata > Amphibia > Gymnophiona > Ichthyophiidae > Ichthyophis > Ichthyophis bannanicus. The sequence goes on from CM066044.1 coordinate 127,741,500, forward strand.
AATTGCAAGAGGATCTTGATAAATTGGAAGACTGGGCATCCAAATGGCAGATGAAATTTAATGTGGACAAGTGCAAAGCTATGCACCTAGGGAAGAACATCCCAAAACTATGGTTACCCGATGCAAGGTTCCACATTAGGAACCACGACCCAGGAAAAAGATTTAGGCGTCAGTTGTGGATAGCATGTTAAAACCCTCAACCCCGTGTGAAAGCGGCAGCCAAGAGAGCAAATAGAATGCTAGGTATCAAATGGAAAGGAATGGAGAATAAAACAAAGGATATTATAATGCTTCTATATCATTCCATGGTGAGACCGCACCTTGAATATTGTGTGCAATTCTGGTCACAGTATCTTAAAAAGGATATAGCTTTATTAGAAAAAACTTTCAGAGAAGAGCTGCCAAAATGGTAAAGGGGATGGAAGGATACCCCTATGAAGCTAGGCTAAAATGTTAGGGCTCTTTAACCTGGAAAAGAGACGGCTGAGGGGAGATATGATAGTCTATAAATGAATGGAGTGGAACGGGTAAACATAGACGATTGTTTAGGTCATCAGAATATAGAAAGATTAGAGGACATGCACTGAAGCTACAGGGTAAACTATTCAAAACAAATAAGAGAAATCAAACTCTGGAATTTATTACCAGAGGATGTACTAAAAGCTGTTAGTGTAGCTGGGTTTAAAAAAGGTTTGGGCAAGTTCCTGGAGGAAAGGTTCATAAACCATTATTGAAAAGGGACCCGGGATATCACTGCTTAACCCAATACAAGCATTGTGTAACCTGTTTCTCTTGGGGATACTGCTAGGTACGTATGACCTCCAGAATATTCATATGTTAAACTGTGGCTCTGTTTTTTTTGCTTTGTCATTTTGAAGTGTGTAAACTACCAGCCTCATAGTAAAAGCACTTATCCATAGAGCAATCAACTGGCTATACAGATGAATACCTTATCCACAAATTTTCAGCAACACTATCCGTAGAGTGAAGAGGCAGCAGAACAAACCAATCTCTGGCTCCACCCCCTATGTTCTCTTGTTGGTGGGGCCCACCCTGTTCCACTGCCTAGGCCGGGAGTGCAGCTGTAAAGTCCTACAAATCCACCACTCTGGTACTAACTGAATCATGCCGGGACAGTGTGGGTGTCTGCTGAACTATGCATAGAGAGCAATATTTAGGCACTATCCATGTAAGCATATGGTTTTATTTAGGAAAGTAGATTGGCCACTGTTGGAAACAGGATACTGGGCTTGATGGACCTTGGTCTGACCCAGTATGGCTTATCTTATGTTCTTATGACATCTGGACGGCCTAGACGAGCGCCTTCCTGGATCAGGCTCCACATTTATCTTTTGGCTTTGTGACCATGGGAGGAAAGAGATAAGGGGCCCTTCCACTTCCACAACTGGTGGCAGACAATAGATAAACAACATTTTTACAAAAACATTATTGTGCTGTATCTTGGTTGTGCAATGGAATGCTTAGATTTCAATAATGTACCTCTCCTTCTGCCACTGGCTCTGTTGCATCTATAACGTGTAAAGTGACTACCTGCCTTATCCAAACCTTTCAAACACCTAGGGAGGCCTTTTACTAAAGGGGTGCTAGCTTGCAGTGCATGCTCTGGTACATGCTGAATGCACGTCGGGACATGCATTGCCTGCTAGCACAGAGCCATGACAGCACAGGATGATTCCTGCGCTAACTTGCAAGTGGACGTGTTGGGGGGGAGTGTGGGCATGGGGATTTTAGTGCAGGTACCACTCTGTTCACTACCCGCAGTAGCATGGATTCCTCAATAGGTGGCGTTAAGTGCACCTGTCCTAATGTGGTGTGGGCTAAGGAACAGGGCTCTGTGTTAACTGCTGGGGAAATGCTTTCCACACCCTTGACAGTTAACACAGTGGTGTTGCACCTAATGCGCTATCGTTTCAGACATTCTGCCATGTTGGATGCAACAGCTTAGCGCCCTTTAATAAAAGGGCCCCCTAGTTATGTGGAAGCAGAGGCTACAGAAATTAGGGAAGCAAAAACACTTTAAAAAAACTGCTTGATTTTTTTTTTTTTTTTGTGCTTTCAAGGAGCAAGGCAAGCAAGCCACCCGTCCCTCTTCAGTGCCTGAAAGTCAGGCTTGAAGTTGTTTTGTTTCCTTATATTTGTTTATGTAAATTCTTGCATACCATGGGAGGAGTGGTTCACTGGTTGGGACAGGTTACTTCAGGCCAGAGGGCTGGGGGTTCAATTCCCCCATTGGGACAAGGAGTGAAGGAGTGGCCTAGTGGTTGGGGCAAGGTACTTCAGGTTGGAAGGTTGGGGGTTCAAATCCCACTAGAGGACAGCAACCTTGGGCCGGAAGGACTGGGGTTTCTGGTCCCACAGGTGCTCCTTGTGGTCTTGGGCAAGCCACTTAACCCTCCATAGCCCATGTTCCCTGTAAAAAAATAGTTAGCACATACATGTAAACTGCTCTGATGCATAAGTAAAGGGCAGTATATCAAATGCCTAAACCATAACTGATCTACATATACCCATTCTACTCTGTTCATTATTTTATAGACCTCTATCATATCTCCCCTCAGCCAACTCTTTTCCAAGTTGAAGAGCTCCAACCTTTTATGCTTTTCCTCATGGGGATATCCTTCCATCCCCTTTACCAATTTTGTCACTCTTCTCTGTACCTTTTCTAATTCTGCTATATCTGTTTTAAAATATGATGACCAGAATTGCACACAATATTCAAGGTGCAGTCACACCATGGAATGATACAGAAGCATTATAATATTCTTTGTTTTATTCTCCAACCCTTTCCTTATGATTCCTAGCATTCTATTTGCTTTCTTGGCCGCCACTGCACACTGGGCAGAGGGTTTCAGTGTGTTATTTATAATGATGCCTAAATCTTTTTCCTGGGTGGTGGTTGCTAATGTGTGGAATCTTGCATCGTGTTACCGTGTGGCCCAGAGTTTCTCGTGGTTTACACAGTCAAAAGCCTTGCTGTAGTCAATAAAACACATATAGATATCCCTTTGGTATTTTTTTGTCTTTTCAAGGATCCATCTCACATCTGCAATAATATCCCTCGTTCCTCTCCCTTTCCTGAACCCTGCTTGCACTTCCGGCAGTTCTCATTCCAGGTATGGTTGTAGTCTCTGCTGAATGATCTTGAGTAGAATCTTGCTGGCATGTGGAATCAGAGCAATTGTGCGATAATTTCCATAGTCAGTCGGGTCACCTTTCTTGGTTTAAACACAGATCTTTTCCAGTCAGTTGGCCATGAATTTGTCTTCCAAATTTCCTGGCAGAGCCTTGTAAGTATGGTAACAGCTTCATCTGATTCCTGTAATAACTCATTGGGAATTCCATTAATGCCCAGTGCTTCGTTCTTTGCTAAGGCTTTCAATGCTGCTTCAACTTCTTTCATCACCAGTGGTTCCTGAACATAAGGTATAGGTTGAAACGGCTGTTGGTCCACTTGATCTTTATCATATAATGACTCTGTATATCGTTTCCATCTTTTCTTGATCTTCTCATCATTCAACATGGATCCTTGAGCATCTTGTAGCATTCCAATTCGAGGCTGGAATTTTTTCTTTAACTCTCATAGTTTTAGAAAAGCTGATCTTGTTCTTCCTTTAATAGCTTCTGATTCTATTTCCCTGCATTTGTCATTGTAGTATTTCTCATTGTCTTGTACATTGGAAATCTCTGAGTTCTGCGATTGCCTCTCTATCTCCTCTGGCTTTAGCTTCTCTACATTTCTGGACAGTTTTAAGAGTTTCTTCCATCATCCATTTTGGCCGTTTTTGCTTTTTCACCTTATGTAGAGACTTATTGCTTGCTTCTAATAAAAGCTTCTTGATGTCATCCCATAACTCTTCTGGAACTCTGTCATTTGTATCTAAAGCAGCAAATCGATTTCTCAGGCAGTCTTTAAATTCCAGCGGTATATTCTCAAGGTTATATTTTGCTACATTCATGAATGGCTTGCTCATTTTCAACTTTACCTTGAATTTGCATACTACTAGTTGGTGATCTGTACCACAATCAGCTCCAGGTTTTGTCTTTGTTGATGTTATAGAGCTTTTCCAATGTTGTCTTCCACAAATGTAGTCAATTTGATTTCTGAACAGCCCATTGGGTGAAGTCCACGTGTACAGTCAGCGCTTGTGTTGCTGGAAGAAGGTATTTGAGATGAACAGATCATTGGTCTTGCAGAATGCTATCAGTCCTTTCTCCAGCTTCATTTCTGTTGCCAAGTCCATATTTTCCAACCACTTTGCCTTCCTCTTTGTCACCAACATTTGCATTCCAGTCACCCATGACTCAGGATATCGTGTTTGCATGTTCTGTCAATTTCAGCTTGTACTTGTTCATAGAACTCATCAACATCTTCCTCTTCTGCAGCTGTTGTTGGGGCATATACCTGAATTATAGTTGTGTTGATGGGCTTTCCTCGTAAACAAATAGAAATTAAGTATTCACTGACTGCATTGTATTTCATTACAGTTCTTGCAAGTTTCTTCTTAACTATAAATGCAACACCATTTCTTCTTTGTCTGTCATTTCCAGCATAGTAAACCATATGATCGTCAGATGCAAAGTGCCCAAAGCCAGTCCATTTCAGTTCACTGACACCCAATAGATGAAGATGTACACATTCCATTTCATTCTTGACCACCTCCAACTTCCCTTGGTTCATGCTTTGTACGTTCCATGTCCCAATATATAAGATATCTTTGCAACCTCTGACTCTTTTCATGCACAGCTACATCAGCAGATCCAACCACATCATAAATGCTGGCTTTACCCTGAAGTCTTCAGTTCATCCCCAGTAGCCATTTGAGTGCCTTCCAACCTGTGGGTCTCATCTTCCAGCACTATATTGCAATTTATTTTGTGACTATCCATTGGTTTTTCGAGGCAAGATACAGAAGTAGATTTGCCAAGCCTTTTTTCTGCGCAGTTAATTCCAGAGTTGTTGCATTTGTCACAGAAATATGATCCTCCGCTTACAACACCTTCCCATTCTGCTACTGCCCAGCTAAACCTGTCTATCTTGGGAGACCCTGCCAATAGCTAAGCTACTGATAGCTTAGATCTCAGCATCACTGATGTATGCAAGCACTCACAGCATGACAAGCTGTAAACCAAGTGAGGGAGGTCATTTATAAATGTTAAATAGAGGATCCAGCACAGATCCCTGGGGTACTCCACTATTCCAGCTTCGGAGCAGAGACTAACCACAACCACACCAATGATCTCTTCAAACAACCAATTTATTAAAGCTGGACTGTCTTTTGCCGCAATCCCTTTCTTTCTGTTTGGTACTCCACTATTCACCTTTCTCCATTGAGAAGATTGGCCGTTTAGCCCTACTCTGTTTTCTATCTTTCAACTATTTCCTAATCCACAATAATGCATTGCCTACTATCTCATGACTTTATTTTCCTCAAGAGTCCTCATGAGTGACTTAGTCAAAGGCTTTATGAAAATTGAGATACATTATTCAACGGGCTCACCTTTATCTACCTGTTTATTCACACCTTCAGAAAAATATAAGAGATTGGTGAGACAAGACTTTCCTTGGCTAAATCCATGTTGGCTTTCTGCCATTAAACGATGGCTATGTACATGTTCAGTAGTTTTGTTTTATAATGGTTTCTACCATTTTGCCTGGAACTGTTGCCTCAGGCGGCAACTTTTTGGGGGCAGAAAATTTGCCCCCAAAAAGCCCGCCTCACTTGGCCTTCAAATTTTAAAAAAAAAATGATCGGAAGAGCCGCTGCCGCTACCGCCGCTGCAGCGGCAGAAGAAAGTGCCCCGCGGCCGCCCCAGCAGAGCTCTCTTCTCTCCCTCAGTTCCGGCTTTACAGAGCCGTGAAGGGAGAGTGTTCCTTTCTCGCTGCTCTGTTAAGCCCGTAGGCGCTGATGGAAAATCCCATCAGTGCCCGCGGGCTTAGCAGAGCCGCAAGAAAGGGAAACTCTTCCCTTCCCGGCTCTGTAAAGCTGGCGGTGGCGCTGAGGGAGAGAAGAGGGCTCTGCCGGGGCAGCCGCAGACACTTTCTTCTGCCGCTGTTGCGGTGGCAGCGGCAGTGGCTTCAGCTTCAGCAGCCAGTTTCTTCAACTGGGTTGATGGGGGGGGTTAGGACTGGTAATGGGGGGGTTAGGACTGGAAATGAGCTGATGGGGGGGTTAGGACTGGAAGTGGGCTGATGGGGGTAGGACTGGTAATGGGCTATGGGGGGGCTAGGACTAGAAGTGGGCTGATGGGATTAGGATTGGAAGTGGGCTGATGGGGGTTAGGGACTGTAGGCTATGGGGGCTAGGACTGGAAATGGGCTGATGGGGGATTAGGACTGGAAGTGGGCTGACCGGGCGGGGGCTAGGGCTGGTAATGGGCTGTCGTGGGTGGCTAGGACTGGAAATAGGCTGCTGGGGGGTTAGAACTGGAAATGGGCTGATTGGGAGGGGGCTAGGACTAGAAATGGGCTGATGGGGGTTAAGAATGGAAATAGCTGATCGGGAGGAGGGTTAGAACGAAATGGACAGATGGGGGGGTTAGAACTGAAAATGGGCTGATCGGGAGGGGGATCTAGGACTGGTAATGGGCTGATTGGTGGGGTTAGGCCTAGAAATGGGCTGATTAGGGGGGCTAGGACAGGAAATGGGCTGATTGGGGGGCTATGACTAGAGTGGGCTGATAAGTGGGATAGGACTGGAAATGGGCTGGGACTGGAAATGGGCTAATGGGTGAGGAAAGGAGAGTGCTGCTGGCCCTGAAAGAAAACTAGGGGCTAGGGCTACAAATGGGCTGATGCGGGAGGATGGTAGAATTGGACTGGAAGGGAGCAGATAATGAGAGGGTCTGCCAGGGGAAGGAGGGGACAGGAAAGGAGCTGACACTGGGGAAGAAGGGGGCTGGAAAGAGCTGACACCTGGGGTGCACTGAAGGAGGACTGGAAGGGAAGCTGACAATTGGGGATGGGAGTCGTAGGTGGTTCGGTATTGGGGTGGAGGCTGTCCGGGGGATGGACAGCGGGTAGGGCGACTGGAAGGGAGCTGACTGGGGGGGTGGCACTGAGAGTGGATGTAAGCTGATATCTGGGATGGTATTTGGACTAGAAGGGGCTGGACAGTGGGGAAGGAGGGGGACTGGAAGGAAATGGACACCAGTGGCAGTTGTGGGAATGCAGGGCGGTTGACATTGGAAGGTACTGGGAGGGTAGGACTGTAAAGGGGGCTGATACTTGGGGAGGCCTTACTGGAACTGGAAATGGGGCTGATGGAAGGAAGTGAAGAAAACAAAAGATATAAGAAATGGCAGATGGACCATGGACCATAGACCATAGACTACAGAAAGAGATCTAAGAGAAAGCAGGAAAGCAGAAGCCTCAGATTGGGACCAGCATGATCAGAGAATAAAATGGTCAGACAACAAAGGTAGAAAAAAATAACTATTTAATTTTAGTGATTGGACTTTGTGCTATTTTTATATTTTATACAGTATTGGGGATCTCTTATTTATCTGATGTTGCACTGCATGTTGACTCTGGCTTCTTCGGGTTTCAATTTAAATTTTGTCTACATATTTTTATTTTTACTTTAGATTGTGGTTATTTCTTCTGTACTTGGTGAGGGTCGATGTTGTGAGTGTGTGACTGAGGTCAGGTGTTCTGTTAACATGGAGTTTGTACATAAAGATCGATACTGTACTGTAGTAATTTGACCTGTTCAGCTATTCAAATAGGTGCATGAATGTTCCAGGGCCCACTGTAGTATTTACAGTGACGCTTTTTTTGGATGGGCTCCTTATGTGAGTTTTGGAAGTTTGTGCTGTTACAGTATGGTAGGCTTGCTCTTTATTGTAGGGTTTTGTATTAGTTCACAATATGCCTGGTACTGGAAAATAGTGGTGGTTGTTGTTAGTGAGATGATCAGAATCAGATTTTTGTTTTTTAATATTGAGTTCTGTGGGTCCTGGTTCTGCTCTGCACCTACTGTGAATGCAAAATATATGTTGAAAAAGAAAAAGCAAGAACCATAACGCAGTTTATAACAAAATAAAAATGAGTTATAATTTAGTTTTATAAACTGTGCTGATGGTTCTTGCTGTCTTTTAGTTCCTTGATATGCAAATGGGACCGTACCTAGACCTGTGTAAGCGATGCAGCCTTACAGGGTGGAAAGGCTTGGGGGCCACATTTTGGCTGTCTGCTGTTGCCCTGCCACCGCTGGCAGGAAAATAGCAGGCAGCCGAAATGCTCTCCCCAAGCCTTTTCACAGCACTTTAAGCAGGTCTGGTCCCTCCCTCCTCCGATGCAATGTCCGAGTAGGGAGGGACAGATCTGCTTAAAGTGCCGGTGTCTTTCAGATCGGGCACATGCCCCCCTCCTCCTGCCCATACCGCCGTCCAGCGCTGCCTGCTCTTTCCCTGCTGCCGGCGCCGCCATGAAAAAAAACAGGGCAGCAGCAGCAAGGAAAGAGCAGGCAGCTCTGGATGGAGGTATGGGGGGGGGGGGGGGCGTGCGCCCGAACTGCAAGTCGCACAGGGGGTGATTGCAGCACGAAATGGCCCTGGGTGCAAACATCTTGCATTTCCTCCACATAATCTAATCAGCTTTTTGGTTTTGGTTCAGTCTCTGACTGGATTTCTGAAAAAGCCCCGCCCCCTCTAGGGTGGGGGGGCACCATTTCATACTTCGCCTCAGGCAGCAGATTGCCTTGAGCCGCCCCTGCTCACAGGTGTTTTGCTACAAATATAGTTGAAAAATGTTTTACTATGTGCTTTTGCTTGCCAGTATTTGCTCTCTATTCTCGTAATAAAATAAATAAAATAATCAAGTCCCAACGCCGCCATTATTTTTTTTTTAGTGCCATTGAGTCATAGCCTTCTGAAAATAAAAAGCCTTCAGCCCTTTAAAAAACATTAGATAATCTTGTTGTTGTCCTAAATTAGAAGAGAGTTTAGTTCAAGACAAAAGACCAGCCCTTGAAAAAAAGTTGATTCAAAATTCACCATGCAAAAGAAAGTGTAAAAGCCGGAAGAGACACATCATGAGAACGCTGTGGCTGCAGGCTACTTGATGGAACACAAAATTCCCAAAGGATTGACAAAAGTGGTCAAAAATGGCATTCTTGAGCTAAGATCCAATGCTGCAGTGACCTCATCAGCCATGGGATTTGCAGAACTCAGACAGGATAGGTTTATCGACCTGCCTGTCAAGGATTTGCAGCATTGTTTGGCTCAAGTGCTGGTTTCCGGTGACGCCTCCTTGACCTCCTCCCCCTTCCACATTGGCTCCAATATGTCTGGGCATACACACCCACATTCATGCAAATTTCCTGAACATGTACGCTGGGCTAGTTGGCTCCAGAGCGAACCGAAAATCACAATTTTCATCAATTTTTCCATTCAAACAAAAATGAATGCAAATGCCTATGCAGTGTCTGTTCTAGATAGCAACATATTTCCTTGATATACTTACCGATAACATTGAACAAACATATGGAAAGTACATCAGACTTTTAAAGTGAAGTTGTCTTTCGAGTCAGTGCATCTGTAATTAAGGGCGGCATTTAAAGGGAAACTGCTAAAACAAAGTATTTACTTTCATTTAAATTATAGGTGGCAAGGAGTGAACTGCGGTGAAGTGACAGTATAATCACTACAACAACCCTGCAGCTGGTCCATCAAGCACTGAAGTAGAGGAAAAGCCTACGCTTTTTATAAAGGAACCTAATTTAAGATGCGTTTAATTCAAACTCACATGTTTCAGCCTAAAATTAATCTTTAGATTTTAGGTTTACCTAGGGGGAAGTCAATTGTTAGCATTTTGGCCCAAAACCATCATCCAAATTTTGACAGTTTTTGGGATAGTTGATCGAATGTAAGTAACAAACAAAATGGAACGAACTGTCAATCTTTTCAGTGTCATTTCTGATGGGAAATAGCATAAAATGAAACAACAAGTGTCGTTCTTTACCATGACATTTTAAAATGACAGCACATCCCTAATTGTAAATAAAATTGTGTTCTGAATCACAGCTGTGACTACTGCAAATAGCATTCAGCTTTGTCATTGTTGTTCCAGGCTAAGGTGTGTCTGTATGGCTGAAGGGGGGATACGAAACTGAAATGCAGAGCTATGGCACTAACCTGACCTAGAAGCAGAGGCTGCTTTAAGATGGTCATTCTTTTGCGCACAGAAGGGTGAAGCATTTAAAATTAGTTACCTAACAATGGATGATATTCGAAAGATAGAAGAGGATGCTGGGGGTGTGGAAGATAGCTGAAAAGATAGCTCCTTCAATAGCAGGATGTGTCAGCAGCATCAATCCGCATACTTAAAAAGACACAGCAGTGCCGATGTCAACTGCATAAGTCTTTTAAAAAAAATTTGGCCTTGTATGTATAATTTTATGTACAGACCACATCATTGTGGATTCTATCCATAAAATCCATGCACTTACTGAGGCAGGCAGGAAAGTTATACGCAGTCCAGCAAAATTCATTTAGGCCGGTGACAAGGCAGACTTCACTTATGAGTAGGACTGACGGTGCAATCACCACTTACACATTTAAATGTATGTCAATACTTAATATTTACTTACTTACTTACTAATACTTTTATACCACAGATCTTGCCCATCCTCTGTGGTTTACAAAAACATAAGAAATAATAAATACGCATACTAACTAAAAAACAAAAAACACCACATATAAAACTTAAAGCATAGCTGCATTATAAATGGCTAGCCTTATCCAATATGATTAAGCCCTATCAAAGAAAACTAGAAACTTGAGTAAAGAGATCTAATATAGCTGTTTGACAAACCAAAGAGTAGCAAATCACCAGGACCAGATGGCATAGATCCCAGGGTGCTGAAAGAACTGAAACAGGGGACTGCAGACTCACAGATAAAATAAAGCCCACTGCCAGCACTAAGCTTTCTCCAGCCACTGCAGTTGCTGAAAATCAAGCATCTTATATTTTATATTTTTCATAGGTTCTTTGGGAATAAGGCAGAGTATAAACCAAGAACAGAAATGTTCTCTGCCAGATGTGGCAAACAGGTGCTGCAGTGAGCATTGAACCTCAAATAGGCAGCCTGCAGAAGCAGCTTTAAGCAACTTAGAAAGCAGGATACCTACCCGCCATGCCCTAATGCTAAGGATGGTATGCCAAAAACTATTTAAATTGTGGGAGGGCAGCATTACTTATCACAGATGCGGCCCCTCTCCTTAAACTAGTTTCACTTGGTTGCCATTATATAGGAGGCTCGTAGGCTGGCTGCTGTGATTAGTTTGTAGGGTGGAAACCGGTGATGGCAAACGATGATCGAGATGATGTTGAGAAGTCCATAAATGTGAGATGGAGACAAATGGCAAAACTAAAAAAAAAAATCCCCGATCTCTGATTTCAGTTCTCGAGGAAGAGCATTCCATAGGGTAGGACCAGCGATAGCTAATGAAAAGATACATATTTTCTATAAATTTAGCAGTCAAGGGGAAGGAATGTCCAACAAGTTCTGACTCAGACGTGTATAAAGTTTCAAAACAAAACTAAAACAAAATGATATTTTCACTGCTTAAAGGCCATCAAATCATTACAGTAACCACTTTTTCAAGGTTGATTGTGAAATCGTGCTTCTCGTCTCTTGCAAAGTTGCCTCACGTCTGACAGAGCAAGATTTGGCTTCAGGCCTGCTGAAAGAGCAAGAGCTTGTTTCTTTTGGTAGACCCTGACACAGGAATTTCCAAAACACTGACTTTGGGTCAACTTTATTCTTGCCATTTAAAAAGAATACAAGCATTGAATTTGGAGCAAAATTAAGTATTCACTCAGTAAAGATGTAAGTTCAAATGAGGGCCTCCACTGTGATGGTAGTGGTGGCGTGTCCCCTTCCCGTGATGTCCCCCCCCCCCCTGCTTGACCTTGTTTACTGCGCTGCCTTTTCAGACCTGGCGACTGTTACCTCCCTGACCAAAGTCTCGTAGTGCTGCTCTTATTGGAAGACTTTGGGAAGTAACATCGCTGAGCCCTGTGGCAAACAACTTCAAGTAAGTTTGCCACACGGTGCTGGGAAGGGTGTGGATGTGAGTGCCACCACTGCCATCATAATGTAGGCCCCCTTCCTTCTCTTCAGGCATCCCCCTCACATTGTAGGGGCTGCTTGGGCAGAATTTATGCCACTGATTGAATGTAGCAAAAACTAAAATGTCATGTTTGGTAAAGGGGTTTTTTTTGCAGTTTGCTTTTTGCACACTGAGAGTTGGTCCTTTTTTATAAAAATGAGAAATATTTAAGAGACAATTGACGAGAAACACATTTTCTGAATAACCTTGCAAAAGGTGGTTATTATAATGCTAACAGTTTGATGCCTTTTGAAAAAAATGAAATAGATCATTAAAAATTACAAATGTGATGTTTTGGGATTTGATATAAATGTGTTTGAATTACTTTGATTTTTGTATTCAGTATTTTATAATAGGCATCTGGGTTTCAATAGCATGCAAATGCCGACGAACACATTAACATCTTCGGCAAGGCAGGCATAAATGTTTGTATGTACTCTATGTAGCCAGAAGAGAAAAATTGGATTACAATAAAGAGAAAAATTACCTCGGGGTCAGAGAAGGAGGGGGTGGCGGGTGAAGCTCTGAATGCAGAGATTTGTTTTGTTTCCCCCTCAGGTCAGGGTGTTTCGGGGCTTTGAGGCCACCGGAGCAGAGGAAAAAACAAAATGAAAGATTTTGGGTACTGGGGTTTCTCCGAACAGCCAAAGGCAGTTGCGTTAAAAAAAAAAAAAATTGCAGCTGCGAAAGAGGCCGTAGGAACTTCGGGAGAAGGTAGGTCTGCGGTCCTGTGCACCAGTTAAAGGCTTTTGGTGGCTGGAAGGCATCAGGGAAAGTCAGTTTTAGCTGCTGACCCAGATGCAGGCCTCAGGTCTTGTGGTGCTCCTGGACATCAGAGTGCTACAGTTTTTGCAGGCCTGGCGTCCGGGAAAACACAAGGCCTACAATGGGGTCCCAGATGGAGGCATAAGGGTCAGATGGTCCAATAAGGAACAGGGGTCTAGGTGAAGGCATGGGCCTTGGAGAGAGATGTTTGAGCTTTGGGGGAGGGCCAGAGTATGGGAAGTTGGGCTAGAGGCCTAATGAATATAAAAGGGTCATGCTTAAACTCCGGAGTAGGTTTTAGGTCTGCCGGAGGTTTGTAGAAGGGTCGGAGCTGTCCTTAAAAGGCTAGGACTGCCCTTAAAATGGCTGAAATGGCCAAAAAAGAAAAATAAAAAATGTAAAGGTTTTGAGTGTCCAGGACAAGTGAGCAAGGGTTAAGGAGCCTATAAGGATTTCTTTATATAGATTTATAATTGAAATTGCTGCTTTTAGCAGCGTTTGAGGAAAGGGGGCGAAAAATAATCCACAATTAAAAATTAGTTTTGAAGGTTGAAAATTGTTCCTGAGGTTTTTGGGAGGGATAGTGATCCCTATTTGGGGGGTTTGGATGTTTTTAACCCTAAGAGTCAAAAATTATACTGCTTTGCTAGTGTCACCCAATGCCCACTTTAAAGATTTAAAAGTGTCTCAAAAGAATGCCAGAGTTATGTGTATGTACATTCATGTAAAAACTGTGTATAAAAATGTTTATAGAGCTGAAAATGTTGATTTAAAGTTTGGCAAAGTACCTGGATGTAGGGGGAGGAGGAGGAATTCCAACAGTTACACTTGCAATCAGCCTCAGCTGATGTCCACATCAAAGTGACCAAATTTGAAGAAAATCTCTCTTGCGACAGAGAACAGTTAGACAGCTGGAAAATAATTGTTTGGGCTCCTGAAGAAGAGTGGTGTAGGATTTTTGTTGAAGGGAACGTTTTTAAGAGGTTTGAGGAGATTAGCGCAAGAACTATTTAAAAGCATCAGTAAATGTAAGGATACTTTTGGAATGCAGTTTGGAATGGAAGTAAGGTGGGCAGGAATTGGCAGTTGGAGTATGTTAAGTGAAGTGAATAGATGTATGTCAGTGGGTCTGGTGACAAGTCTCTGGTTTTGAGTGATTTTGCCTGAGACTGAGAGTTTGGATAGATATTTTGAATGTCTGAGTAAGTCTAGAGAGTGAGTTTAACTGAAAGGGACTGTCAATGAGAATTTGAGTGAGTTGGTGGAGATGTGAGAGGAAATATGGAGTGGAGGAGTGGCCTAGTGGTTGGGGCAAGGTACTTCAGGCCAGAAGGTCAGGGGTTCAAATCCCACTAGAGGACAGCAACCTTGGGCTGGAAGGACTGGGGTTTCTAGTCTCACAGGTGCTCCTTGTGGTCTTGGGCAAGCCACTTAACTATTTTACAGGGAACATGGGCTATGGAAGGTTATCTCCAAGTTATAATGCCCTGTTCATTGTAATTTCAGTTTGTTCAATGTAAACCGCACTGATGCAGAATAGCGCGGTATATAAGAGAATGTAAATAAATAAATATGTTTTTGAAGTTAGTGTTGAAGGAAGGCTAGTCAGAGATAAGAGAAGGATCAGGAAGAAAGTGGGTGCTAGGAAGGAAGAGGAAAGGTTTGAAGTTTTACTGTTTTAGGATTTCTTTAGTGACTTTAGTCTGGAGAGTTTAGAGAGACTGGAAGATTATGGGGAGCGATGAGAAGGTTAGGATAAGAGGTAAAAGTTTAGAGACTCTTAGGGAAGAACACGTGTTCAAAACCCTTTTAATTTGGGAAAATACTAAAGCAAAGGGAAGGTCTAGGAAAAGCAGAATTTAAAGAACTTCAGGAGTCTGAGAGGTAAAGTGAGAATAGGGAGAGGGTGTTTATTTGCTGGTGTGAGAATAATTGAGAGAGAGAAGTGAAGTGTTCGGCAAGGTATTGAGTGGTGTGAGGAAGTGATGAGAGGTGAGGTGTGTCTAAAGTAAAATAAGGAAGAGAACAAGCAAGCTTGCTTTGGTGACAAGTTTCACATTTGTTGCCATTCCCCTCTCCATTTTTTGATAAAGTTTTTTTTCTTTTTTAGTGGAGGAAAAAGTACTTCAGTAAAAGGACTAGGGTGAGAGAGTTAGGGCCATCATTTTTTTTCCCGAGAAGCTGAAGACATCCTGAATTTCTTAGAAGAACTGCAACTTCGAGAGACTTCTCCAGAAACCAGCACCACAGGAAGAGAATATTTCTACAACTCGGACCCATTGAAGAAGGGTAAGTACTGTTTTAATAGTGCACATAACTCATATTTGAGCTCAAATATCTAAGGACTGAGTTTTAAGAGATACAGTACTGGTGTTCAGGGTGCTGAGTTCTGTTAACAAGAGAGAGAAAAACTGGAGACATTGTTTTTGAATATTTATTGTATCCATTTTGATTAAACATCATAATTCTTAATCCACATCACAAGAGTCAAGCTGCATCTATCTAACTGGTTACCATACTTACCAAAGGTATGCTTACCTGGGAATCATCTACCTCATACCATATGAGACTCCTCAGAGCCTTTATCCCTTAGTAAAGTTTTATTTCTGCGTTCCCTACAGGGGTATTCCAGCCAGAACGTAGTTTTCTGATACCCCTGCCACACTCTGAGAGGGTTTGATAGTTGTAAAATCGCTTCAGCAACTGTGAAACACTCCTGTTTGTTCTATCTTGCCCAGGGGTGAGGATGGAGGTCACATCTACATGTGTGTTTGTGAATTTTATAAAAGACACATGTATGCTGCAACGCTACCTACTTTGCCCAAACTACATTGCAAGGAATGCCTACACTTGCAACATATGTAAGAATGCGCCATCATGTCAGCATGCATTATTGCACACATGTATATTACCATGCAATTTCAGAAGAGTTTTTTTTATTTATTTGTTTGTGCGCTTTTTTATACCGCCCCTTCCAGAGATCAGGAGCGGTTTACATAGAACATGATAAAAACAACCACCAACATGGAATATTGGATTACATGAAACATTTTGAGCACTTTTATGCATGTACAATGAGGTTTACCTGTGGAAAATCTTCCTACAATCACCCCGCATGTCCATCAATGATAATGCCTTGACGTTTAGCATTACTGTGTAAAAACATCTGAAAAAAAAACACTCACGGGCATGAGAGAAGAGTCAAATATGGTTAATGAATAAAAATGCTTTAGAACTTTCACTAGAAGTAACGGCTTGAATCCTATGGTGGTCTTTTACTAAACTACCACTAATCATTTGTACTGTATAGCACTACAAGGTGTATGCAACACTGTACAGAGACATTCAGAGACAGTCCCTGCTCA
Source organism: Ichthyophis bannanicus (assembly GCA_033557465.1). Lineage (NCBI taxonomy): Eukaryota > Metazoa > Chordata > Amphibia > Gymnophiona > Ichthyophiidae > Ichthyophis > Ichthyophis bannanicus. The sequence continues at coordinate 127,757,765 of CM066044.1, forward strand.
TAAGAGTTTACAGTCTACTCAAGACAGACAACACAACAGTCAAGATGAGCAATACAAGTGGGGACTAGGATATATCGAGGGGAATGGTAAGGAAATACATAGCAGACTAGCGGGATCAGGGCACTAGACTAAAAGGCACTAGCTGTGGGACATGCTGAAAGCACTCTGGGACATGTGTTCACAGCTAGCCAGGGGTCCATGAAAGAAAGCATGGGCTGATTTCCGTGCTGTGAATCGTGCATTGGGGTAGTAAGGGTAGCTTAGGGGTGAAGAGTGGGCATGGTGAGCATTATATAGTGCAGGGGTAAAACCCACACATTAATTCTGACCCTTCAATTAGCACAGGTTCACCTAATGCCACCTCTATGAGTGGAGGTAAGGGCACCCACACCATTTGTATACTGCATTAGGGCACATGGTTCCACGTTAACTGCCAGGCAAAGCCCCAGCCCAAACAGAAGAGGTGCCCTAGGTGAACATCATCCCTTTTGCCCCTCCCAGCCGCTCGTCCCTCACCAGGACCTCCATTGGTGGCAATGGCTTGAAACAGCTCTGCAGCACTCACTTTCAAACTTTGGTTCCGCTAGGCTGTCTGCTCCCTCCCCCCCCCCCCCCCCCACTGATGGCTGACTTCCTGTTTTCAGAGGGGCAGAAGTAGACAGCTCCGCAGCACCAAAGCTTGAAGGAAAGTGTTGTGGGGCTGTTTAAAGCCAATGTCAGCACTATACCTCCTGATGTACAACAGCGCCAGCAATGGGCGCTGTCAGAGGGCTGGCACTCTAGGCCACTGCCTAGTTCACCTAATGGTAGCACTGGCCAGCTGCCAGGAACATGCTTTCCATACCCCCAACAGTTAATATGGTGGTTGCACCTAATGCACATGGTTTTGGTGCTATTGCCCTTTGGTAAAAGATTCCCTAAGACTGATACAGAAAGAGAAGGCTAGACCGCCAGAAATCTTTGTACCATCCATGACAGAAAATTTAGCCTTTTTATAAAAAGCACAGCGGCAAGACAGAAAAAGCATGCACTAGTTCAAGAATTATAGAGTACATTATGAGATGTGAAAATTACTGATTGCACTTTAGCAATAACAGCAGGTGCATTTTGGTTAGAAGCACCGCAGAAAGGAATTGGAGAGAAAAGGTGAGAAACTCTCATCACCAAGTAATAAAACAAAAGTATGCACAGCGACAGCTAATGCCTGTGGGCAATTCACAGGATGAGTCATGGTCCATTACTAGGTTTTTACCTTCACAGAACTATCTTGCCCAAAGCTGGATTAAAACTCATATTTTAAAATACACCATCCATAAGAAGATTGTGCAGCAGCATAATGATTAGGAGGATAACGTTATAATGGTTTGTATACGTGTTGCGGGTAATTTTATAACGGGACTCCATGAGTGGGTATCTGCAGAGGTGCCTAAGTAGCTGCTATTTTATAGAGCCACGTAGACGCCTACTTTACTTTTATAAGATGCTAGTGGGTGTGGCAGAAAATAGGGTTGTGTGCACAACCCCTGGGGTTGTTTTATAAAAGCCCTTTGTAAAATTACCCCTATAGGGACCTCAGTGGCAGAGTGAGGGGGTGACGACAAAGCTATCAAGAGCTGCAATAAAACAGCAGGCAAACACATAGGGCCAGACTGATTGGGCCAAAACCGTCCTTTTCTGCAAGTATTTTCTATGTGTCTGCTTCTAGGATATGGTCAAAGCAGCAGAGCTAGATGTACAGCGTTTGGACATGTGTCTGGAAGAAAAGTCCATAAAGCATTACTGATTATGAAAAAGCTAATGCTTTTCTCTGGGTTTGAGTAATAAGGAATGGATCTCTCCATGGGATCTTCCAAGTACTTGAGACTTGAACTGACTATTGTTGGAGATGGGATACTGGGCTTAATGGACCTTTGATCTGACTTAGTACGAGGCATATCTATGTTCTCATGAGACTAGGGGAAGGCCGGGCTGAATGGCTTTGATTTTTTTTTTTTTTGCAGAAGGTAAAGTAACAGGTTTCTGTGCATAGCATTAAAACGTTTTAGTTCAGCTGGCACAATTCACTCATGTGAGAAAAGCATAAGTAGCAAACAGAATGCAAATATGCGTATTAAGTGGGCTCTTCAATATATAGGGCCCGATATTCTTCTGGGCAGGCTATGCGCCGCTACAGCACATAGCCCTGCCTGCCGACCCTTAACCCCATATATTCAATGCCAGGGTCATATGCAGCCCTGACACTGAATATTCGGGGATCGCTGCAAATGCTGGAAGCCACATTAGGTAACCGGGCAGCAGCGAAATTGCATGCTGCCCGGTTAGCTCCTGTGCCAAAATATAGGCGCGTCCATGCCTATCTTCTTGGCACAGATCGCTAACCGGGCAGCATACAGTATCACTGCTGCCCACTTATCGCTTGAAGCTGCCTCTGCTCCACCCTGGAAAGCCCTTGACATGCCCTGATGCTAACCTGTAAGTGCCTTTGAATATTCCAATTTAAGGCATTTACACTGTTTACTGGGCTGTAACCCATGTAAATGCCTTTTGAATATTAGGCCATAGTGATGAAATGTGATGTCCTTTTGTTATGGATGTGCATTCAATGGTGCGCATTCGATTCTCTAGTGCAGTGGTTCTTAACCCAGTCCTCGGGCAGGTTCTCAGGATATCCATAGTGAGTATGCATGCGATAGATCTAGATGCACTGCTCCATTGTATGCAAATCTCTCTCATGCATATTCAGTGTGGGAAACCTGAAAGCCTGACAGACTAGGTGTGCCCGGAGGACTGAGTATTACTGCTCCTTAAATGTAGTGAATACTAAATCGACTTTTGCACCTAAAGCTACAAAGTATCTGCATCGATTCAATATGTGCACATCGAGAAGTTCTACTGCACATTAGCAAAATGTTTACTAAAATGAATGTATGAGGTAAATAGAAGTCCTAAAACCATGAAGATAAACCAGATAAACCAAACATGAACTGAAAATTGTTGCCCTGTGAAACTCTCTCGTTTTTCTAGCCTTTGAAAAAGACATAGGGCCCGATATTCGAAAACCATTTACACAACTTCCAGCCCAATAAACCATGCAAATGCCCTAAATCGGGATATTCGATGGCACTTACACAGTTAGTGCCATTGAATGTCCCTTTTAAAGCCCACTACATGTCCCGATGCTCTACGGTTAAATTGGGGTGTTTTGGAGTCGATCTGGGGCAGAATGGAGGCGGAGACTGCTGCGCTACCCGGTTTGTGATCCGTGACTAAAACTAGTCCAGCTTTTGGCCCGCCTAGTTTAGCCGCAGATGCTAACCATGAAGCGGTGCAATATCGTCGCTACCCAATTAGCCTTAGCGGTTCTGCGGCATGTGTGGCGATGCTGGATATTCAATGCCATCCCCATGGCATCAAATATCCGGTGTTAAGGGTCGGCAGGCAGGGCTATGTACTGTCAGTGCATAGCCTGCCCAGCTGAATATCGGACCCATAGTTCTAATAACTGTGGGAAGTCAACATTGTTGAAGGCAGTTTTCAAAGCCATTTACTTAGATAAATAGCAATTCACCCGGGTATATCTGCTGCCTAAAAGTTGTCATCCTTAACTCCAGCTGAAATAACACCAGAGGTCCCACAATATACCTGAGGCAAACCTTCCCACTAGCATCTTTTGGGCAAGATCAGAAAATAACATGCATGCAAATCTAGGCAGGTTGTGTTCCAAAAACGCCTAACCACATAAAAAGCAGATGCAGCGCAAAGCAGTGGGTACTTTGTATCCATGGCATTTTTCAAAGAGAAAGTAATTTGGTTCCAAGTTCTGAGGGCTGGGCCTACCAGCCTAACACTAGGTGGGTGGCACACCTGCCTAGGGAGGTCCAATTTTGGAGGTGGCATAGGTGCACTCTGTAGAAGAGCAGTGCCCTAAGCCTGGCCCAGCCCAACCCAACCCAATCCAAAATGATCCTCCATATCTGGCTGTATCTTCAAGTCAGCACCACTTTAGCTTATCATGGTCTGCTGCTGCTCCTCCCCTCCCGTGGCAGCTGGTAGGAAATGACATCACATGCAGCCATCACATTAGGAGAAGGAAGCAGCTGGCCCATGCTGGCTTTGTGTGACTATGTGCAGATTTGGTACTCTCAGATAACAGAGAATGGCAGGGCTTTGAGGAAGGGGGAGGTAGGGAAGGGAAAAGCTGTAAGGGGGGGAGGAGGGTTAAGGCCTTGAGCCATCCTTGGGGAGAGGGGATGCATAGCTGAAGATTTGCCAGGGAATCAGATTCCCCCTGCAAGTTCTCCTGTAAAAAAAGAAAATACCCATTAATGCTACACCGAAGCAGAACTTAAACTACCCCCAGTGCGATCAGTTTCAGAGCAAAGATGTGCAATCGTGACTATTTATTTATTTATTTTATTTATTTACATTTCTTATATACCGCACTATTTGACATCAGCGCAGTTTACATCGAACACAAATTTCATCACAAAAACAAGCGTCTGAGTTACATTAAACAGGGTCAATAAACTTGGATAACAAGGTAATTATGAATCACAGGACAGTAAACTTTGATTGCAGGGTAAACTATTGACATCTTTAAATTAGAGCACAAATGAGAAGTAATGGTCAGTGGAACCTTATACTTAATGGACATGGGAAGAGAACCAAATAGCCATATATTTCTCAACATGCCTGGTATTACTGATAAGTTTGAACTGGAAAAAATTATTATTCCACACAGCAGGTCTGCTCAGGATTTGAATTATATAGTCATGCTTGTGACATTTAAACCCAATAGCGTTCATGAATGTCTAACCTTCAGATTCCATTGCCGCTGAGTTATTTCCACAAGGGTGTTTTGCCAAAGAAAAATATCCCTTGAAAATCCACTTCACTTTGCAGAAGTAGAGGAAACGATAAAAAGTTGAGCGAGACGTCATGCACAGATCAGAAATGATTTCTCGGCCGTATCGCTATGACGCCCATGCTAAGGAAAAAGTGGGCGTAGTAATTGCTGAAACATGGGGGTTTAAGAGACCTGCTCTTCATAATGAGCACATCTACTGCAATATTGAATTAAAATGAATTTCCATAATGGATTTTACCTGGGCTACTTTGATATCAGGGATATTGTAAGTGCCAAAACTATTTAGATGTGCCCTTTAAAGTCAGGATATTTTTGTTTCCAGATAATATTTGATGTCAGCTAAAACTAAAGCTATTCTGCAAAGCTTTTGGAGTTTTCTTTTACCTAAGTCACATCCACCATTGAGAATGGAAGCGAACAGGGCATCGCTCTGCTACTATTACATGTCATTTCTACAATAGTAGACATACACATCACTGTATGGTGCCTATAAGCGACACTCTCTGCTACAGGCTAGTCACTTGATTATGGCCAGAGAAGGGATGTAGGAAGGCTTTTTCAAGCTTACAGAGCAGCAGGGTGGAAAGTACAGTTAAGAGTTGATAAAAGAAACTCGATTGGTGACTTACTGTATGCATTGTTTCATGGGGAGCCCACATAAGGACCTGACAAGGGAGGAGTGAGTTTTAAGGACCTGTGCTGGGCATGAGCCTCCCCTCATTTAGAAGGATCTGTTCCCTTCCCTTGTCTATATTTGTGGGTTGGATTTGGTTTCTCTTGTCTTAGTCTGTTCTTGATCAATGTGAGTGTCCCTGTGTTTTGTCTCCCTTGCTCTGATTGGCCCTCCTGAGTGTCTTAGGCTTTATATAGAAAGAAATAACCTGGCTGATATAAAAAGCTGAGCAGTAGCCTAATGGTTAGTAGCACTGGGTTGGGAACCAAAAGACCAGAGTTTGATTCCAACTGGCATTCCTTGTGGCCTTGGGCAAGTTGCTTAACCCTCCATTGCCTTAGAAGAATCCAAGTTATCAATGTCCTTGTTTTAATGTACATTACCAAGTTTAAGTTACAATGTAAAGCATTTTGACTAAAATGATAAAACAGTATAAAAAAAACCCTGTTAAATAAATAAAAGCCCTTCTGCAGTCAGCCATGGTACAAACTATAATTTTTTCAAAAATCATGGATACTTTTTTGCATAACTTTGATCATTTTATTCACAAAATAGAACTGTTCATTAATTAGCATGAATTTGGTTCTTTTAAGTGTCTTCAAAGAGTGCATGCAAAACAGATTTAATACCCTTTTAATCTATGAATTAATATGCTTAAAGCTGATTTCTGTGTATTTCAAAGTTCTAATACATGTGAAAAGTATGTACAAAAAAGTTTGAAATGAATTGAGAAAATGTCTGAAAAATCAGGAAAATATTCCAAAGTTGAACTGAAAGCAAATAGCAAATGACTTCCCAAAAACATATTCTTATCACAAAATGGCCAAGGTTATGCATTTAGGAAAGGGGTGTGATTTTAGGAGGAGTGAGAGCAGGTAAAAATCTTAGAAGTTATACATTCAAGTGGCAATGAGTAAATAATAGGTCTAACTTTAAATGGAAAATAAATTGTATATTTAAAGTTTTATATGTGGATTTTCAGGGCTAGCACTATGTATTCCTGAGAGTGTTTATAACTTTAAATGGATTTTTCATCCATTTATAAATACAGCTAGGGCCATAGTAAAATTATCAGAAGAAAATTAGATCAGATCCTACAACAAATTCGCTACAGCCCTAGTAATTCAAGTCCACAATAAGCAAGGGAGAGAAGTCCTACAACACTATAGCTTTTTAAACAAGGTGAGGCCAATGTTTGAAGGATTTATACTTCTAATTTGAGAATTATGAGCTCAGTAGTCAAAGGATTTATGTACCTACCTTTGAGAGTTATGAGCCGGATATTTACATGTTTAAAGACCTGTAAACTGTCTAGATGCCGCGTAGAAGGATATTCAAAGACACCAACACGGTTAGAGCCGCCGAATTTCCCTGCGTAACGCTGCTACCGTGTGTTGTGGACGTTCCGGAGTGGAGCCCGTTGCTAACCGGGCAGCGGTGATATTGAGCAGCTGCCTGGTAAGCGATCCGCAGGTAAAGAGAGGCACGGCAAGGGCTGGCCCATCTTTACTCGAGGGAGCTAACCAGGCAGTGGCTCACTATCGCCACCGCCCAGTTCGCTTCTACGCCATGCGGCGCTGTGTGGCAGACCCAGATATTCAATGCTTACTGATCATCACTGGGTTTACTGTTCACCACTAGGAGCTAACCACATTAGCCGCACTAGTCACTGGCGCTGAATATCTCACCCTTAATTTTCTTTCCCACCCTAGATCCACTTCTACTATAGCGCTACAAGGTGTTATACGAATGATTAGTAGTGGTAGGAGGAGTGGATCTTGGGTGGAAAAGACGCTTTTTTGGCAACAGCCTCTCTGACCTCACCTTTAAACCATGTTGGCAATTTTTTGGCCTTCCACTTTTCTCAAAGCATCTGTTGCCGAGCTAGATTAGAGAGCACTCGCTGCCCAGCATTCTTTTATATCAGCCCCCGGCCTCTAGAATGAGCTCCCTGCCCACTTACACTGAGAACTTTATTTACAAAACTGTAAAGCTCAATTGAAGACCCATCTATTCTAGCTGGCATTCAATGATCAGCAGGCTCTACGGGAGACGAGAAGACAGCGCTTATCACTATTATTATTCTCTACTCTTTCCTGTCAATTAAATGGAGTTCCTTTCCTTTTATACACTTTGGGCCTGATTCTGACTAGCAAATAGTGGGGATCTATGTCCAGGTTGGATGTTCAGACCCACTATTCTCCGGGACCATATGCTACCTCAAGTGCTCCCCGCACACACAGAGCCACTGTGCAGGGAGCTGTAGACGGGGGCAGGAGGGGGTGGGATGGAGGCAGAGAGTGGGCAGAGCGGGGACGGGTTGAGGCACACTGACGTACAGGGCCGATTCAGGTTACAGCCCTGTATGTCCACCGGCGGAAGGGTAGATATGGGGTTTATACCTCAGAGGTGGTATAAGCCCCTGGTGCAACAGCGTTCGGGCCACACAGCCCCACCAAACAGCCAGAGGGGATGTAGGTGAGTCCCTGCCACCTGTTCCCAGTCCTGGCTGCCCCCGCTGAGGGTCGGGTGCTGGGGAATGATTTACACTATGACGGGCTGACAGCATTCCTGCTGGGCGTCCTGGTGTCATGGTGATGGGGTGCCATTGTACCAGCATACCAGCAGGAGCGTAGGGTGGGCTGGATGGGTGATGGGAGGATGTCTCGCGCTGCTGCATCGGGGCAACGCTGGGCTGTCTGTGTACGATCCTGCACCTGCGGGAACGTTTAGCTCCCACAGTTGCAGAATCAAGTACACTTTGGGGCCATCCATTTTTCAGTCATCCAGATGATCTAGACGTGCCCCTCACTGAATCGGGCTCTTTGTCTTAGTTGTAAACCACCTTCAAACTTATTTTGAAGGCAGTATATCAAATAAAAATAAACTATAAGCTGTTCTAAGCAGTTTACATGGGAATTGGCATGTGCTAAGATTGTGGTAATGTGCCAGAGTATACTAATTCCAATCTTACCCGTCTTACACAGAATAGATTATGGAATGGGTGGGGATGCCTTAGAGTTAACACATAGGTAATAATTACTGCACATTAACTGCTTAACGTGGCAGATAATGCAGGTCTTTGTTGTGAGATTCAGCGACCAGCCTACAGGTGGTTCAGCTCCCAGAAAAATCTTGCCTGGATGAATCTCTGATCTCCAGCTAGTAGGTTCTTACAGTCCAAATTTGAGCACCATGATTATGCTGAGAGTGGCCTCAGTAGTTTAACCAGTGCAGTTCCTGACTGTGCGGTACATAAATGGGAGGAATTTGAGACTATTTCATAGTAACATAGTAACATACATAGTAAATGACGGCAGATAAGAACCAGCATGGTCCATCTAGTCTGCCCAGCACGATGGCAAGAGTAGGTGCACCTGCCGCTCCGTGCTCGCCACCCCTCCCCACGTCCCTGTTTAGGGGTGAACCCACCACTCCATGCAGGACACCCCTATTTGTTGAGAAATTAGATGGTTCAGTCTATTTTGATTTTATCCTTTTGCTGTAAAGGGATCCACTGTGTCGGTCCCATGCCATTTTGAATTCCGTCACTGTGTTTGCCCCACCACTTCCATCAGGAGGGCATTCCAAACATCCACCACCCTTTCTGTGAAAAAGTATTTCCTGACATTGCCTTTTAATTTACCACCTTGCAGCTTCCTGTTATGCCCTCTAGTTTTACAGCTTCCCCGTCTTTGGAAGAGGTTTCTTTGTTCATTATTTCCTTTTAAGTATTTAAAGGTCTGAATCATATCTCCCCTGTCCCTCCTCTCCTCCAAAGTGTACATGTTTAGGTCTTCAAGTCTCTTCTCATAAGGCTTCTGACGCAGGCTCCAAATCATTTTGGTCGCCTTCCTCTGAACAGTTTCCAGTCTTTTTACATCCTTTGCAAGATACGGTCTCCAAAACTGAACACAGTATTCCAAGTGAGGCCTCACAAGTGACTTGTACAGTGGCATAAGTACCTCTGCCTTTCTGCTGGTGATTCCTCTTTGTATGCAGCCCAACATCCTCCTGGCTTTTGCCACCACATTGTCACACTGTTTTGCCAACTTGAGATCTTCAGAAATAATCACACCAAGGTCTTTCTCCTGATCCGTGCACACCAACCTCTCACCCTCTGTCGCGTACAATTCCCTTGGATTTCTGCTACCCAAGTGCATGACTCTGCACTTCTTTGCATTAAATCTTAATTGCCAAGCATTAGACCATTCTTCCAGCTTTTGTAGATCTTTCCTCATGTTAACCACTCCCTCGGGGGAGTCCACTCTGTTGCAAATTTTCGTGTCATCTGCAAAAAGACAGACTTTTCCATTCAGTCCTTCAGCAATATCACTCACAAATACATTGAACAGTGCCGGGCCCAGGACCGACCCCTGGGGCACCCCGCTAATCACCTTCCCATCATCCAAGTGAGCTCCATTTACCATCACCCTCTGTCGTCTGTCAGTCGACCAATTTATGATCCAATTTATCATCTTAGGATTCATCCCCATGCTACCGAGTTAATTGATAAGCCTCCTGTGAGGAACAGTATCGAAGGCTTTGCTGAAATCCAGGTAGATGACATCCATCGCATGCCCCTGATCTAGCTCCCTGGTCACCCAGTCAAAGAACTCAATCAGATTTGTTTGGCAAGATCGTCCTTCGGTAAAATCATGTTGCCTCGGCTCTTGCAACCTGTTGGTTTTGAGAAAGTTCACTATTCGCTCTTTCAGGAGCGCTCCATGACTTTCCCGCCACTGAGGTAAGGCTCACAGGCCTATAGTTTGACACTTCTTCCCTGTCACCACTTTTGTGTAGAGGTACGACATCAGCCATTCTCCAGTCGTGAGGAACCTCTCCTGTTTCCAAGGATCTGTTGAAAACATCCTTTAACGGCCCTGCAAGAACCTCTCTGAGCTCTTTCAGTATCCTGGGATGTATCCCATCCGGTCCCATGGCCTTCTCCACTTTCAGTTTTGCAAGTTGTTCTAACACCTCATATTCTGTGAATGGTGTAGTAACTACTTCTTTCCCATTTTTATATTTGGGAGTCACAGATGGTCCTTCTCCAGGACTGACTTTAGTAAAAACGGAGCAGAAGTATTCGTTTATCAATTTCGCTTTTTCAATGTCACTTTCCACAAGTCCCTTCGCAGCACTTCTGAGTCCTACAATTCCACCTCTGATTTTCTTCCTTTCCCGAATATACCTGAAGAAGGTTTTGTCACCACACTTCACGTCTTTAGCTATCTTTTCCTCTGCCTTTGATTTTGCTATCCTTATTTCTCTCTTTGTCTCTTTGAGTTTGATCCTGTATTCATTTCTGTGCTCCTCTGTTTGCGAGCTTTTGAATTTTGCGAAAGCTGTGTTTTTTGCCTTTATGTGAGCAGCCACTTCTTTGGAAAACCAAATAGGTTTTCTTCTCCTCTTGTTTTTGTTTACTTTTGTTACATATTTATCTGTTGCCCCTTTTATTGCCACCTTTAGTTTAGCCCATTGCAATTCCACTTCCCTTATCTCCTTCCACTCTGTCAACTCCTCCTTTAGGTACTCGGCCATTTTATTGAAGTCGGTGTTTTTGAAGTTTAGGACTTTGAGCTTGCTATGTTTGGCCTGTACCATGGCTTTTATCTCAAACTACACCGTGTGATGATCGCTGCTGCTCACAGGGGCACTCACACAGACATTCGGCACACTATTGCCGTTGGTGAGCACTAAATCCAGTGTTGAGCTTTCCCTGGTTGGTTCCATCACCATTTGGAGGTGCAAGTTGAAGAACTCTTCAACCGTGTCTCTGTAGTTCCATCGAGGTTGGATATTGATCCTCCTTGTTTAATCAAATCTTGTAGAACTGTTTTTGTTCCTTTTATCACAGAACTGATTAATACCTCATTTTGTGCTTCTTTATTACCACCCAAACTAAAAATGCCTGTGGTTTGTCCTATTTTGAAAGTCTCATTTGCATATAACTAATATGAAGAATTTCAGACCAACTTCTAGTCTGACATATTTGACTAAAGCTCATTGAGTATATGGTAATGCTTCAACTGCAACAGCATGTTGAGAAATAATCCCTTCTGGATAGATACCAGTTCAGTTTTCATAATGGTTGAAGTACTGAAACCCTTTTTTATTTATTTAACATTTCTTATATACTGCCTTTCATGATATCAAGGTGGTTTACATTGAACAAGGCATTATAACTTGGAGATAACTGTTACAGGCAACATGGGCTGTGGAGGGTTAAGTGGCTTGCCCAAGACCACAAGGAGCACCTATGGGACTAGAGACCCCAGTCCTGCTGGCCCAAGGTTGCTGTCCTCTAGTGGAATTTGAACCCCTGACCTTCTGGCCTGAAGTAACTTGCCCCAACCACTAGGCCACTCCTCCACTCCACTTTTGGTCTCAACACTCGATAACTGGTTAAGTCAATTAAGAAACGGGAATGGGATTTTAGTCACCTTTTTAGATATTGCAGTCGCATTCAATTACATACCATATGTTGCTCTCCTTAGAAACACAGAAACATGATGACAGAAAGACCATATGACCTCTAGTCTGCCCTTCCATGTCAACTACTATAGCCCCTTTTTTTTTCCTTTAGAGATCTTCTGTGTTTGTTCCATACTTTCTTGAAATCATATACTTTTCTCATCTCTACTACCTCCACTGGGTGACTATTCCATGCATTTACCACTCTTTCCATAAATAAATATTTCCGCATATTACTCCTGAGTCTATCCCCTATCACTTTCATGTACCCTCATTGCAGAGCTTACTTTCAATTGATAGAGGCTCTTCTCCTGTGCATTTATGCCATGGAGGTATTTAAACATCTCTATCAAATTTCCTCTATCCCGCCTTTTCTCTAAAGTATACATATTGAGATCTTTAAGTGTGTCCCTATATGGTTTATAATGAAAATCACTGACCATTTTGGTAGCCACCTTCTGCACTGACTCAATCCTATTTATATCCTTTTGAAGGTGTGGTCTCCAGAATTGCAAACAATACTCCAAATGAGATCACACTATGTATAAACACTATGTATAAACATAGGCGCTATCGCCTCCTTTTTTTTTCTGCTGGCCATTCCTCTACCTATGCACCTAAGCATCCTCCTGGCTTTCGCCATTGCTTTTTCTGCCTGTTTAGCCACTTTAAGATCATCAGAAACAATCACGTCCAGATCCCGCTCTTCTTTCATGGACAGAAGTACTTCATCCCATATACTGCACCTCTCCCTTGGATTTTTGCAGCCCAAATGCTTGACCCTGTATTTTTTAGTGTTAGATCTCAGCTGCCAAATTCTCGCCCATTCTTCAAGCTGAGCTTGATCCCCCCTCATGTTATCTACTCCTTCCTGGGTATCTACTCAATGGCAAATTTTGATATCATCCGCAAAGAGGCAAACCTTGCACGACAGCCTTTCTGCAATATCACTAACAAAAATGTTAAAGGTTACAGATGTCTGGGTTGGAAAAATCAGTTCTGAAACAGTGTCAGTCCTATCTTTCTGATAGGGAACGAAAAGTGCTTACTGGGAGAAAGTCTTCTGACTGGGTCCCAGTTAGGCGATGCCTTCCTCAAGGCCTCTTCATCTCTGTCAGCACTATTATTTGATAACATAAAGGGGCAATATAGATACTGTATCTGCTGCAGTCTTTAAATATCTATACCCTGATGACATAATGTTGTTCCCTTTTTCTAAAGAGTTTTTAACTGTTAGGGACCCTTTCTAATTGTATATGTCAGATATTAGACTGGTTATGAGTCCATGGGCTTGAATTAAACATTGCCAAGATTGAACTTTTGGTAATTCATCATTATCGTGAGTTACAGCTGTCAACCATAGCTTCCATTGCTTCCTATCAAATTGCATTTTCCATTCAAGTACACTGTTTAGGCATATCTTTGGATTCCCAGCTTTCCTTTCATCCTCATATTAGGGAAGTGGTGAAGCGCTCATTTTTTAAACTGCATCTTGTCAGACAATTGAAGTATATCTTTCCTTCTGAGGATTTTCGGCCTGTAATGCAATCTTTGGTTTTGACCCCATTAGATTATTGTAGCACCATTTTTTTGGCTTGCCAAAGTCTGAAGCCACTTCAGAGAATTCAAAATACCACATTTCATCTTTTAACAAATGCCAAATTTGCTGATCATATCTTCCCTGTCTTGAAAGGCCTTCATTTTTTGCCTTTAGATCTGCACATCTTATTTAGGCTAATGATATTGATATTTAAAGTGCTGAATTTGAATGTCGAGATCCTTCATCAGATCCCTTGGGACGTTTTTGTTTCTGTATGGTCTTTAAGATCCCAAGGAACACAGCCAAGGTACCCAGCATCTCCTGCTGGCTATGGGGTGTGTATTCAGAATTGTTAGATGTCCATTTCAGGTCCTTTACTTTGGAATGGGCTTCCATCTGATCTTTGGGTTAACAAAGATATCTTGTCTTTTAGAAAGAAAGTTAAATCCTTCTATTTTAGTAAGTCTTCCAGTTAATTTTGTCTGATTTCTATTGGTTTTGTGTTGTATTTTGTTTTTATTTTTATTTTAATGTAATGATTTTTGTTATTTATTTGTTTTATATAGCTTTTTAAAATTATTTAAACCCTATTGTGAACTGCAAAGGTGTTTTAGGATCAGCGGTATATAAGTTTAAATAAATAAATAGGTTCCACTCTGCTGACTAGCCAACATAGCCTGTTTTAGGCCTGCTACCTCCCTTTGGAGGCCATCTTGTTCCTGTCTGGGTTCTTTATATAAACCCAGCCCTGGATAGGTTTAATTTCTAGAGCCGGTCTGCCCCACAGTATCACCTTATTTTTGGCTCCCTTCTACACTTTGGATCCTGATTCACCTTGTTGGATGTTCCTAGATCCTTCACCAGTTACAGTAGGGCTTCAGCTTTACTCCTGCCTTGCTCCTTCTTGATTGCCCTGCACTTATGTTTCCTGTCTCTCTGAGTTCTTTTGTTCTTTGTTCTCATCTTGGGTCCTGGATTTGGACAGTGAAGACCAGGTGGCCTTCAGCGCTAGAGGGTTCAACCTGATAGAAAGATGACTGCTGCAGGCAGAAGACCCCATCCTAATTAACCCTCGACCTGGGTGCCCAATCCTGTGGAGGATCTATACATGAACCTTGCCCACTCTACAATCTTAGGTCTTTCCTACTGACAAGAACTGTTACAACTGAATCACGTTTATCTCCAATGCAGTTAATGTGTGTAAGTGTACTGTCTATGCATTAACTATATGGGAAAATGCTGGAGATGGTAATTCTGGCAATTATTATGCAGTAACTGCAAAACCTTACCACAAGCTATTATATGGGTCCTCTATGAAAGTGATTAGGGCTGAGCACCTAAATCTAGGTGCCTATTTTCATTGTTAAGTACTCTCGAGTCGGAGTCAACACATGGCGACCCTCTCGATAGTTGTCCTAAATTGTGTTCGGTCTTCAGTCAGGCAGCTCATTGTTGTCAGACTGGTACCCATAGCTGCTGTTGTATCAATCCATCTCACTGCTGGCCTTCCTCTTTTATGTTGACCTTCTATCTTGCCAAGCATGATGTCTTTCTCTAATGATCTCTCTCTTCATATGATGTATCCAAAATATGAAAGACGAAATCTTGTCATCTGAGCTTCTAAAGAAAGCTTAGGTTTGATCTCCTGTAGTACTGACTGGTTTGCTCTTTGGGCAGTCCACGGTATACGCAATATTCTCCACCAGCACTATAGTTCAAAGGCATCAATTTTCTTCCTGTCTATTTTTTCACAGTCAAACGTTTGCATCCATATGATGTTATTGAAAATACCATGGCTTGAACGAGTCGGATCTTTGTATGGAGAGAGACATCTTTGCTCCTGAGAATCTTGTCTAGGTCCTTCATAGCCATTCTGCCAAGAGCAATGTGTCATCACATTTCTTGACTGCTTGTTGCTTCTTTTTTGATAGTTGATCCAAGTAGGTTAAAACTGTCAAATGATTTTGATTTCGTCTCCTTCAACAATGAACTTATTGATTTTACCAGTTGTCATGATCTTTGCCTTCTTTACATTAATGTGCAGGCCCATTTTAAGACTATGTTCCTTGATTGTGAGAAGCAAATGTTTCAGATCATCTTCACTTTCAGACAGTAATGTAGTATCAGCATAGCGAAGTTTGTTGATGAGTCTTCCACCAATTCCAATTCCAATTCCTCTGTTGTCTTCTTTCAAACCTGCTTCTCTAATGATTTGTTTTGCATATAAATTAAGCAGATAGGGGGAAAGTATGCAGCCTTGTCGTACACCTTTGCTGATTTTAAACCATTCTGTTTCTCTTTGTTCCATTTGAACTGTTGCTTCTTGATCAATGCACAGATTGTTCTCTTGCACAATCAGGTATTCTAGTGTACTCATGCTTCTTAATGTAGTCCAAATGTTCTTGTGGTTTACACAGTCAAATGCCTTGCTGTAGTGAATAAAGCCAAATAGATATCCTTTTGGTATTTAGTCTTTTCAAGGATCCATCTCACATCCGCGATGATGTCTGTCATTCCTCGCCCTTTCCTGAACCCTGCTTGCACTTCAGATAGTTCTTGTTCCAGGTATGGTTGTAGTCTCTGTTGAATAATCTTCAGTAGAAATTTGCTGGCATGTGGGATCAGAGAGTGTGCGATAATTTCCACAGTCAGTTGGATTACCTTTCTTTAGTATTGGTATAAGCAGATATTTTCCAATCAGTTGGCCATGATGTTGTCTTCCAGATTTCCTGTCAGAAACTTGTATGGTAACAGCTGCATCAGATTGCTATAATACTTCTATGGAAATACCATCAATGCCTGGTGCTTTGTTATTTGATAAGGCTTTCAATGGTGCTTCGACTTCTTCTTTCATTGCCAATGGCTCCCTAACATAGGTACAGGTTGAAACGACTGTTGGTCCACTTGATCTTTATCATATAAAAACTCTGTATATTCTTTCCACCTTTTCTTGATCTTCTCAGCATCATTCAACATATAATCTTGAGCATCTTGTAACATTCCAATTCGAGACTGGAATTTTTTCTTTAACTCTCGCAGCTTTAGGAAAGCCGAACTTGTTCTTCCTCTAATAGTTTCTGCTTCTATTTCCTTGCATGTAGTACTATTCCTTGTCTTGCTGCACGTTGGAAATCTCTGAGTTCTGCGATTACCTCTTTCTCCTTTGGCTTTAGCTTCTCTGCATTTCTGGGCAATTTTCAAAGTTTCTTCCGTCATCTATTTTGGCCGTTTTTGCTTTTTAACCTTTTGTAGAGACTTCTCACTTTTTTCCAACACAACTTTCTTCTTGATGTTATTCCATAACTCTTCTGGAGCTCTGTCATGTGTATCTAAAGTTGCAAATCCAGTGGTATATTCTCAAGGTCATATTTTGCTACATTCATAAGTGGCTTGCTCTTTTTCAACTTTAGCTTGAATTTGCATACTAGTAGTTGGTGATCTGTACCACAGTCAGCTCCAGATTTTGTCTTTGTTGATGTTATAGAGATTTTTCATCATTGACTTACAGATGTAGTCAATTAGATTTTTGTACAATCCATTGGGTGAAGTCCATGTGTACAGTCGCCGCTTGTGTTGCTGGAAGAAGATGTTTGAGATGAATAGATCATTGGAGTGGAGGAGTGGCCTAGTGGTTGGGGCAAGGTACTTCAGGCTGGAAGGTCGGGGGTTCAAATCCCACTAGAGGACAGCAACCTTGGGCCGGAAGGATTGGGGTTTCTAGTCCCACAGGTGCTCCTTGTGGTCTTGGGCAAGCCACTTAACCCTCCATAGCCCATGTTCCCTGTAAAATAGTTATCTTCAAGTTATAATGCCCTGTTCACTGTAATTTCAGTTTGTTCAATGTAAACCGCACTGATGCAGAATAGCATGGTATATAAGAGAATGTAAATAAATAAAATAAATAAATTGGTCTTGCAGAATTCTATCAGTCTTGCTCCAGCTTCATTTCTGTTGCCAAGTTCATATTTTCCAACCTTTTTCTGCCTTCTTTGTTGCCAACATTTGTGTTCCAGTCACACAAATGTCAACACCTCTCCATTACCTCCTCATTCAATCTTCAACTTTGCTCCACCGCCCCCTCTCACCAACTTGGTCACTGCCTTGACCTGATTTTCTTCTCTAATTGCTCACCCTCCAACTTCTGCAGCTCAGTCTTTCCCTTATCTGACCACCACCTCTTAAGTTTTTTTTATTCATCATCCCCATCTCAGCCTCTTCCTGTCTTTTCTAATCTATTCAGAAACTTTCTTGCTATCGATCCCTTAGCCCTCTCCTCCTCTATTTCTTCACCCCTTTCCTCCACTCTATTATCCAAATCCGTTGATGAGGCTGTGACATCCTATAATATTGCACTCTCCTCTGCCCTGGATACTCTTGCTCCCCTTACTTCACACCCTGTAAGGCGTTCTTCTCCCCAGCCCTGGCTCACACCCTCTGCCCGATATTTGTGTTCCTGTACCCGCTCTGCTGAGCGTCTTTGGCTTAAATCCCGCTACCGTACTGACCTTTTTCACTTTAAATACATGCTTTTCTCATTCCAATCAGCTATAGCACTTGCCAAACAAGCCTACTTCAAAACCTGGGGCACCCCACTAATCACCCTCCTTTCATCCGAGTGAGCTCCATTTACCATCACCTTCTGTCGTCTGTCAGTCAACCAATTTCTAATCCATTTCACCATCTTGGGACCCATCCCCAAACTACTGAGTTTATTGATAATCCTCCTATGAGGAACAGTATCAAAGGCTTTGCTGAAATCCAGGTAGATGACATCCATCGCATGCCCTGATCTAGTTCTCTGGTCACCCAGTCAAAGAACTCAATCCGATTTGTTTGGCAAGATTGTCCTTTGGTAAAACCATGTTGCCTCGGATCACGTAACCTGTTGGTTTTGAGAGAGTCCACTATTCCCTCTTTCAGGAGCACCTCCATTACTTTTCTTGCCACCGAGGTAAGGCTCACGGGCCTGTAGTTTGTCACTTCTTCCCTATCACCACTTTTGTGAAGAAATACCACATCAGCCATTCTCCAGTCCTGAGGAACTACTCCTGTTTCCAAGAATCTGTTGAAAACATCCTTTAATGGCCCTGCAAGAACATCTCTGAGCTCTTTCAGTATCCTGGGATTTATCCCATCCCGTCCCATGGCCTTGTCCACTTTCAGTTTTGCAAGTTGTTCTAACACATCATCTTCTGTGAATGGTGTGGTATCTACTTCATTCCCATTTTTATATTTGGGAGTCACAGGTGGTCCTTCTCCAGGATTTTCTTTAGTAAAAACAGAGGAGAAGTATTTGTTTAGCAATTTTGCTTTTTCAATATCACTTTCCATGAGTCCATTCCCAGCACTTCTGAGTTCTGCAATTTCACCTCTGATTTTCTTCCTTTCCCGAATATACCTGAAGAAAGTTTTGTTGCCACACCTCACATCTTTAGCCATTTTTTCCTCTGCCTTTGATTTTGCTTTCCTTATTTCTCTTTATGTCTCCTTTAGTTTGATCCTGTATTCCTTTCTGTGTTCCTCTGTCTGCAAGCTTTTGAATTTTGTGAAAGCTGTGTTTTTTGCCTTTATTTGTGCAGGCACTTCTTTGGAGAACCAAGTAGGTGTCCTTCTCTTGTTTTTATTTACTTTCCTTACATATTTATCTGTTGCCCCTTTTTATTGCTACCTTTAGTTTAGCCCATTGCAATTCCACTTCCCTTATCCCCTCCCACCCTGCCAACTCCTCCTTCAGGTACTTGGCTATTTTACTGAAATCAGTGTTTTTGAAGTTTAGGACTTTCAGCTTGCTATGTTTGGATTGCATCTTGGCTTTTATGTCAACCCACACCGTTTGATGATCGCTGTTGCTCACAGAGGCCCCCACCCAGACATTTGACACGCTATCACCGTTGGTGAGCACTGAATTCAGCATTGAGCTTTCCCTGGTTGGTTCCATCACCATTTGTCTAAGTAACGCATCTTGGAAAGCATCCACAATTTTTTTGCTTCTTTCCAGATTTGTATAAGGAGTAATCCAATCCACATCAGGTAGATTAAAGTCACCCAATATGATCACTTCCCCCTTTATAGATATTGCCAAGATAGCCACAATCAATTTGTTATCTATTTCTTCGATTTGAGTTCGAGGTCTGTAGACTACAGCAGTATGGATGACAGTGCCATCTCCTCTTTCCAACACCATCAAGAGCGCTTCTTCTTTTCCCCATGTCCCCTGCATTTCAATAGCTTTAATATTGCTTTTGATATACAAGGCTGCTACTCCTCCTTTTCCACTTTCTCTGTCTCTTCTGAATAGATTATAGCCAGCTATGGCTATATCCCATTCATGCGATTATTAAACCATGTTTCTGTAATGGACACAATGTCCAAGTCCATTTCCACCATTAGGGCTTCTAGGTCCAGAACTTTGTTGGCTAAGCTTCGAGCATTTGTGCTCATTGCTTTCCAGCATTTAACTGGCTTGCATGTATTTTGCATTGATTTTGTTCTGCCCACTTGTCGATGTGTGGTTTAAAAGTGTGGCTGTTTCTGATGTTCTGCTTTAGCAGAATCTTTGATAGCTAATACAAAATTCCAAATTGTCGGTTGGAAGAAAGGAGTAATAGCTCCTCATGGGAACCAGAGGACCTCGGTTTTGTCAGTGTTCAGTTTACGCTTATGGGCTTCAAGTATCCAAAGTGATTCAAAGGTGTAAGATATGGATTGGAAGTGTTAGTGGAGAACAGGTTTTGAATGTTATCTGCATATGAGAAAGTAACAACCTCCTGACTTTGCAATAATTCTATTAGTGATGACATAAAAACATTGAATAAGTAGGCGACAAAATGTATCCTTGATTGATATCACATAACATAGGTTCTGATGCTGAGGAAGAAGGTGTGCCAAGAGTTTAAGATGGAATCCTTCTCTGAACCATGATGGAGTCAGATTCTATTTACCAGAGCTTCAGTACAGTATCCTAATCTAAAACCTGACTGAAATGAGTGTATTACTTTGGTTTTATCCAAAAAACTTAACAATTGTTCCAGAACAATGCTCTCCAAAATTTTGGACACCTTTGACAAATTGGCCATTGGTCTATCGTTAATATCAAGCCTGGGATCTAAATCATGCTTCTTAAGCAGAGGCTTAACCAGAGTTCTTCCAAACTGATGGAAAATGGCCAACTGAGAGGCTTTTAGTAACCATTGCAAAAATAAAGTGAAAAAGGCCATGATTGGAGTCCTTAATTTCGCAGGAAGGATATCTAATTCTGAAATAGCAGGTCTCAAAGAATCAATAGTTTTAGTGAGGGCAAACGTCAATGACAGATTAAAAGTTTGCCAACTGGGTATGCTATCCTAAGTACTTAAGACTTTCTTATGGAAAGAAGTCGGCAAATTCATCAGCAGATGGGAATATTTAATCATCAGACTTAATGGAGTCAGAGGGATTGGAGAGTATCTTAAAAAGGTATTTTGGGTGGTTGGTGCTGGAACTAATTCATGTAAAGTAGTAAGCTTTCTTAGATTTCAGAATTTCAGTCCTTGAGGTTGAGTTTTCAGGATCCTGCTAATGCATATGCATGATAGATTTATACAATGAAGGTCGTGTTCCTCATGCATGTTCATTAGCAGTATCATGAAATTCCGTCCTGGTCGTAGCCCTCAAGGACAGTCAGTAAATACCATGAAGTACTGAGCATTCTTTGAAAATTGATCCCTAAGGTTTGAACCCTCATCACTTGGTTTGCAGCTTGTCGTGCTGTGAGGGCTTGTGTGCATCAGTGATGCTGAGAGCTAAACTATCGGTAGTTTAACTACTGGCAGGGTCTCCCAAGATGGACAGGTCTCAGCTGAGGTGCCAGACGAAGACAAACCACCCATCTGGGCAGCAGCAGAATGGGATAGTGTTGACGGCGGAGGATCACATTTCTGTGACAACGGCAACAACACCAAACTTAAACTGCGCGGAAGGAAGGCCCGGCAATCTACTTCTGTATCTTGCCATGAAAACCCAATGGATAGTTACAACAAAACAAATTGTGCTATGGTGCTGGAAGATGAGACTCCCAGGTCGGAAGGCACTCAACTAGCTACTGGGGAAGAGCTGAAGACTTTTCAGAGTAAAGCCAGCATTTATGATGTGGTTGGATCAAAGCCTTCGGGAAGTCTGACTGCTGATGTAGCTGCGCATGAAATGAGAGTCAGAAGCTGTAAAGATGTCTTACACATTGGAACATGGAACGTACGAAGCATGAACCAAGGGAAGTTGAAAGTGGTCAAGAATGAAATGGAACGTGTACAACTTGATCTGTTGGGTGTCAGCGAACTGAAATGGACTGGCATCGGGCACTTTGCATCAGATGATCACATGGTCTACTATGCTGGAAATGAAAGACAAAGAAGAAATGGTGTTGCATTTATAATAAAGAAGAAACTTGCAAGAACTGTAATGAAATACAATGCAGTCAGCGAACGCTTAATCTCTATTCGTCTACGAGGATTGCCTATCAACACAACTATAATTCAAGTATATGCCCCAACAACAGCTGCAGAAGAGAATGAAATTGAAGAGTTCTATGAACAAGTACAAGCTGAAATTGACAGAACATGCAAACAGGATATCCTCATAGTCATGGGTGACTGGAACGCAAAAGTTGGCAACAAAGAAGAAGGCAAAGTAGTTGGAAAATATGGACTTGGCAACAGAAATGAAGCTGGAGAAAGATTGATAGAATTCTGCAAGACCAATGATCTATTCATCTCAAACACCTTCTTTCAGCAACACAAGCGACGACTGTACACATGGACTTCACCCAATGGATTGTATAAAAATCAAATTGACTACATCTGTGGAAGTCAACGATGGAAAAGCTCTGTAACATCAACAAAGACAAAACCTGGAGCTGACTGTGGTACAGATCATCAACTACTAGTATGCAAACTCAAGCTAAAGTTGAAAAAGTATGCAAACTCAAGCTAAAGTTGAAAAAGAGCAAACCACTCATGAATGCACCAAAATATGACCTTGAGAATATACCACTGGAATTTAAAGACTGCCTGCAAAATCGATTTGCTGCCTTAGATACAAATGACAGAGCTCCAGAAGAGTTATGGAATGACATCAAGAAGGTTGTGCTGGAAGAAAGCGAGAAGTCTCTACAAAAGGTGAAAAAGCAAAAACGGCCAAAATGGATGACGGAAGAAACTCTGAAAATTGCCCAGAAACGCAGAGAAGCTAAAGCCAAAGGAGAAAGAAAGACAATCGCAGAACTCAACAGAGATTTCCAATGTGCAGCAAGACAGGACAAGGAAAAGTACTACAATGACACTTGCAAGGAAATAGAAGCAGAAACTATTAGAGGAAGAACAAGATTGGCTTTCCTAAAGCTGCGAGAGTTAAGAAAAAGTTCCAGCCTCGAATTGGAATGTTACAAGATGCTCAAGGTTCTATGTTGAATGATGCTGAGAAGATCAAGAAAAGGTGGAAGGAATATACAGAGTTTTTATATGATAAAGATCAAGTGGACCAACAGCCGTTTCAACCTATACCTTATGATCAGGAACCATTGGTGATGAAAGAAGAAGTTGAAGCAGCATTGAAAGCCTTATCAAAGAACAAAGCACCAGGCATTGATAGCATTCCCATAGAAGTATTGCAGCAATCTGATGCAGCTGTTACCATACTTACAAGGCTCTGCCAAGAAATATGGAAGACAACATCATGGCCAACTGACTGGAAAAGATCTGTGTTTATACCAATACTAAAGAAAGGTGATCCAACTGACTGTGGAAATTATCGCACAATCGCTCTGATCCCACATGCCAGCAAGATTCTACTGAAGATTATTCAAAAGAGACTACAGCCATACCTAGAACAAGAACTACCTGAAGTGCAAGCAGGGTTCAGGAAAGGGCGAGGAACGAGAGACATCATTGCGGATGTGAGATGGATCCTTGAAAAGACTAAAGAATACCAAAAGGATATCTATTTGTGCTTTATCGACTATAGCAAGGCTTTTGACTGTGTAAACCATGAGAAACTCTGGGCCACATTAAGAAGCATGGGTATACCAGAACACCTGATCGTTCTCTTGCGTAATCTGTACATTGATCAAGAAGCAACAGTTCGAACGGAACAAGGAGAAACAGAATGGTTTAAAATAAGCAAAGGTGTAAGACAAGGCTGCATACTTTCCCCCTACCTGTTTAATTTATATGCAGAACAAATCATCAGAGAAGCAGGACTGTATGAAGACAACAGAGGTGTGAAGATTGGTGGAAGACTCATCAACAACCTTCGCTATGCTGATGATACCACATTACTGGCTGAAAGTGAAGATGATCTGAAACATTTGCTTCTCACAATCAAAGAACATAGTCTCAAAATGGGCCTGCACCTTAATGTAAAGAAGACAAAGATCATGACAACTGGCATAATCAACAGGTTCATCGTTGAAGGAGAAGAAATTGAAATCGTGAACAACTTTAACCTACTTGGATCAACTATCAATAAAGAAGCAACAAGCAGTCAAGAAATCAGACAACGCATTGCTCTTGGCAGAATGGCTATGAAAGACCTAGATAAGATTCTCAAGAGCAGAGATGTCTCTCTCCATACAAAGATTCGACTTGTTCAAGCCATGGTATTTTCAATAACATCATATGGATGTGAAAGCTGGACAGTGAAAAAGACAGACAGGAAGAAAATTGATGCCTTTGAATTATGGTGCTGGCGGCGAATACTGTGTATACCATGGACTGCCCGAAGAACAAACCAGTCGGTACTAGAAGAGATCAAACCTAAGCTTTCTTTAGAAGCTCAGATGACAAGACTTCGACTTTCATACTTCGGACACATCATGCGAAGAGAGAGATCATTAGAGAAAGACATCATGCTTGGCAAGATAGAAGGTCAACGCAAAAGAGGAAGGCCAGCAATGAGATGGATTGCTACAATAACAGCAGCTACGGGTACCAGTCTGTCAACAATGAGCCGCCTGACTGAAGACCGAACACAATTTAGGATAGCTATCCAGAGGGTCGCCATGAGTCGACTCCGACTCGACGGCACTTAACAACAACAAGGTTTGAACCCTCATCACTTTAGATTGTGAGTGACAAACAGAAAATAGACCACTTCTCAGGGCAGTATTCTAGCCATAGAAATGTGTTAAAGTTTTGGCACTGTCTTGTCCATTCGTATAGTGGCTTCATGCCCTTATTCCTTCAAAATATAATTCAACCAGCAAAGTGGTTAGAAGAGAGAATTTACTGAGGATAGCATACTGCATGGGTGGGATAAAAGATCGGTGTCTTAAATATGCAATTTAATTGCTATTTATGCACAGGAGAATAAGGTTTCTTTTTGCACACTCTGCTGTGGCTTTGTTCTGTCTGACGCTTGAAGATTCTTCAAATGTCACTGACGTACGAAGCTGCTTTTTTTTTTTTTTTTGTATTTATATTTTTTTTATTATGAAACCAAGCTTGAAAAGAAATACTTGTACAAACGATAACATAAAAGACCAGAGATACCTAATATCACTAGCTACTACTTATAACAACTCGGTATACAAGAACAAGTCTGGAAAAGCATTATCAACCCCTCACTGTCTTGGCTAGAGGACTAGTCCATGCTACTATGGGAATGCAAAAACTAAAGCAACATTGCATTTTATGTCCAGCCCTGTCCCAGGATTGCTGGAGCAAAGTTGTACTTGTCCGCTTACAATAATTACAGCAGACTCAAAGTATCACCACACGTAAAGCCACATATTACTAGTCCACCACCCCAACACACGCTGTATCCCCCTTGAGTTTATACCCTCTATCCCCCATTCCCCCACCACTCCCCCCTACCCCCCAACCCCCCTCCCTCAACCCACCCCCAGCACTCGAGCCAACCTTCCCCACATCTCCCCAAACTTCTCCCCCCTTTGTTTTCTCACCGCTGTGAGTTTTTCCATTAAGACAATATCCCGCAGCCTGGACACAAACCGGTCCAGCCCTGGCATCTCTTGTTGTTTCCACGCCCGGGCTACCGCCCCCCGAGCGGCACATAGACAGGCTAACACCACCTTGCCCCCCCAACCCCCCCGTAGCTCCTGACCCTCCCCACCCCAGGAAAGTAAACACACACTGGGCGCAACAGCCACCACAACCCCCACGTTCTCTTTAATCCACGCCACCACTACCCGCCAATACGCCTGCGCTTTGGGACACCCCCACCAGATATGCCAGAAGGTTCCCACCTCCCCACACTGCCTCCAACACATTGGGGAGACCCCCGGATACATTTTACTAAGTCTATCTGGGGTATAATACTACCGCATCAGCACCTTATAGCAGCTTTCTTTAATTCGACTTGCACTGGGCCCCCTTTTGATTTGGTCCCAGATCTGCTTCCACTCCTTCTCTGCCACAGGTCCCCCCAAATCCCTTTCCCACTCCACCATATACCACTGCTTCCTTACCCCCTCCCTCTTGACCCCTTTATACAGTCCAGAAATCATTCCTCTCGTACCCCACTTCCCATACCAGATAGCCTCCAGTCGAGAAACCTCCCGAGCCATCCCCGCCTTCCCCAGCTCCTTCCATAAAAAGGAGCGTGCCTGCACATAGGCATACCTGTCCTGCTCTCCTAACGCAAAGTCCGCACACACTTCTGCGAAGCTCCGAAATCCCCCCTTCTCCAGCAACTGCAACCCACACACTAGTCCCTTCTCTCTCCAGGTATCGAACCTGCCGTCCTCCCACCCTGGCCTAAATGCCTTCCACCCTCGCCACGGGGTCATGACCGAGAACCCCAAACCCCTAGTGGCTATCTCCGGAGCTCTGACCCTGTCCCAAATCTTCACCACATGCCACATCACTGGGGTCCCACCCCCCAACAGCCTCCTTTCTCCTGACGGGGCCCAGACCCAAGCATCTAAGCGCCCCCCACTAACCTGTGCTCTCTAACTGCCCCCCGGGTTTCTCCTCCCTTCCCCCTCGCCACCCCATAACGTGCGTCAATTGAGCGGCCCAGTAGTAGTATCTCAAATTCGGGACCCCTAGCCCCCCCTCCTCTTTGGCTGCATACAGTACTTCCTGTGCGAGCCTAGGGGGCGCCTCCGCCAGATGTAACGGAAGACCCTCCTCTGTAAGGCCCTCAGCAGCCCATCCGGTATCTCCACGGGCAGAGCCTGAAACATGTACAGCAAGCGAGGGAGCACATTCATTTTAATCACAGCAATTCTACCCAGCCAGGAAGTCTCGAATCGCATCCAACTCTCCAAATCTCTGCCAATACGCCCTATTAACCTTGGGTAGTTCGCCTGGAAGAGATCTTCATAGCGCACTGTGAGACTTACTCCCAGGTAGTCTAGTGAATGGTTAACCCACCGTAGGGGGTATAACCGACGCAGTCGTCCTTCACTCTCCCTGCCTAACTTAACCTTCATTACTTCAGTTTTATCTATGTTCATTTTAAACCCTGACACTGCTCCATAACTCTCCACTGCTCGCATGGCCTCAGGCAACGTATCTAGGGGCAAACTTAAAAATAGCAAAATATCATCCGCATATAAAGAAATTTTATGATTTTGACCCCTGCAAACTAAGCCTACTATTCGGTCATTCCTTCTGATACATTCTGCTAAGGGCTCCACCACCAAGGCAAAGAGTAGTGGCGAAAGTGGGCACCCCTGCCTAGTCCCCCGCCCTAATTCAAAGTCTCTCATGTACCTCCCATTAATTTTAATCCTAGCCCTAGGGCCATTATACAGGCCCCAAACCCATCCCCAAAAGTTAGCCCCACATCCCACCTTTTCCAATACATGCATCAAAAAGCCCCAATGAACCCTATCAAAGGCCTTCTCGGCATCGATGGACATCACCAAGAAGTCCTCGCAGCCTTTCCCCGCCTCTCCAAGCACCGCCACAGCCCTCTTAATGTTGTCACCTTCTTGTCGTCCCATAATAAAACCCAACTGATCCGGGTGTATTATATCCGGCATCCCTCTCGCTAACCTGATCGCCAAAATCCGGGCCAGGATTTTTACATCCACATTGAGGAGGGAAATAGGCCTATATGAGCCACAACTTAGAGGGTCCTTCCCCGGTTTTAGCAGAACCGTTATACCCGCCATCAGCATCTCCTGTGAGAGCTCCCCACCAGGCTCCAAAACCCCGTTTAAACACCCTCCCTAAGATCTCCCCAATCTCTTCAATAAAAACCCGGTTAAAACACCCCCGGCAGCCCATACAACCCTGGAGCCTTGCCCCCGTCTAACCCCTTAACCACTCTCCCAATTTCGTCCCTAGAAATAGGGGTCTCCATTGCTGTACATGCCTCCTCTGTTAGACCTCGCAACTCCACCCCGTCCAGATACTCCCTTATCTCCTCCTCCCCAACCCCCTCCTCCCCTTGATATAACCTAACATAAAAATCCCGGAACTGTTCCCTAATCTCCTCTTCCCCTCTACACATCTCCCCATCCCTCCCCCTAATCTGGTATATTAGAGTCGCCCCTTGTTGTTTTAGTCTGCGGGCTAAAAGCCGCCCAGCCTTATCCCCATGCTCATACAACACTTGCTTGGCCCTTTGCAGTGCAAAGTCCACCTGCGCCATGTGCACCGCCCGCACTCTCTCCATCCCTTCCCTATCCCGCTTCTCCGACAACCGAAACTTCTCCTCCGCCACTTGCAACAGTTTCCCCAACTCCTCCTCCCACCCTTCACGCTCCCGTTTCTTTCTAGCCCCCCACATCACAAACCTACCCCTAACCACCGCCTTCAGTCCCTCCCACACCTTCACTGCTACCAGCCCCCCGACATCATTAAATCTCAAATATTCCTGAATAACCTCCTTAACATCTTTCACCACTCTCGCATCCTTTAGTAAACTTTCATTCAACTTCCAAAACACTATACCCCCTTCCCCCGCCCGCGCCAACCTATCTCAACCGCACTATGATCCGTCCACCCAACCGTTTTAATGTCTCCCTCCATCACCTCCAGCATCCACTCCCTGTCCATAAGGATCATATCTATCCTACTCCAGCTATTGTGCGGTGGTGAAAAGAAAGTGAATTGCTTTGCTGAAGGATGCATCGCTCTCCATGCATCCACCAGGTTAAACCATTTGATCAACATCCTCAACCCTTGGCGATTCTTACACCCCCCACCATCTCCTTTGGGATCCCTATCGAACCCGGGCTCCAGAACTACATTGAAGTCCCCCCCCCACCCCAACCTCCCCCCTCCCTCCTTTTCAATAAGCCGCCCAACCTCATTCCAAAACTCCCCCTGATTGCCATTGGGACCATACACCACCACAATTACTTCCCCCCCAATCTCCCTCGTATCCCCACCACCCGGCCCTCTCCATCCTGAAAACTGCCCTCTACCTGAATCCTGCACCCAGAGAGCCCCCCCCCTCTTCGGTGCACCCCCCGGGCCGCATGAAAAATGTTGGGCCGAGTAATTCTTATTTGTCAGCCGCCCCACATCGCTTCAACGCAGATGCGTCTCTTGCAGCATCACCACGTCCCATTGAAGCTTCCACACCAGCCTAGTCAGCATACTACGTTTCTCTGGGGAGTTCAAACCTTTAACATTAACAGTCCCCATGCGCAGCATATTCCCCGTCCCCCCTTCCCCCTACTCCCATACTGCAACCCTCCCCCCTCCCCTCCCCTTGCCCCTCCCCCTCCCCTCCCCCTCCCCTTGCCCCTCCCCCTCCCCTCCCCCTCCCCTCTACCCCCTGCACTCCCACCCCGAGACGTCTTGTCCTCTCCTGCCACACCGTGCCCCAAACCCAAAGGTTCCCTAGTGCCTTGGCCCCTCACCCCCTTGTGTCCAGCCAGCACCGCACCCCCCCACCCCTCCAAACCCCTCCCGACCCCTTCCTTCCATCCCCGCTCCCCCACAACCCAACATACATTCACCTCCCACCCCCAGCACCCCTGTAACACCCCTTCATTCCCCATCACCCATTCAAATGTCCTGGACTCAGACACCCATCTCTCCAATGCCAGCATACTGTCCAACTGTCATCTTCACCCCCTCAGGTAGCAGTCTCGGGGTTCGCTCCAGGTTGTTCTTTTGAAAGCCTCCGCAGCCTCCTGCTCTTCTCCCCAGCACGCTGCCATTGAGAGCTCGATGATAATTTCCCCAGTCCAGAACTGCTTGACTTCGATTGCTCTCTCGCTCCCATGGAAGAATGGCAGTCACACCCCAGCTCTCGAAGAGTGCTCCACGCCTCATCCACCGTCTTCAACCTCTTAGTCACACCATTCACCGATACCAGCATTCCGAAGGGGAACAACCACCTATAGCGGTAACTCCTTTCCCGCAAATAGGAGTAACTTCCTTCATCGCCCTTCTCCTGTCCAGGGTGCCTTTAGATAGGTCATTAAACACCTCCACTTCTCCTCCGTCCCAGGCAATCCGCCCGAACTTTCTCGCCGTCGTCAGGATCTGTTCCTTCATAGAAAAGCTGCTCATGCAGGCAATAATATCTCGCGCCTGCTTCTCCCACCGGGGCCCCAAGCTTCGATGGGCCCTCTCCACTCCAACAACCGCCTCCATGGAGCGAGTCACCTCCCCCAGGCGCAAAATATGGTTGCAGAGCTTTTGCACCACTAAGACACAGTCATTATGCGCACTGTCCTCAGGCACCCCCCGGATGCGTAAGTTATTCCGGCGCGCTCTATCCTCGAACTCTTCAATTTTTTCTTGCAACTCATCCTGTTGCGTCCGAAGTTGTTGGTGCTGCCCCACCATTTCTCGCACTCCTTCCTCACAGGCCTCCATGTGCCCCTCAAGGGTCTCTACTCTCTGGCCCAGACAGCTCACTTCTTTTTGGATCGCTACCAAAGTTTCTTTAACTTCTCTCCGCATTGCTTTGATCTCACCCTACATATCTCGTTTAAATTTGCTGAGCCATTTCTTCAGGGACCTGGCATCCCGGCTCTCCATTCCCTCCTCCTCCTCAGAGCTCTCCACAACTGCATCCTCCTCGGAGCCCTCCGTCTCCCGGCATCTTTCCTCTCCTGCCGCACATATGGGGATTGAAAACTGGCCAGTTTTTTCTTTGTTGCCATCACTAAGGGGTAGGCTCCCTGCCCGTCCACTTTGGGGCACCGCTAAGTCTCCTTAATTGCGGAATTCGGATGGAGCTAGGCTGCTATGCCGCCATCAGCCCTGTGACGTCACCGGAAGTCGACGTACGAAAGCTTCTAATAAACAAATCATATGCTTGGGTTTTCCATAGCAAAATGCTGGCAATAAGTGGCTAATCAATTTAAGATGACTGATGTTTGGAGATTAAAACTTATAAAACAAGAGCTGGAAGAATTATAACACAATACAGTTATTTCCAGACAACTGTGAGTTGAAGAGTACTCACAATGTCAAGAGATTCTTCCAACAGCGTGACAGAGCAAAAGAAATGTTAATCTTAGGTTTTGTGAATACGTACCTCTTGCTCTATTTTTTTTTGAGGGGTTAAGGTCTACAGTCTTGTGCAGTTCTTTCATATAGACCTGGGATCACTGGATTGATTTAAGGTTCCCCGTTTTTTTACCCTTCAGTTTTCCTGATGGATGGGATGTTCTCTGGCTAGGGATGTGCACTCATTTGAAACATTTCCTATGTCATTGCATATTATTTTAATCGGAAACGACAGGAAAAATGAAATTTTGGGATTTTTATCTAGTATTAATATTGCACAACATTGTTCAATAGGGGTTTACTGAAATGCTCAGTAGGCACCTATTCATTTAACGGGCACCTATAGCTGCCTTTTGTAGTGCTCATTAAGCACCTATTGAAGAGTAGTGTTCCTATGGATAAACAGTGCACACTATTCATGAAATTACCCCAAAACAAAAATGAAAACAACCCACAAACACTGAAAGATGAACAAAATGACTTTTTTCTTACCTCCACACCCCTATTTCTGTCTTTTCTATATGCTATCTCACCATGATTAGTTTCATTCATATTCCCCAGCCTGTTTCTGAAATTCTGCTCCCTGTGCTGAACTACTCGACAGCAAGACGGAAGAATTAGAACCTTCAGTATGTTGAAGTCAAAGATGCTTCTCAAAGTACCTTGTACACTGAGATGCCAGTTTTCAAAACCACTCATATGCTCAACATGCAGTGCTGGCCACATCAGTGCTTTTATTTGAATTTCCTGAATACTTAAATGGATATATTTTTGCTATTTCTGTCAATCTATGGCCAGAAATTCTGCATTCCAGAGGAGGAGCTATGTCCATTCTGGGGAGGGCAGGGCCTAAAGTTGTCCAGATGATAGTGATATTCAGGGCCACCATATAGTTATATCGTAACATGCCTAGACACATGAGCAGTCTCTTTCCAGAAGTGCCTCAGCCAACAAGCAATGGAAAGTCACACTTCTGTCTCTAACAGGCCATACTTAACAGCTGAAGAATCATTACATCTCCTTCCTACAATGGTAGCCACATCACAAGCTCTCTGTGATCAGGGTAATCCATCAGTCTTAAAAAAAAACATGTTTTAAACAATAGCATCACTTAAATTGTGGATCCTCGTTGTTACCCCCATGTATTACAAGACTCTTGAACCTAGCAGCTGACTATTGGCATTATTCAAGTATTCTAATCTTATGTCAGCGTAGTCTGTGTGCAAACAGGGACGACCTGAGGGGGATGCAGGGCCATGTTCAGAGATAATTGTGGGGCCTCATTTGCATAAATCAGCAGGGGCTGAAAAGTGAGGCTAAAAGGTGGGGGCATTTGCAAAAGACAGTCACTCAATGGTAGGCCTGGTCCTGTGTGCACAGTATATACCTTTGGAATGCAACGCTCCGTGTGGGACACCCCTATATGTTGTAAAATTAGATAAGTTTAGTTTGATTTTATCCTGTTGCTGTAAAGGGATCCGCTATGTCTGCCCCATGCCATTTTGAATTCTGTCACTGTATTTGCCCCCACCACTTCCATCGGGAGGGCATTCCAAGCATTCACCACCCTTTCAGTGAAAAAGTAATTCCTGACATTGCCTTTCAATTTACCCCCTTGCAGCTTCATGTTATGCCCTCTAGTTTTACAGCTTCCCCGTCTTTGGAAGAGGTTTGTTTGTTCATTGTTTCTCTTTAAGTATTTAAAGGTCTGAATCATATCTCCCCTTTCCCTCCTCTCCTCCAGAGTATACATATTTAGGTCTTCTAGTCTCTTCTCATAAGGCTTCTGACGCAGGCTCCAAATCATTTTGGTCGCCTTCCTCTGAACCGTTTCCAGTCTTTTTATATCCTTTGCAAGATATGGTCTCCAAAACTGAACACAGTATTCCAAGTGAGGCCTCACCAGCAACTTATACAGTGGCATTAGTACCTCTTCCTTTCTGCTGGTAATTCCTCTTTGTATGCAACCCAACATCCTCCTGGCTTTTGCCACCGCCTTGTTGCACTGTTTTGCCAACTTGAGATCCGCAGAAATAATCACACCAAGGTCCTTCTCCTGGCCCATGCACACCAACCTCTCGCCCCCTATCATGTACATTTCCCTTGGATTTCTGCTTCCCAAGTGCATGACACTGCACTTCTTCGTATTAAATCTTAACTGCCAATCATTAGACCATTCGTCCAGCTTTTGTAGCTCTTTCCTCATGTTATCCACTTCCTCAAGGTTGTCCACTCTGTTGCAAATTTTCGTGTCATCTGCAAAAAGACAGACTTTTCTATGCAGTCCTTCCGCAATATCACTCACAAATACATTGAACAGTGACGGGCCCAGGACCGAACCCTGGGGCACCCCGCTAATCACCCTCCTTTCATCCGAGTGAACTCCATTTACCATCACCTTCTGTCGTCTGTCAGTCAACCAATTTCTGATCCCATCCCATCCCCAAACTACTGAGTTTATTGATGAGCCTCCTATGAGGAACAGTATCAAAGGCTTTGCTAAAATCCAGATAGATGACATCCATCGCATGCCCCTGATCAGTTCTCTGATCACCCAGTCAAAGAACTCAATCAGATTTGTTTGGCAAGATCGTCCTTTGGTAAAGCCATGTTGCCTCGGATCATGCAACCTGTTGGTTTTGAGAAAGTCCACTATTCGCTCTTTCAGAAGTGCCTCCATTACTTTTCCCGCCACCGAGGTAAGGCTCGCGGGACTGTAGTTTGTCACTACTTTTGTGAAGAGGTACCACATACGCCCTTCTCCAGTCCTGAGGAACTACTCCTGTTTCCAAGGATCTGTTGAAAATATCCTTTAGCGGCCCTGCAAGAACCTCTCTGAGCTCTTTCAGTATCCTGGGATGTATCCCATCCGGTCCCATGGCCTTGTCCACTTTCAGTTTTGCAAGTTGTTCTTACACATCATCTTCTGTGAATGGTGTGGTATCTACTTCATTCCCATTTTATATTTGGGAGTCACAGATGGTCCTTCTCCAGGATTTTTTTTAGTAAAAACAGAGCAGAAGTATTTGTTTAGCAATTTTGCTTTTCCAATGTCACATTCCACGAGTCCATTCCCAGCACTTCTGAGTCCTGCAGTTCCACCTCTGATTTTCCTCCTCTCCCACACTTCACATCTTTAGCCATCTTTTCTTCTGCCTTTGATTTTGCCTTGAACACATACACCTTTGTGTGTTATCTCATTAGCAGAGGATGACAACATCAAAACATCCTCTCTATCCTAGTCCACAAAACTAGAAGTTCTCAAGCAACCTGCCAAAGAGCTTTCAAAATCTATAGACCGACACTCTGGAACTTGCTCCCATCTGAGCTAAGATCAATTGATGACATCTCTGAATTCAGGAATAAGTTAAAAACCCACTTATTTATTGAACACTACAGACCAACAACCTAACACCAACTCTCACTACTAAGTATCTGCTCCCTCTCAGTAACCTTCTGACTGTTGCCTACATTCTACCCTCATTTGAACTGTAAATAATCTCTGTTCCTGTTAACCCCTTCTCCAAATATAAACCTCACAACCCCTTAAATCTAAATAGTTACCACTGTTCGATATATCAAAATTGACTCTGTATTGTTTTTTTTTTAGTTAAATGTAAGTCACTTTGATAACCATGAAAGGTGGTATATAAGAAATGTTAAATAAATAAGAGAAAATATATTGGAACCAGCACTTAGGGGCCCTTTTACTGAAGTGTGCTGTGGTTTTGCACTTTAGTAAAGGGCCCCTAAGTGCCCCTTACTAAAAGGTTTTAGTAACAGGGCAAAGCCACCGCATAACCTGTCTGAGGCATGAACAGCATTTCCCGATAGGTAATATTATGTAGATAGTTATCCAGCTAGCAGCGCTGAAAATCGCAGGTTATTTGGCTCCCTAGGTGAACCATCAGCCATGCATCCTCTGCCCCCAGACATACCCCAGGAGCACTCCCTTCTCTCTTTCCCTCTGTTCTACTCACCCCCCCCCCCCCTCCCAAAGACCCCAGGAGAATTTCCTTCAGACCCTTCCTGGCAGAAGCATCTTCCCTCTGCTGTTTCTATGCCACTCCCCTGAGGACACTGCAGGTGGGTAGGTTGACTTGGCTGTAGCAAACTCTCCCATCCCAACCCTTCCTCCTGAAGAACAGGAAAGCTAAAGAGTGAGTCCTTCATGGCTGGGATCCTGTTGCTTCTGTGCCTCTGCTCTACCACTGTGCTTTGCTGGCCTTCCGCTTGGCCGAGGCCTCTGCTGGAGAGAGTGCACTGTTGCCTTGAAGCTGCCATTCATTAAATGGATGCTGCCAACCGGGTCTAGGCTCTTAAGCTAGCCACTGCTATACTGAAACTGATGGCTTCCACTTGCTTCAATCATACGCACGGCAGTCTGTGATATGGCACTGGCACAACGAAGCCTTGGTATGGGAGGCCTGCAGGCTGTAGCCACTGCATAGATGCTTTTCTATGCCTCCAGCATGTGACTCCCTCGTTTTGCCCCTTTGCAGGTAATGCATCATAATAGGGGAGAGAAGGGGTGGAGCTCCAAGCTTTTGGTGAAGCCAGTAAGCAGTTCTCAGGTTGCTCTGGGCACTGGGCAGCGTGGGGGTAGTGGACTCAGAATTAATCTAATGGGCGTCAACTGCTGCTTCCTAAACTATGGCACTTTAGGCCGATGCCCAGTTCACCTAGTGAATCCGAGGGCCCTGTAGATAGTTTCCTGTTTTGCCTTGACTCTGCCCCTGGACCACCCCAGCGCAATACAGATAGTGCTGAGGCAGTCTGTGATGATACTTGGCAACATTCTCCAGATTGTTCCACTAAGCATCATGGTCAGCAGGACTTATCCAGTTAGCAGATGCATAAGTCCCACTCAGTACTGGGCTATTTGATCGTACATCAACTTGTACAGACAATACTTGGCCAAAATTTTTAAAAAGCACTTACGCCATTAGTACCTGATGCTGACTGCATAAGTGTGTTTGAATTTTAACTCAGTTCTTTCTAATTAGTGACTAATTTCACTATACTGGAGAATGTCTCAACTTATATCAGACCTAATGCTAAACCATTATTGCAGCTTATATCTTACTGGATTTCTTTGAGTCTCTTCCATGCTTTGGCCACAAAGTCAGACCACCTCTATATGGGAGGACACTATGAGGCACATTTTATATGGGATGTACAAGTACAATCTAGGACGTCAAAGTCAGAATGTCTGAAAAGAAAGGCAGACACGTGCAAGTTCAGGAACCATTCCAGAAACATGGATGTGCTCGATATGCACGTGTGTCAAATGTCCATATAGATGTCCACATGAGATTATTTCAGAACCAAGTCATCTAATAGCATATTGTTTACAGTAGTGGCTTAAGAACTGGATGGCCAGCGTTCATATCCAAGTGTGGGACTTTGTAATCTAAAGCTAGTTGCTTAATTCTACTACTGCTACTATTCAGCACTTATAAAGCGCCACGCACGCAGCGCTGTACAGCTAACCTACAAGAGGTAGCCAACATACAAGAGACAGTCCCTGCCCATTACAGTCATGCTCATCGGGGCTTACAATCTAATAAACCGTGCTGATGTCGAATAGTGTGGTATATAAGAAATTGTACTAAAATAAATAAATAAATAAAATAAACAGTACAGAGCATTAGTCAATTCTGCACAAGGTACGGTATGGTCTATACAGTTTGGTCATAAATGTTGACGGGGGTTAGGATAAGATAAGGATGGAAGTCAGGATCTGAAAGCAACGGTGAAGAGGTGGGTCTTCAACCTGGACTTGAAAAGGGCCAGGGAGGATGCTTGGCGTACAGACGCAGGAAGGCTGTTCCAGGCATATGGTGCAGCAAGGTGAAAGGAGTGCAGTCGGGAGTTCGCGGTGCAGGTGAAAGGCATTGATAGCAGTAATTTGTTAGCGGAGCGCAGATTTCGAGAGGGGACGTAGGGAGAGAAAAGCGATAAGAGGTATTGAGGGGCCATGGAGTGAATGCATTTATAGGTCAGTTGGAGAAGTTTGAATTGGATGCGGAATTGGACAGGGAGCCAGTGAAGCAACTTGAGAAGAGGAGCAGTGTGGGCATGGCGAGGCTGGCGGAAGATTAGTCGAGCAGCGTGATTTTGTATAGATTGAAGGGGACGGAGGTGGCTCACGGGGAGACCAGCAAGGAGTAGGTTGCAGTAATCGAGGCGAGAGGAAATTAAGGAGTAGATAAGCATTTTGGTAGTGTGTTCAGAGAGGAAAGGGGCGGATTTTGCTGATGTTGTAGAGAAAGAAGCAGCAGGTCTTAGCTACAAGCTGGATATGAGCGGAAAAGGAGAGAGAGGTGTCAAAGATAACCCCTAGATTGCGGGCCGAGGGAACAGGAAGGATATTAGATCCATCCACATAGACTGAGGAAGGGGGAAGAGGAGGGGAGGAGTTGGAGGAGTTGGAGGGAAAGATAAGGAGTTCAGTCTTAGCCATGTTCAGTTTCAGTCGGCGATGAGACATCCAGGCAGCGATGTCTGTCTGAAAGACAGGCAGAGATCTTGGACTGGGTTGCTGGAAAAATATTGGGTGTAGAGAGGTAGATTTGGGAGTCATCAGCATAGAGATGGTACTGAAAGCCATGGGAGGAGATAAGTGCGCCAAGGCCTTGGGTATAGAGAGAGAAAAGGAGGGGGCCCAAGACGGATCCCTGGGGTACACCCACGTGGAGCGGGGTAGGGGAAGAGGAGGAGCCACCAGAGCATACACTGAATGAGCGATGGGAGAGGTAGGAGGAGAACCATGATAGTACAGAGTCCTTAAAGCCAAGCGAGGAGAGGGTGGTGAGGAGAAGGTTGTGGTCAACTGTGTCAAAGGCAGCGGAAAGGTCAAAAAGGATGACGATAGAATAGAGGCCCTTAGATTTATCCAGGAACAGGTCATTGGTGACTCTTGTGAGAGCCGTTTCAGTGGAGTGTAGGGGACGGAAGCCAGATTGTAGTGGGTCCAGGAGGGCCTGGGAGGTGAGAATGTCGAGGCAGCGATGGTGGACTGCTCGTTTTAATAGCTTATATATGAAGGGTAGGAGGGAGATGGGTCGATAGTTAGAAGGGCATGTGGGATCAAGTGTGGGTTTCTTGAGGAGGGGTGTGACAACAGCATGTTTGAAGTCAACGGGGACAGTTGCAGTGGAGAGTGAAAGGTTGAGGATATGAGAGATGGAGGGGACAATGGTGAAGGAGATGGAATGTAGGAGATGGGTGGGGATAGGGTCAGATGAGCAGGTGGTGGGTTTGGAAGAGGTAAGAAGGAGTGTGGTTTCTTCAGAGATCGGAGGGAAGGAGGGTAGCAGAGGGAGTATGGAGGGGGGAGAATTGGGGAGGAGGGGAGGTAGATGAGGGTGTGGGGAATTGGAGGGTAATCTTGTGGATTTTGTCATGGAAGTAGTCGGCTAGGGTTTGGGCAGGATGGGGGTGGGGGGACCTTGAGGAGAGAATTGAGGGTATTAAAGAGACGGCGAGGGAGTTGGGCAGATGGATGTAGTAGTCTTGTTTGGCAAGTGCTAAGGCTGACTGGAAGGAGCCAAGCATGAATTTGACGTGTAGAAGATCTTCCAGGGAGCGGGATTTGGACCAAGCTCGTTCGGCAGAACGGGCGCAGATGCATAGGTAACGGATTGAGGGTGAAAGCCAGGGTTGGGGAGTAGATCATTTGACAGGACGTGGGGTGGGAGGGGCAAGAGTGTCAAGGGCTGAGGATAGTGTAGCATTGTATGAAGATAATGCCTTGTC
Organism: Ichthyophis bannanicus; assembly: GCA_033557465.1. Classification (NCBI taxonomy): domain Eukaryota; kingdom Metazoa; phylum Chordata; class Amphibia; order Gymnophiona; family Ichthyophiidae; genus Ichthyophis; species Ichthyophis bannanicus. The sequence goes on from CM066044.1 coordinate 127,796,506, forward strand.
GATTGACTTGGAGGATATAATGGAGGAAAGAAATGGAGAAATGGTGGAGGAGAGAGTCAGGGGATCAATATTACGAAGGTTTCTAAATAGGAGGAGACAGGACGAGTTGGGACGGCGGAAGCTGAAGAGTAAATGTTAAAAGATGATGGTCAGATGAGGGAAGGATTGAGGGAGAGGAATTGGAGAAGACTATTAGGTCAAGGCAGTGGCCTTGTAGATGGGTGGGGCGGTGGAGCAAAGTTGGAGCTCGAACAAGGAGGTAAGAGCGAGGAACTTTGAGGCATGGGGGTCAGAGGGATTGTTGATATGAATGTTGAAATCGCCAAGAATAAGAGTGGGGGAGGAGGGGTCCATAAAGGCAGAAAGCCAGGAGTCAAAGTCAGTGAGGAAGGTTGATTTGGATTTGTCAGGTGGGCGATAAATAACAGCTACTCGGAGGGGAAGTGGTGTGAGGAGGCAGATGGGGTGGACTTTGAAGGAGAGGGGGGAGTGTGATTGGGGTAGCAGAAGGGGTTGGAATTGGCAGGAGGGAGAGAGTAGGAGGCCAATGCCACCATCGTGACCAGTAGATCGAGGTGTATGGGAGAACTGGTAGCCCCCATAGCAGAGAGAGGCAATAGATGCGGTATCATCTGGGGGGAGCCAGGTCTCGGTCAGGGCAAGAAGGTGTAGGGCATTAGAGATATTAAAAAACTCCTTTTATTCATGATCTTTTTGACTGAGCATGCGTTCCATAGGGCGCATGAAAACGGGAGAGTGGAAGGGGGAAGGAGAGGGATATGGATAAGGTTGGATAAGTTACGTGTGGATTTCTTATCAGAGTAACGTAGGGGTCTATTTCTAGGGTAATTCTGAGATTTAGAGGGAGCAGGGTGTGGGTGGGTATGTCTGGATGTTTGTGATCACCAAGAGGGACATGAGGGAGGGGGAGTGAGGGGTAAATTGATGGTATCAGGTAGGTTATGTGAGGATTTCTTTTTGGAGGTAGGGTTGGAGTTGATATCTCTGGATGAGTGATTGTGGGATGAATGAGGGAGGGCGGAAGGGGGGGGGGTGTTGAAGCTCAAGAGCAGATGCTAGGCTGGAGGACAGAATGGAGTGAGAAATGAGGAAGGAAGGGGGAAGAGGTGGGAGAGTGTTGGTAGGAGGGGAGGCAGTTGGGGAGGATGAGGAAGAGAAGGATAATGTGATGTGGGGCCATGGCAGTGGGCAGCAAGATCTGTGCGAGCAGTGGGTAGCAAGTTCTAGGCAAAGAATGGGTAGCAAGCTATAGGCATACAATGGGTAATAAGTTCTATGCAGGTAATGGGAAGTAAGATCGCAGCTAGCAGTGGAAGCAAAACCAGAGCAGAAATACTTGTAGGGTGGTAATCGTGAGATGGTTGGGGTTAGGAGGTGAGGTGTGGAGGAGCGATTGTGCCTGCTCGCCTCTCCGGCAGCTACGGAGATTTGTTGGAGCTGCATTAATGGATCACGCAAGAGCGGGTCTTGGATTAAACTTGAGGGTAACGCAGAGACTGTTTGGTCCTGGGGGTTTTGTTGCCGCCTGTGTTCCCCGCCTAAGGGCCACACCAAAGGGCCCTTTGGCGAGGCCCTCAAGCGCGGGTGTGCCCGATGGCACCCTCCTCTTTAAAGGGCTGCTGCTGGGTGGCGTGGAGACCGGTGTGCAGCCCACGCCCGATGGCGCCCTCCTCTTTAAAAGGCTGCTGCTGGGCACCACCTTAAATTCTATGATTTAAGGTGAAAACCAACATTTTCCTGATGCCTATTCATGCCTGGAGCAGGAATAAACATGCACAGCTCTGCTGCTTCTGGGATCAAATGGGAACGTGTTAAGTCCATTGCCCCCACAGACACGCCTCTGCCATACCCCTCTACCTACTTGAATGTCCACATACTGGAGATGTCTGCAAACAGCATTTGTGGAATAGTTACAGAAATATGTCCATGATTTTGACATCCATGTGCACATCTGCAGACGTCCAAACCACAACTAAATCTTTTAGAATGACCCTCTATGGGGTAATTTTCTAACTGCACATGTAAGAACATGCACATAGTTTTTCCGTGTGCAGGCTCCAGCAAATTTTCAAAACAAAAGCATGTGCAGGGCCAAGATGGCATTGAGGTAGGACATGCAAGATGAGTTCTGCTGAGGCTTGGATGTATTTCTTGAAGTTTGTTTTTCTAAAAAATAATATCTGGATGCCCAAATCCAAGGGGAAACTAAGGAAGTAGAGACCCCAAATGTTCCGATAGACCTCTATTGTTACCTTTACCCAACCCGTTCAGATATTAGGTGATTCCATTGCTCAGTGGTGGGGAAAAGCCCTCAGAAGAAAGGCAAGGTTTCTTTCATCTGCTTTAGAGTTGGAGCCACTAGGAGGTCCGAGGACAGACCATCCAGTTGGAGCAGTTGTGGTGGGAGTGCCTTTGCCTGCTGTTGTGAAGAAGAGTGCAGTGGCCTCAAAACTGGATTTGCAGCCTCACTCAGAAGTTGGATTGGAGCAGTATTAAGAGGAGGTTGGAGATGACCCTGATATGATTATTTCTGAAGATTTGGAAGAAGTGCCTGCAGAGACTTTTTTTCTGCTTGCACAATTTCACTTTGTAGCCCTGCAGCCCTTGCCCCAGCTGGAGGAAATAACTCTGGTCCATATGATCCGCACTGGAGACCCTTCACGATGTCTTTGCGTTTTTTGAATAACTCTACTAAAGTAATGCAATTGGAAGCCCAGGTAGACACCCCACTACAAATCAAGGACTTGCAATCTTCTTTGACTCCATACTAAGACATTACAAGGAACTACAGCTTAGGAATAACTTGTGATGTAAAGGGAAATTTCTGGTACTTTTGCCAAGAGCTGAGGGCCTTGGACACTACTTTCCATTTGAGATTTCCTTGTAAGTGTGTGATGCATTACCAGAATATGGAATATGTCTACTTTGTACCCTCAGAATTAAGATGCTTTTGAGATACAAAAGGATCTCCAGGAACTGATTTGTGATTTGGACTCCATCACCTTTCTTCCTATGGTTCTGTTCTTAGCCTCTTAATGTAAAATCCAGGTTGTATTTAGTTTTCTCTTTTATGGTCTTTTCATTTCCTTTGGATAATTAACCTTATATGAATGGAATTGATTAGCTTCTTTTCAAAGGGGCCCTATTACTGAAGAGTGCTAAGCAGTTAACGCAGGAGTTAGCATGAGGTAACGATTAGTGTGGGCCCACATTGTTACTGCGATGATATGACCGTTACCGTACAGTAATTCCCATGTTAATTGTACATCATGCAATGTGGTGGTGACTGGGCAGGTTAGGGATGGAGAGTAGATGTGGACTGCACATTGCAGTGTGCGTAGGGGTACAATACTGCACACTGATTCGTCAATGTTGCATTTATCATGGGTGTACTTATCCTCACATCAATGAGTGGCATTAAGTGCACTAGCATTAACTGTGAATGCCACTGCCCCTTGTTAGGGTACATTTTAGTGTGGTAAATACTGGGAACATGCTGGCCACACCCCCAAATGTTTTTGCATGACTTTTGCAGTTAGCATGCATTCATTTTTCTCAAAAAGCACAGTAAGTGCAAAAACTTAGGGCACCTAAGTAAAAGAGTCCCAAAGTATGCTCTTTGATGTAAACTTATGTGAAAATCAATTTTAAAAAAATGGAAGCAGACCAGTGAGCTTGACGTCTGTACAGGGCAAAATGGTAGAAACCATTATAGAGAACAAAATTGCTGAATATGTGGATAGTTATAGCATAATGACAAGAAGCCAACATGGATTTAGCCAAGGAAAGTCTTGTCTCACTAATCTGTCATATTTTTTCAAAGGTGTGAGTAAACAGGTTGATGCACTGTATCAGCCAGCTCACCTTTACTGTATCTTGATTTTCAGAAACCTTTGGCAAAGTCCCTCATGAGAGACTCTTGGCGAAATTAAAAAGACATGAGATAGAGGCAGTGTACTATTGTGGATCAGAAATGTTAAAAGATAGAAAATGAAGAGTATGCTAAATGGACAATTTTCTCATTGGAGAAAGGTGAATAGAGATCTGTGTTGGGCCCATCACCTTTTAACATATTTATAAGTGTCCTGGAAAAGGGAATAACAAGTGAGGTGATCAAATTATATCAAGATAATCCAAAGCTCCTTAAACTGCCCTCAGGAGCTCTTTGACATAGTCAAAACTCTCTGCAAAGATCCTACACATTGAACAGAAAAAAAACAACCTCACACCACAAGCAATGGCTGACTACTTCCAAACTCTAACCTCAGCATACCTTAATAATACAAGCCAACATATAACAGCAGCAACCGGCACTACACATCAGAACACATGGACCACATTCCAAAAAATCATACCAGAATATCTAGAGAAAGTCATCATAAGTATTAACACAACCACCTCATCACTTGACCCCTGTCCAGTTAGCTGGATCAAGGCAACCGAACAGGTACTCATTCCATCAATGCTAAAAATCATTCAGCTTTCACAACTCAGGGATATGTACCACCTGAACTCAAGTCAGCCTCTATCTGTCCCATTGGGAAGAGAACATCCAATGACATAAACTAGCCATCATCCTATAGACCGATAGCCAACCTCCCATTTCTAACCAATGTATTGGAGAAGATCATATACAGACAGCTCCAAGACAACATAGATACAAATCACCCACTAGACCACAACACTATGGCTTCAGAGCAAAACATGGAGTAGAAACCCTCATGACTAGCCTACTTGACAACCTTATTAAAGGCACCGACAAACCCAAATCTGGTTTTATTCTTATATTTCTGGATATTAAGACAGCTTTCAGCTCCATCCCATATCATCTCATAATACAACGACTTCAATCTATTGGTTTATCAGACACCACCCTCTCCTGGTTCAAATCCTATCTGACAGACCATAAACTGCAAGTCAGAATAGACCAAACAACTCATCCCCATACATGCAAACCCAAGGAGTCCCTCAGTGTTCAACCCTCTCAGCATTACTATTCAACCTATTCCTGCAACCAATATGTACAATGTACCATATCTATGCAGATGATGTAATGATTTACACACCTATTAACACAACAAGTATCAACATCATACCCATTATAAGCTGCTTCTCCAAACTCCAAAATTGGCTCATGAGTCAGAACATAAACATAAATCTCAAGAAGATGAGGCCATGTTTATCACTAGAAACACTATCTTCACGCCACCACCTATCATATCTATCGACAGAACACATATACAAGTGAAACAAAGTATACAATACCTTGAAGATACTCTGGACCAATGCCTTACCTTCAAAACACATATACAAAACATAACACAGAACATATACTTTAAGCTCAAAACAATCAAGAACCTCAAACCACTCCTATCAGAACATGATTTCCACTCTGTCCTCCAAGCAACTATATTCCCCCACCTCAATTACTGTAATATCATCTTCCAAAGCATACCAAACTCAACCCTCCCACCCTCTCCAACTTGCACTTAACATGGCTGCCAGAATCCTCCTAAATGCAAGAAGATCAGAGCACATCATTCCTCTCCTCAGTTACATTGGCTCCTCATAATAGAACATATAAAATTCAAACCTATCCTCATAATAATCAAGATCCTCAATGACTCTGCACCACCACACCTACAAATCCTGATCAAGATCACACCTGACAACAGAGGATGAAGACCTAACTCAAGAAACACAGTACAGAACCTGGCAATGTTCACAAAAACCAATGCCACTGTATCCAAGAGAGCATTCTCTCTCTACACACCACTTCTATGGAACTCTATCCCAAAAACCTTAAGAACTACAATTGATACTGCCTCATTCAGAAAAGCAATTAAAATCCCGAGGCCGCAGGCAGGGTCCCGGCGGCCGACTTTAACCAGGCGCGGGGCCCAGCGCGGGGACCCTGCGCGCGGCCCGGCCTGGGTGGGGCACGCGCGTGCGTCTTTTGAATTGATTGGCTCCCTTCGGTCGCGGCCGCACGGGAGCCGATCGATGTGGCTATTGTTGGGTGGTGGGGGGGAGAATACCGGCTGGCAGCCTCCGCGTGGCCAGTTGGTGCGGAGGCTGCGTTCCGGGTGCCGGCGTTTTTTTTTTGGAGGGCTGAGGATCGGCGGGCTTCCATCAGTTGCGGGCTTCCATCAGTTCCTGGCGGATCCGGGAGGCGTGCAGCGTGGGCAGCTGAGGCAAGTCCTGCGGGCCGGCGTCCAGTGGGGGATTTGGTGGGGAGTGTGGTGTGTCTCTGTGGTGGTAGCCTGTTCGGGGTTAGGGCTCACAGCAGGGCCAAGCCAATTAATTTCTTACAACCTTACACGGCTCGGTTCTGCGGCTGTGGTCTCTGCCCAGGGGTTTCAGTTCACGGTGAGGGATGCCTGCACCGCGCGGTCGGGCGAAGACAAGGGGTTTGGCCCCTGCAGGTGTGGCTGGGTTGGGGGTGAGGGGGCGGGGGGGTCATGGTCTCGTGGGGAGGCAGGGAGAGGCAGCGGGTTGCCCAGTCCTGGGGGTGGGCGTGGGCAGAGGGGTCGGGGGGTGCTGTGTGGGGGCAGAAAGGGAAAAAAGGGGTTCAGCAGCCGGGGGGGGGGGGTTGGAGGTGGAAGGGGTGTCCCGCCCCCCAGTGGATCCCTGGGGGTGAGTGAGGGGCTTAGGGGAGCAGCCGGAGCGGTCGGGGGTGTAGGAAGTGGGGCGGGGCCGGCGGGGGGTGCGGGGGCGGCGGGGGGCGTTTTTGGGGTACAGGGCCCAGGGGGAGGGTTGCGGCCGGATGGGGCCCAGTGGGGCACTGGCTACGGTGGGGCCACAAGGCTATGGCACGCCGGGGGTTCTTCACCTTGGGAACAGTGGTTGAGTGGGGGGCAGGGTCCATCTCGGGCTGGCTTGGGTGGTCCTTGGCCTCAGGCGTGGTCTGTGGCAGTTCCCCCCCCCCTGTTTTTCCTTTTCTGTCTCCGCAGGGGCAGGTTATGGCGCAGCCAATGTGGACTTCGAGCGCTGCTGGCGGTGAGAGCTGGTTGAGTCCGGTGGCAGGAGCAGTGACACAGCACGGAGCGGCGGCGGAGTTGGCGCGGGGTCGTCCCCTGGATGTCGCGAGGGCCTGCGGCGAGGACAGTGCGGTGGCAGTTGGGACGGATGCAGCGCCGGCGGAGCCTGATGAGTTGCTTGGGGAGGTGGGCGAGGTGGGGGTGCAGTCGCGGGGGGGCCTGGTGGGGGTGGTTCGCTTAAGAAGCGCAGGCGGTCTTGTCGGCGGCATCGTAGCTCTGAATCGTCCTCGTCTTCTTCTTCTTCGAGTGGTTCGTCCGTGGGGTCAGGAAAGGAGCCGGGTCGGCAAGTCGGGGAAAGTGGGGGGGGGGGCCCCGGTGCGGGTGGGGGGGCCACTTCGGTGGTAGATTTTCTGGAATTGTGGGAGGGGGTGCTGCGTAAGCTGCGGCGCAAAATTCAGAAGCGGCGCTACATCGATATCTTCCACTTGCTGGAGGGGAGGAAGCGTTCAGGTGAGAGTCAGAAGAAGAGGAAGGAGGATGAAAAGGCCGGTAGGGTTAAGAAGGTGGCGCGTAATGTGGTGAACTGGACGCGTTCCTTTCTGCGGTTGGCCAGCATGTGGGGTCACCACGACCCGGGGCAGTATGGTATGTTAGCGTACGCCGATTCCATCCTGGAGGCGTCGCAGACGCATGACGGATGGGCTTGGCTGAACTACGATGAAAAGTTCAGGGACAAGATGGAGGAGAGTAGATCACTTTCGTGGGGCACACAGGACATTAACCTGTGGCTGACTCAGATGTCGGCTAGGTCGGGTGCTGGTGGGGGGGGCGGGGGGCGGGGGGAAAAGTAGTGGTGGGGTGGTGGGGGGGGCGGTGCGTTCCTTTTGAGCGGGGGCGGTCGGGGTGCCTCCGAAGGCAGGCTCGGACGGAAGCAGTGACGTGTGCTGGCAGTTCAACCGGTCCACTTGCCCCTTTCCCGACTGCAAATTTCAGCACGCCTGTTCCTTGTGCGGAGGTCCCCACTCCGCCACCAAGTGCCTTAAGAAAGGCACCGCTGGCGTTGCCGGTCCCGCCCCTAAGGGGCACTGATTGGCGTGGGCGTGCCCCCTCCCCGATTCGGGTGGAGGCCTTCTTGGGGTGGCTGAGTCGCTATCCTCGGAGACGGGAGGCGGTGATTCTGTCGCTTGGTTTTAGGTTCGGTTTTGTTTTGTTATCCCGGTGCAGGGTGTGGTGTCGGCGCCGAGTGCAAGGAACTCCCCATCAGTCCAACGTTGGGCAGAGGTCGTCCAGGACAAGTTGTTGGGGGAATTGCGGTTGGGGAGAGTGGCGGGTCCTTTCTCGGAGCCCCCTTTTCCCGACATGGTGATTTCTCCTTTAGGTATAGTACCCAAGAAGGAACCGGGGAAGTTCCGGTTGATTCATAATTTGTCCTGTCCGATAGGTGCTTCCGTTAATGATCGCATCCCACGTGAGTTTTGTACAGTCCGCTATGCGTCCTTCGATAAGGCGGCTCTGATGGTGCGGGGGGCCGGTCGGTCTGCCCTCATGGCGAAGGTTGACATTGAATCGGCATTTCGCTTGTTACCCATCCATCCATCCTCCTTCCCTTTATTAGGGTTTTGCTTTCAAGGGGGGTATTATTTCGACAAGTGCATGCCAATGGGCTGTTCGGTCTCTTGTGCTTATTTTGAGATGTTTAGTACCTTCCTGCAGTGGGTGCTGGTTCAGGCATCTGGCTTGTCCTCCGTGGTGCATTACCTGGATGATTTTTTGTTTGTGGGTACGGCGCAATCGGGTGAATGCCAGGAGATGTTATCCGCGTTTGTGCGGCTGGCGCAGGAGTTCAGGGTGCCTTTGGCTGATGGTAAGACTGAGGGTCTGACTACGCGGTTAACCTTTTTGGGGGTGGAGTTGGATTCGGTGGAGATGGTGGCGCGTTTGCCGCAGGACAAGGTTGCTCGTTTGCGGATTTCGGTGGCTAACATGTTGTCGGCCCACAAGATTTCCTTGAGGGAGTTGCAGACGCTGTTGGGGTCCTTAAATTTTGCGTGCAGGGCGATTCCAATGGGGAGGGTGTTTTCCCATCGGCTGGCGTGTGCCACGGCCGGGGTGCGGAAGCCTCACCACCGGATTAGGGTAACGGGGGCGATGAGGGCGGATTTGATGGTGTGGAGGCGTTTTTTGGAAGACTTCAATGGGACTTCTGTTTTGATGGAGTCCGAGGTGTCCAGTGATGCCTTGCAGTTATACACTGATGTGGCGGGGGGAGCGTGATTAGGTGTTTATTTCAGCGGGGCCTGGTGCGCGGATCGTTGGCCGGAGTCATGGCATGCGGCGGGCTTGACCAAGAATATCACCTTTTTGGAGCTCTTTCCGATTCGGGTGGTTTTGGAGCTCTGGCCGGAGCGGCTTCGAAACCGGAGGGTGCTCTGGTGGTGTGATAATGAGGCTGTGGTCAGTGTGGTTAACCGCTACTCCCCTAGGTGCTTGAAGGTGGCGGGCTTGATGTGGGAAGTTGTTTTAGCCTGTTTGCGGTTGAATGTGTCGGTGAGGGCGCGACATATACCGGGGTGCACTAACGAGATCGCTGATGCTCTTTCTCGTTTTCAGTGGGAACGGTTCCGGACTCTGGCCCCCGAAGCAGACAAGGACGGATCTGTGGTCCCAGAGAGCTTGTGGAGCATTGGCCTCGAGATATGCTAGATCTGCTGAAGAACTCGGTGTCTGCGGGGACTTGGTCTGCGTATCAGCGGGGATGTGACTGGGTGGTCGCCTTTTTGGTAGCTCATGGGTGGCAGCCGGGAGGGGTTCCAGTGGGCTTGATTGGTCAATACATTGTGGAGGCCAAGGGCGCCGGCTTCTCTCGATCGGCGGTGTGTGCGCACTTGGCAGGGTTTAACTTTTTTGCGAGCGCGGTCGGTTGGGGTTCGCCTGCTGGGGGGGTTTTACCACGACGGCTTTTGCAAGGTTGGGAGCGTGTGCAGCCTACACCATGGGAATCGCAGTTGCCCATCACGCATGGGCTCTTGGTGCGGGTTTGCGGGGCCTTAGGGCAGGTGGCGTCGTCCGCGTACGAAGCTACTTTGTTCCGGGCGGTGTTTTGCCTAGCCTTTTTTGGGGCGTTTTGAATCGGTGAATTGGTCGTGGGCTCTGGTCGGGGGGGAGGTGTTGGGGGGCTGCAGGCGCGTCACGTTCGGGTGGAAGGGGGGAGGTTGCGGATCCTTTTGGCGAGGTCCAAGACAGATTCGCTTGGGAAAGGTTTGTGGGTGTTGCTGGGCGAGGTCACGGACCCGAGGACTTGCCCAGTTCGGGCGGTGCAGCAGTATTTGTCGGTGCATCCGGGGAGAGTGGATAGTTTTTTCGTGCACGCGGATACGCAGGTTTTAACCCATTTTCAGGTTTCGGCGGTACTGCACCTGGTGCTGTGCGCTGTGGGGGAGGACCCGCTGTGTTTTGCTCCGCACTTCTTTCGGATTGGGGCTGCCACTAGCGCGGCGGCTGCTGGGTTGCTGGGGCAGGTGATTCAGGACATTGGTAGGTGGCGCTCTACGGCTTTTAAGGGCTATGTGCGGCTGTAGGAGCGTGGGTTTGGGGGTCGGGTCTTTAACTGTCTATTTCTTTTTCAGATGGGGGTGTCGGACCTGGTGAATGTTGGGTTGCTGGCCACTCTTTTGTCCACTAGGCGGGTCGGCGTGCGGCTGACCGGCCTCTCGGAGTTAATTTGGGACTGGACCCGTCGGTGGTGGCTGTGACATGGCTGGGCATGCGAGGACTGCGGTGGTCGCAATTGCTGCCTTTGCTACAGCGCCACGGGAGGACGTCGCGGTGGCCGGCCGCCCTGATGGTGCATCTGGGGGGCAATGACCTGGTGTCCTGGTCCTGCAGGCAGCTGATCCGGGCAGTGCAGGACGATCTGGGAATGGTGCTTCGGATGTTTCCTGGTGTTATTTTACTGTAGTCAGACATCATTCCAAGGCCGGCTTGCTGGGACCAGCGTTGTTGGTCTAGGGGCTTGACTAAGATCAATCGCCAGATTGGTCGTTGGGTCTGTGAGAGGGGGGTTTATCAGATCTTGCATGACTGGGTGGATGTCGGGTGTTCGGGGCTCTATCGGGCTGATGGGGTTCACTTGTCGCCAGTTGGTATGGTCCTGCTCCTTAACGACTGGCAGGAGGCCTTGGAATACATGTCTGTCCGTGATGTGCGCTGGTCGCAGCTTGGGGCCAGGGGGGGTGGCACATGAACAGAGTTATGTGCCAGTGGCGGGATCCCGGAGGTTTCCGGGGTCCGGAGCAGCAGGCTACACTTGGGCGGGGGCGGGGGGCGGGGTGCCCCTGACCGGTCAACACCTCGGCCGACTTTTGCTAATAGCATGGCGAAGTCGGGGAGAGGGGCATGGCAACTTGCCGGGTGGCAAGTTATAGCATTAGCGGTGGCAGGCACTTTGCTAAGGTATGGCTGGTGCAGCCGGGTGCCGCTAATGGGGGCTAGGAAGTTTGATGTTGGTTTGTTTAATTGTTGATGGTTAATAAAAGCTGCGACCAGTTGTGTGCCATGAAGTTATGGTGTGATGTCTTTTGTTGGAGGGGGAGGGTTGGGGGGGGTTGGCTTGGTCTGCAGGGGGGGGAAGGGTGAGGCCCGAAGCGCTGGGTCCGCCTGCCTTGGTTATCCCGAGGCCGTGGGCAGGGTCCCGGCGGCCGACTTTAACCGGGCGCGTGGCCCGGCGCGGGGACCCTGCGCGTGGCCCGGGCGGGGCGCGCGCGTGCGTCTTTTGAATTGATTGGCTCCCGTCGGTCGCGGCCGCACGGGAGCCAATCGATGTGGCTATTGTTGGGTGGTGGGGGGGAGAATACCGGCTGGCAGCCTCCGCGTGGCCAGTTGGTGCGGAGGCTGCGTTCCAGGGGCCGGCGCCCCTCCCCCCCTCCCGCCCTGTCTCGCCGGTGGGGGTAGGGGGTGTTGCAGCTGGGGGGGTGCGGGATCCCGGAGGTTTCCGGGGTCTGGAGCAGCAGGCTACACGGGGGCGGGGGCGGGGTGCCCCTGTCCCGGTCAAAACCTCGGCTGACTTTTGCTAATAGCATGGCGAAGTCGGGGAGAGGGGCATGGCAACTTGCCGGGTGGCACGTTATAGCATTAGCGGTGGCAGGCACTTTGCTAAGGTATGGCTGGTGCAGCCGGGTGCCGCTAATGGGGGCTAGGAAGTTTGATGTTGGTTTGTTTAATTGTTGATGGTTAATAAAAGCTGCGACCAGTTGTGTGCCATGAAGTTATGGTGTGATGTCTTTTGTTGGGGGGGAGGTTGGGTGGGGGTTGGCTTGATCTGCGGGGGGGGGGGTTTGGGGGGGGTTGACTTGGTCTGCGGGGGGGGGGGGGAAGGGTGAGGCCCGAAGCGCCGGGTCCGCCTGCCTCAGTTACCCATATTTTCAGTAAATACTACCCTCAAACATAACTCTCATCTGCTCCCTCCCCTCCCCACAATCCCCTCCCTTCTAAACACCCCAACCTCCACTGCCTCACATCCCCGTGTATAATACTGTACATAGTTCCCCCCCCTTTTTGTATTTCAAAGTTAACCCAAGTTGACTGTCCTCTTCATTGTAATTCTTTTGTTTCAATGTAAACCACTTTGACCAAAGGATAAAGCGATATAAAAAAAAAAGCTGTTAAATAAATAATCAAACTCTGGAATTCGTTACTGGAGGATGTAGTAAAAGCTGTTAGTATAGCTGGGTTCAAAACAGGTTTGGACGAGTTCCTGAAGGTAAAGTTCATAAACCATTATTAAAGAGTACTGGAGACATCCACTACTTACCCCTGGGACAAGCAATATGGAATGTGTATACCTTTGGGAACCCAACAGGTATTTAAGACCTAGAATGGCCACTGTTGGAAAGAGGATACTGTGCTTGATGGACCCTTGGTCTGAACCAGTATGGCATAGCTTAGGTTCTTATGTGCATACTTCTAGTTTGAAAATTACCTCAAGAAATTTATGCATACATATTTTTTTTGTATTTTATCTTTGTGCAATTTTTACAAATATTCAAGAAAGTTATCAAAAACCATCTTGCATAGAAAAAGAGCAGATACAACAGAAAACAAATTTAAAGAAAATAAAAAGTAAACAGAAGCAATCTTGCTAATAGCACATCCATCTGCTCACCATTTATGCATACATATTTACATCTGCTCTTTGACGAGCACAAATAATCTGGGCTAATTTGTACTTCTACTCATGTATTTTCTAAAGCCTACACATAAACAATAACCCCTCTCTGGAACACCTCCATGCAATCTGAGTAATCTTATGGAAATGCAGGCTTAATGCACATATGTTTGCCTGCATATTGGGTAGGCGATTCTATAAAAGCCATGGAAATGCCTTTGTAAGTATACCTCTTATTGTTAAATCTGAGAGACAGTCCTAAGTAGCATTAAGTATAGCTGCTTGTGATGAGGAGGATTTGAATACTGAGGTAAACAAAAGCTGATTTTTTCCAAACTGCCCTTTTTCAGACATTGATCAAAATTGCTGATGCGTGAAATTATGCTCTCTACAAAAAATACACAGTTCATAACAAATTTCACAGTTAGCACTCAATGCAAAAATCAGCATGATGTTTTTTTATCTCTCTCCACTATGATGAAGAGATAGTGGTATGTGTCCTGGATAAAACAAATTTTTCTAATTGTTACTGCAAATAAGGTGATCTGGAGGAAAGCATATTACAATACATGTGATTTTTCATGCTTGCAAATTAGACAGCTTTAATGAGGCTGGGGAATTGTCTCAAGCACTGCAGAAGTAAGTCTTCTAGACTAAAATAACTTCTAAGCCTCATTTACTAGAGGGGATGGTAAGGAAACTGGATGGCTATCTTCAGGCTGTTTCATCTTACTTTGATTAAGGTAAACCACTTCCAGATAAGGCGATATAAGTATCTATAAAGCATACATATTATGTGAAGTCATATTTTAGAAGGGCAGTTTAAGTGGTGCCTGCGACATGCAAGGGGAATCATGTGAAATCTAATGGTGATTTCGTGCACAGCCCTTCAGAAATCAACATATCCCTGCTGCCAGATATAGATATGCAAATAACATATGCAGTAGAGAATTGCATGTGCGCGCAATGGAAAATGGGGTGCCACACACATACAAAATTCAGTTAGCCAGCAGTGACTGCAAGGACATGTATTTGAATTTCTCAAAAAGGATGGATGGCCATTCCCCCTGCTAGTCTGCACATGCACAGTTGCTGATAGATGCTGATTCCAGCACTCATCAGCGCCCCTGCAGGACCTGTATATACCTGCATGCACTGCACGTGTCCCTCTTCCTCTCACAGTGCAGAATATGTGCACACGTTTCCTGTCCCATGCCAAACAGCACAGAAGCAGGATGGCAGCCAAATGCAAGACAGACCTCTTGAGGGCAGAGAGCTGCATGATGTACAGGCTGGTCATAGCGAAGGCAGAGGCCCTGTACCCATGAGGAGAGTGCAGGTCACCACATGCGGCAGCAAGGAGGATCTGGGAGAGCATCCGCATGTTCCTAGCCAGGTGAGTTAACCACTGCATATCAATAGACACATCTCACAGGGGGCACCTAGCTGCTGGCAGACAACCAGTGTGCAGACAGGGACATACGGTAGGCAAGGCTGGCTCAAACATCAAAGAAGATGGGGAAGTCACCCAGGGCATCAGTCTCTGAGGATTTGTAAAGAGCAGCAGCAGCAATCACATAAACTCAGGCATCCAGAAGCACAATCTTCACCTGGCTGAGAGAGTGGGCACACACATAGAAGCAAAGCAAACCTAGCAATGGCAACTTAATATGTGCCATGAAGCCCACAGATGGGACGGGAGTCACAGGGGTGGTGACAATGGAGTGTACCAAAATAGTCCCCAGGGCACCCCACCCTGTTGCGCCAGATATGAGGGCACTGCCAGGAACACATGTACAGTCTGTCAAAGAGCAACCAGCCTCCTCTCCCCACTGCTCTATATATACACATTGGGTGGCATATTGAACGGTGGCGGCCAGCGTTATTAAAGCAACTGGCTGTCACCACTTCAGTTTATGCCAAGATATTCAATGCTGGGACCATATACTGCCAGTGACACTGAATGCCTGGTCTGGCAGGGTACCTAAAGCAGCTAGAGTTCAAATGGCCTTTTTTCTGTTCTAACTTTAGCCCTTTTAGTTTGCTGGTTAATGGCTCGATGTTACCGCTGCCCAGTTAATATCGCTGTGCCCCCTCCACTTTCAGAATACCCCGATGCTAGACAGTTAGCACCAGGACATTGAGATGGCACAAACCAGGTATGTGCTACTGAATATCCCAGTCAGCGAGATCAACATGGTTTTCAGCTCCCAAAAGACAACAAGCTCGCATGCTTACTTGTGATTTATAGAAGGTGTAAATTGGCACATTCAAAAAATCCACTCTGCATGTTGCAGGCCTATGTGAAGTATGTTATAAACATGCAGGTGTCCCCAGAATGCCTCCTGTGATCAGGAATTACATATATACCTTAATCAGGTAGTTCATATTCTGATTCCATTTGTACACAGAGCCAGTGGGAAAAATTAGCATCCACCTATAAAACTTAAGTGGAGTAGAGGAGTAGCCTAATGGTTAGAGTACTGAACCCTGGTCTCTTGGAGCCCAAGCCAATTCCCACTAGCACTCCTTGTGACCTTGGGCAAGTCACTTAACTCTCCATTACCTCAGAAAATTACAAATCATCAATGTCCCTGTTTAATATACATTATCAAGTTTAAGTTACAATGTAAACCACTTGGATTGAAATGATAAAGCAGCATAAAAGACCTGTTAAATAACTAAATAAAATAAGTTACTTAGGTCATAGACTCCATGATTACATATTCTCCTCCAGACAAATGTTGACCCAAGAGCAAACACTTTCTGCCCAAACTTTGACTGGCTACTTCCATGAGAAGGTTCAAAGGATTAGTCTTGAATTCTCCAATGGGTCACCTCAGTCTCCCCCTCCCTCTCTTCAGTCTCAAATCCTACCTTCAGCCACTGTTATCCTTTCTTGATATCACTGAGGAGAAAACTGCACCTCTTCTCTCCTCCACCAAATTTACTACCTGCTCCTCTAATCCTTTTCTGACCGGTCTACTAAGCTCAATTTCCCCTGTGGTTTCCCCTTCCATCTGTAATATCCTCCATCTACTGCTTTCCAATGCAACTGTTTCTACTGACTTTAAACATGTTGTGGTTACACCTCTCCTCAAAAATCCTTCACTGAACCCTTCCTGCCCTTTGAATTATCAGTTTCCCTCCTCCCCTTTGCATTCAAACTACTCAAATTTGTGATTCACCGCCATTGTTTTGACTTTCTTTGCTCTTAAACCATTCTGGATTCACTGTAATCTGACTTTCGTCCTCTTCATTATACAGAATGGCCCTTGTCAAAGTCTCCAGAGGCCTGTTCCTGGCCAAATCCAAGGGCTTCTACTCTATCCTCATCCTTCTTGACCTATCTGCTGAAGTTGACACCATTGGTCACCACCTTCTCAATACCCTGTTCTTGCTTAGATTTAGGGGCTCTGTCTGTCCTGCTTTTCTTCTTATCTCTCCCATTGCACATTTAGCATATGCTTTGGTGGATCCGCCTCCACTGCTATCCCACTTTCAGTTGATGTACCTCAGAGCTCTGTCTTGGGACTTCTTCTCTCTATAAACTCATTCCCTTTGTGCACTGATCTTCTCCCATAGTTTTCAGTACCACCTTTATGCTGATTATTCTCAGATCTACCTCTCTACACCAGAAATCTCTCCTAGAATCCAGGGCCGAATCTCACTCTGCTTGTCTGATGTTGCTGCCTGAATGTTCCACCACTGTCTGAAGCTGAATAGGGCCAAGATTGAGTAGCTTATCTTTCCCCCACCTCCTCCTTTCTTTGTTTCACTATTTTTGTGGATAATACAGTCATCCTGCCTGATCCCTTGGCTCGCAACCTTGGGGTTCATCTTTGACTTTTCTCTATCTTTCCCTGCCCATATCCAACAGCTAAAACCTGTTGGTTCTTTCTCTGTAACATTAGCAAAATTCATCCCTTCCTCTCTCAATACACTATCAAGACCCTTATGCACTCTCTTGTCACCTAGACTATTGTAACCTGATCCTTGATGATCTCCCATTAAATCATCCCTCTCCCTTCCAGTCTGTTCAAAATTCAGCTACATGGCTAATCTTCTGCCAGTGTCACTATGCTCACATACACAGGCATTGGAAAGGGGTGGGCCACACCATAAATCACAGCATGGCAAGCATCAAACTGCCCATGGGCAGAGGAAGAAAAGCCCCTTGCTGTCTGCCCACAGGAGACCGGATTCCTGCAGGCAAACGGGAAGGGTCTTTGCGGCAATTGCACCTTCTCTTCTTCTGCCTGCAGCAGATAAGATCCCCAAGGGCAGCCTAGTGCCTGCCAGCCTCAGATCATTGCAAAGACCCTTCCTGTCTGGCCACAAGGATCGTGGGCAAACAGGAAGGGTCCTTGCAATGATCATGGCCATCAGGCAGCAGGGTGGAGCTTTGGGCAATACTTGTGTGGTAGGCGAAGGCCTATGATCCATGGTGTCTGAAATAAGCAGACAGGCCTAACTAGCTTGACCTGTAAATGAAGCCTGTGGAGAGGCCCATAGGAATTGCACATCCCCCAATATGCTGCTACTGTAGAACTGAAACTTAGCAAAGCATAATCAGCTTAGCTGAGCAGAATCGAAACTCAGAAAAATATAGAAAAATAAGTCTAATTGTTACTGATAAGAGAGTACAGCTGCTATGGAATTAATTAAATCTGCTGAAAGAAAGGTCACAGTGCCCTGCTTTCCCATATGTGCTAACTAGTTAAATGGCCTTGGAAGAGAAAAGTATCTAAGTTGGTGAACTGACCATTGTAATTGGGACTAGAAGGGGGGTAAGCAGGTGCTAAGCCCAGTCAAAGAACATCATAGGATAGCCATATCGGTACCGGAACCAATAGAAGGTGTACGGGAGGGTACCAGGACCAATGAAATGTTTTCCTATGTCTAGAATGGAGAAGAAGTCTATAAAAGTTGTTGTTTTGCTAGAAACCATTGCTCAGCCATTTTGAATTTGATTCTGCTTGAGACTTGTGCACAAATAAATGATTTGGACCTTCTGAACAGACTCCTGGTATCATTGGTTTGTCTGCGCTCTGCTGCTACATATTCTTGGTGCGTTGGCCGGGAAGGTGTGGTAATAGAGGGTATATAGGGCAATATACCACGACTTTCCGCCTCTATAGGTTTGGTCCTGCCGGGATCGCACCCTTCCAACGGGGGCTCGCTCCCTGGCGCCACCGGTCCCTTGCATCGGAGGGAGCTGGCCGGACCTCGGCGGGTGCCGGGCCCGGCTGGAGCCAACACCTCGAACCCGAGTGAGGGGAGTCCGAGGTCCAACTCATGCGCTTGCTTGGGAACTTTGAGGACCGGATCCGGTGAGTAGAGTTTTGATTTGGTATGTCTAGACAGATGAGTCAGAGCAGTACTGCCACTTGAATCTTGAATCTTGAATTTTGAATCTTGAACTTGGAACTTGGTAAGAGAGCTTGATCACCTCTCAAGACGGTCCGACTACCCCTGCATGAGTATTCGCGGGGCGAAACTACCGTCATCTTGTATTTTGGAATTTGAACATGGCCTAGTCAGAATAGACAGGATTGGGCTGTGTTTTTGGGATACGTTGCTAGCATGATTGTGTGAATGAAGTGTGAATGAGAGGTCTGGCAGCACGGACCAAGCGAAGGCGGACTCCTGAGTAACGCATTTCCTGGCCGGGCGACCGCATCCAGGTCGTAAAAAGGAGGAAGCGACCGTCGTCTTTGTCTTGTTATTTGTTTCCCTTATATGTTTCTAGGGCCGTGAGGACCCCTTACCCACGGTCCGCCCTCCTTTTCCCTTCTGTCTGTTGTTGCGCGCACACATCGATATGGGAGGGGCGGGGTCTACTAGGAACACTCCATTAGAATGTATGATCACACATTTTAAGGAAGGGTATTGAGGAGATTATGGAATTAAAATGACTGCGACACGATTACAGATTTTATGTACTAGGGAGTGGCCCGACTTAGACCCTGCGTGGCCCCGAGAGGGAACTTTTACCATAGGAATTATTCAGACAGTTCACCAGAAAGTGCGAGTAGCGCACCCCGATCAGTACCCATATATAGATTCCTGGTTGAGTATTTGTGAGAGCCCGCCCTCCTGGGCGAAGCGCTGTTATGAAGAACAGTGCAGAATAATGTTAGCACGAACAGATCAAACACAGAAAGCAGATCAGACCAAAAAGACAGGGACAGGTGAGAAATCCAGACGAAAACCCGTCCTTCCAGATCCTGAGTCCCCAGAAGTGATAACTCGACAGCCCCGAGCCCAGCGTCCAGTAAGGGTGCCACCGTGCCCCGCCCCAGAGCCACAGAGACAGCGGGAGCGGGACCCAACCCCAGAACCATCACCCGAAGAGCAGGCAGATAAGCTTACTTCAGATGAGGAAGATGAATCAACTGAGACTGAGGAGAAAGTTGAGTCAGAGGCAGAAGAGCAAGAGGAAGGGTCTTCCCAGAGTGATACTGACAGTATAAAGACGACCGTCAGTGTGAGCTCATCAGTTAAAAGTAAAGCGTCCCAGACTAAGCGCACAGACAGCAAGAAGAAAGCCCCTGCTAGGAGAGTCTCTAAAATCCCCCTCAGATCCAGAAAGACTACTACAGCAAAAATGATGCCTTTACGGCAAGTCCCAGGAGTGCCCGTGAGAGATGAAGATAATCAGGTGGTGGCAGGACCCCTAAGTTTAGTATATGTGCCCTTCTCCACTACTGATTTGTTAAACTGGAAGTCACATTACGCTTCCTATACCAACAAGCCCCAGGAACTAACAGAATTAATGCATACTATTATGGAAACTCACCAACTCACTTGGGCAGATTGCCGTCAGCTCCTGTCTACCTTATTCACTACTGAGGAGCGGACACGAATAAAGCGAGCAGCTGTCGACTGGCTGACAGATAACCCTTTAGACAATCGAGAAGTAGCCCAAAGAGAATTCCCAAATGAAAACCCCCAGTGGGATCCGAATACAGAGAGAGGATCCAAATCTTTATCCCGGTTTCGCCAAGGCCTTATGCAAGGTCTGAAAAGGGGGGGCCAGAAAGCTATGAATCTTTCTAAAGTGACCGAAGTTAACCAGGGAATAGATGAAAGCCCAGCAGTATTTTATGAAAGATTGACTGAAGCGTATAGAATGTATACTCCCTATGATCCCGATGCACCAGGAAGCTTATGCATGGTGAATTCTGCTTTTGTAAATCAGTCTCAACCAGACATTAGACGTAAACTACAGAAACTAGAAGGGTTTGCGGGCATGAATGCAACTCAGTTACTGGAAGTCGCTCATAAAGTGTATGTGAATCGTGATAATGAAAGGCAGAAAGAATGTGATCGAAAGATGAAGAAAAGCTGATTTTTTGGCTGTGGCCATAGTTGAACAGAAAAGGGGAGGTTTCCCTAGTCGAAGGAGCAGAGGAAGAGGGCGGGGCCGAGGAGATAGCCGGCCCCAACTAGGCGTGAACCAATGTGCTTATTGCAAAGAGGAAGGACATTGGAGAGATACATGCCCGGAACTCGAAAACGCCCCTCAGGATGACGAAAATAATGCTCAATAAAGAGGAAGAGGGCGACCCCGGAATCGCGGAGGAGCCAATCGAGAACAGTTTCAACGAGAAAGAGGAGAGGCCATACAAGCAGTGGCCGCCGCAACCTACGACGTAGATGAAGCAGATTAGGACAGACCGGGCTCTGAATTCGCTTTAGGTCTCCAGGAGCCTATGGTCAGCATACAAATAGGAGACCAAGTCAAAGAACATCATTGGATAGCCATATCGGTACCGGAACCAATAGAAGGTGTACGGGAGGGTACCGGGACCAATGAAATGTTTTCCTATGTCTAAAATGGAGAAGAAGTCTATAAAAGTTGTTGTTTTGCTAGAAACCATTGCTCAGCCATTTTGAATTTGATTCTGCTTGAGACTTGTGCACAAATAAATGATTTGGACCTTCTGAACAGACTTCTGGTATCATTGGTTTGTCTGCGCTCTGCTGCTACACTTGGGCCCCCTAAAGAAAAAGCCCTTCTGCTACCTCTGCTCACATAGACCCTCTTCTCAAATCACTTCACTGGCCCCCTATCCATTTCCAAACTACTCCTACTGACCTACAAGTGCATGCACTCTGCAGCTCCTCATCACCCCTCTCTTTTCTTTCCCTACAACCCTCCTTGGGAATGTCATCTATCAGACATATCCCTTCTAT
This sequence comes from Ichthyophis bannanicus, assembly GCA_033557465.1. Taxonomy (NCBI): domain Eukaryota; kingdom Metazoa; phylum Chordata; class Amphibia; order Gymnophiona; family Ichthyophiidae; genus Ichthyophis; species Ichthyophis bannanicus. Next base: position 127,817,872 of record CM066044.1, read on the forward strand.
TGTGCCTTTCTCTTCTACTGCCAACTCCAGACTCCATTCTTTCCGCTTTGCTGCACCATATGCCTGGGACAAACTACCCGAGTGTGTCAGGCTCCATCTCTGGTCCTATTCAAATCCAGACACAAAACCCATTTCTTCGGGGCTGCTTTTGGATACTAACCCCCTTATTCTCCTGTTTAAACACCCTTATGTGTTTTATCATTTCCCTTAAACTACCCTAGCTTCCTATTTCTTCTGCTGCCTGTCTTGACTAGACTGTAAGCTCTGTGAGCAATGACTGTCTCTTACATTGCTGCATATGCCTTGTAGCGCTATACAAATGATTAGCAGTAGTAATAAGAGTTCCTAACAAAATGGTACTCATATGCAAGGCTCCTTCATTGACAAAAAATTCCTGGTAGCAGTATTAGTGAAATGGTGTAGCAATAACACATGGGCTGAGATCGAGTCTATGGCAGTCAGCATTTTTTTTTAAGGCTGCCATAGGTAGAAACTGGATATTCTGCACCAGTGCCAGGATAACGACCAAGACGGACTCTCTGGATTCAGCACTAACTACCCAGCCTTATCCAGACAGTGGCTATTTTGCTGTCCTAAGTTATGCAGATAGCTATCTAGACAGCAGTAATAAAAATCGCCACTATCTGAATAAGTTCCCATTCTGCTTTGATTCCTCCCTTGAACTATCCCAGTTACAGTCCACATAGTGCCAAGGCAATCTGAGGTGCTATTCAGGGCACGATCTAGACTGTGCCACTTAATACAAAGGTCCATGGGACTTCTGCTAACTGTGCAAGCCCAACTGAACATCAGGCTCACAGTTTCTATTCCTGCAAATGGATCATTTTAAACCCAGCAAGACAGAGACCGGAGTTCTAAATCATGAAAGTGTAATGTTTTTACCTTTGTCTTGGAAATGTTACCAATTATAGTGCTAATGGAGTTAAAAGGAGAAAGCATAAGAGAGAAGAGGCAAGATTAGACCCAGGCTGTTCAAGCTAGAGGTTGCTCTCAGCATTTGAGTTTGTGACGGAGCCATCAGACCACTTGTCTGAGCAGTCATCATGAGCAAAAGGAAGAGGAAGACACATGCTTGCCCAACAGAACACTTCAGCTCAGTAGTTCATTCAGATGATGCTTGATGCCTTTAAATCCTCAGTGTGTATAGCACCCTGCCCCCACAATCCAGAAGTGATTCTCAAGCTGGTGCATCTCATTCAGCTGCAGATGATAGATCCGACCATGCCGCCATCTGTGTGTTGGAAGTATCTTTGACAAGTGTCCTGGCAGACATTTTAACCCTAGGAGAGGCAATGGTGAAGAGTGTGCTGGAAGTTGGTGTACTTAGCCATTTAGCTGTGGGAGAGGTTGTATGGATTGTATAGATATTTTACCCATGATCTGCAGTTGTAACTCTGGATGCCCTTTCAGATGCCATTTCTAATCTAGAACTCTCCTTGGCCCTTAAAGTAATAAACAGGGGGAGTAAAACATCTGTTTCATTGGAGGGGCTGAACAAACTAGTCCCTGGCCTCGCCTCCAAGCTCTCTAGGTGCTGATGCTGTGTTGGATAAAATATTAGTCAGGCCATGGACCTAGTGGCCCACCCCATTCTGCTGCCTATGAATAAACTGCTAAAGGAATCTTGATCAATGCAATCTCAAGTTCAGCTGCAATGTAGCCATTTAGAGAACCAGGGCTTGAAATGGAGTCATTTGGAACAGCAAGTAGTGGGATTGCAGGCATGCAATAACGCCTTGATAAAAGATAGAGTTAGCTACCATAAGATGAAAAATTTCAAAAACCAAGTTGGGTGGTTTAATCTTTGCTCTATTAAGTCCCCTGTGGATAAGCTTCCCACAAGTGTCCTAGATCTTTTATATTCCATCTATAGATCAGATTGCGTCATGTACCTGGGGAAGAGGTTAGAGAGCTTTCTGTGAACATTTTAGATCTGATCAGTTTTCTAGAGGACTCATAAATGTAAATATTGTTTAAAGCTACATTAATTTCCATGTGTGCATTAGAACTTAATAGCGATGTGATTTAGGGCCATGTTTACTAAAGTTCATTAAGCACTTACAAGCTGGTGCAGCAAAACTTAGCTGCCATTTTCTGGTGCTTTCCCACACTAGGCTTGCCCTTTGATGCAGAAAGCAAGCTAGTGCCATAAAAATGCCAAAAAACAACCACACTAAACTGCAGCACACTTGCAGGGCTGGCCCGTCCACTAGGCAAGCTAGGCAGTTGCTTAGGGTGGCCAACCCAGGTAGACAGCTTTATACCGCCACTTTGATGCCTACAGCAGGCCATGTGCTTTGGCACACATGACCTGCCACTTCTGACCCCTCTTTGATGCAACCTACTGTTGGAAGGGGGTCAGAAGCAGCAGGCCAAGTATGCTGAAGCACATGACCTGCCATGGGCAACAAAGTGGTGGCACAAAACCACCACATTTGAAATACCACCACCACCTCCACCCATCTTCTCCCAAGACGGAATCAGCGACAGCGGGGGACAGTGGCGGCATTGCTCAGCAGGGGTGGCATGGCTGGGGTTTCTCTCTGGGGCTGCAGAAACAATTGGGTCAGCCCTGTGCATTTTTTGGCATGCAAATCATTGCATAAGTAATTACGCACGATGTAAAAACTGCTCTGAAACTTAGCGCAATTTTTTACACAGTTTTTTAACACTGGATCATCACACCAGTTTCAAGCAAGCGTAACGATCCTCCAGGAGCAAAAGTATCATCTGAGGTGGAGTTTGACACTTCACCTCAAATGATCCAGGCATCGGGTAAAGTCCCTGATGCCATCAGAATACTGTTGGGGGCTGGTCCCCCCAACACCAAGCTCCTGACAGAAACAAAATCTCCAGTGGCACCAATCCTTGCCAGTCTGCCCGATAAAAAAAATCCCTGGTGGCCCAGTGGCCTCAATCTCACCCACCCAATAACAAAAAGGCCTGGTTGCCCGGTGATCCCTGAACCCCCAACCCCATCCTGGTACCTTTAATCTGGAGCAGGAGCATTGCCCACATGCTTCTGCCCCTGCGCTGCCATCTTGAAAAATGGTGGTGCCTGGTCCCACGCAGTGCATTCTGGGATGCACCGGGCAGGGTCAGACTGCCAAATAAAGCATTTTCTGCCTTATATGTCAGTCTGACCCTGCACGGTGCATCCCAGGATGCACCATGCTCTATCAGGCACCACCATTTTTCAGGATGGCAGCGCAGGGATGTAAGCACATGGGCAATACTCCCACTCCAGATTAAAGGTACTGGGAGGGGGGGTGGGGGGTTCGGGAGTCACCGGGCCTTTTTGTTATTGGGTGGGTAGGATGGGCTGCTGGGCCACCAGGGCGTTTTTGTGTGAGTGAGTGAGTTGGTGGGTGGGGGGATGAGGGCCACTGGGTCACCAAGAATTTTTTTTATCGGGCGGGCAGGGTGCAGTGCCGCAACTTGGTTTCTGTCGGTGATGGGGTCACAGGCCCCCCCGACAGTATTCTATTGGGAGGGGGGGATTTCCATGATGCCTAGGTCATCTGAGGTGAAGTGTCACACTTCCCCTCAGATGACTCTGTTTCTCTGGGACAGCATGCCAAACTTGCGCCGAATTCTGTGTGCCTGTGTTTGGCTTGCTCTCCCAATTTAATGCTGATTTTTTGCACACTGGGTAATTTGAATATTGCATTCCAGCACAAAGACTCAGCATTAAAGTCGTGCTATGAAACCCTGTGCTAGAGCTTTAAGCACTGGGCTGTAGAGGAGGATTTCTGCATCGGCTTGTTAGAGCTGGTTTTAAGGAGCAGTAACCATGAGTGTGGACCCACCCTAATAGTTACCATATGGCAAAAGCACAGTAAAAAAACAAAAACAAACCACTAAGTGCTTATCATGGGTTAAGGTAGGATCAGGCTAGGTTATGGGCTGAGATTAGACATAGCCAGCAATGGTAGCTATTATATAGTATGCTACTGCGTGGCAGGACCTACCGAGCCCTGTGCGAGCGGTGCGGCCGTACAGGGCGCAAAGACTTAAAGGCACATTTCGGCTCTCTGCTGTTGCCTGCCGCCGCCACTTTTTCAGCGGCAAGCAGCAGCAGAGAGACGAAATGTGCCCCTTAAGTCTTTGCACCGGCACAATAAGCAGGTCTGGTCTCTCCAGGAGGGACCAGACCTGACCAGACCTGCTTAGCGTGCCGGCGACTTGCAGATCGGGCACTCCCCCCCCCCCCCCCACACACACACATCCCCATAAAATGTCTAAATGGAGGTGCGGGAGGGGGGGCGCGTGCCTGATGTGCAAATCGCACAGGGCGCATTTCAGTCTCGGTACAGCCCTGTCTCGTGGTAGCTGTCAGAATTGCTGATAGCACAGCCGCACTTAATGCCACCTCAAGAGATGGCAAGTGCAGCTGCGTTACCAGCGGTCAGGTAGTACAACCGCTGCCCACAGTTTTAAAAAAATAAATATGGAGTCAAGGTACCCCCCCACACCCCCGATACAATCCCCACCAATCGGACCCCTGCCCAAATGCATCCCCCAACAACAGGAGCCCCCGATCACTATCCTTCCTCAAATGAGGACCCCTAGCCCACAGCAAGACCCTGCCTGTATCACCTTCCAACAAGACCTCCTCCCCCACCACCTCCTGGTGATCTGGTGGACTAGAGCTCTCCCCTTCCATTTCTGCCCTGGAAGCTGCTGGGTTACAAAATGGAGATTATGACCCCTAGCAGTAGTCTCGTGGTGCTTTTTATGTGTTCCGTGTTTGCTATATATTTCTTAATGTTTGGTTGAAACCTTCTTGGAGCAGGTTTGTGTCTAGAAAGGCAGGTAATAAATATGATTAAATAAATATATAAGGATATATCCTGCATATTCATTGTAGACTTTACCTGTTAGATGACCCTCCAGGCTGGGACTGGTAGACATTTTTTCTAAATATATGTATATGAGTGTCTGCTTTTATGTAGACAAATGTAATCTATGCTCTGCAGCTAGATAGTCTAGTAGTATGTCGTTTCTTGAGATAATCAAACTCCACCCCTGCAAGGAACATTCCATTTAGGGATGCATTAATCACGGTCCCCGTAATTGCTTTTGTTCTTTTGTTAAAATACATGTGTCTCATTACAGGGAAAAGTTTTGTTTGCATCAGGACAAAGTGACATTGTTGAATAGATGCTCCATTTGGGCTGTGAGTTTCAAGTAATCTTTTCAAGCAGTTTCCAATTAACCATGCTCTGTCAAGTTTTCCATCAAACCAAGCATTTTTATTGTTCACACACAAATAATGTACAGTGAGCCTGCATTAACGAAAGTATTTGAAACAAAATTATAATTACAATAGCAGTTGTTTTGAAAACTGAGTGCTTCCGAAAGTTAACAGTAGAGAAATTTGGATTCAGTAACAGAAAACGTAAGACTGTTCAAAAACACCTTTTATTTTTTCTTGTCTTTTCATTCTTGAAGCAAAATGAGCATTCAGAGGTTGAATGCTCCTCCTTATTGAACCATGTTCACCATTAAGTGGTTGGGTTCCAAGCTATGCTAGAACCTTCTTGTGATACATGCAAAAGTATGGCTCCGGGGCAGAAGTGTGCAACCCTGGTCCTCGAGAGCTACAGACAGCCCACTTCAGTAAGCTTGTCTTTGAATTTCAATTTTGGAACTTTTGAGAACTTTTGATCATGTCCCATGTGCTCTGCAGACTTAATGTTAGGACAAACGCATGCATAGTAGTGATAAACTTTACTCAGAGACATTAACATATTTCTGCCTATTTTATTTATTTATTTTATTTAGCAAGCATTTGTAGCCCGCTCCTTCCAGCGATCAGAAGCGGGTAGGATTACTATTGTGTGCCGAATCAAGGCAGGTACAAATTTTGTTTACATACAGATTGTCAGAAAAGCACATCATACAGAGTTAACACTTCTTAGCTATGGGGGAGTTCATTTACATATATACATAAATACATATATACAGGATAATCTTCTTGGACTGTCGAATCAAGGCAGGTACAAATTTTGCTTACATACAGATTGTCAGAAAAGCACATCATACAGAGTTAACACTTCTTAGCTATGGGGGAGTTCATTTACAGATATACATAAATACATATATACAGGATAATCTTCTTGGACACAGTGGTCAGGGGCTGCTCCATCTGTGGGTTTAGTTTAGGTTGAAATGTGATTGGAAAATGTGCGTTTTGAGTTTCTTTCTGAAGTCTAGAAGGTCATTGCTAGCTCGTAGTTCTGGTGGGAGTTGGTTCCACAGTGTTGGCGCCACATATGAGAAAGCCCTGTGGCTGGTGTTAGTTTTGGCAGATCTTATATCTGTTGGAGTGTGAAGGATGTTGGAATTGTGGGTTCTTCTGTTTCGGGTAGGAGGTTGCAATCTTACTAGGTTGTTGAGGAAGGAAGGTGCTAAGTTGTGGATGAGTTTGAAGGTGGTTGTTAGTATTTTGTATTTTGTGCGAGCTGTTATGGGTAGCCAGTGTAATTGAATTAGCACTGGTTGTGATGTGGTCACTTAGATTTTTCTTCATTATGACCCTGGCAGCTACATTTTGTGCCATTTGTAATATGTTTAGGGTTTTTTTAGGTAAACCTTGTAGGATGGCGTTTGCATTAGTCAAAATGTGGCATGATGAGTGCTTGGGCCACTGTTCTGAAGTCTTGGGGATCAATAATATTCCGAATGGGTTGGAGCACTCTAAGCTTGTGGAAAACTGCTCTGTTTGTCTTTCGGAGGTGTTTTTCCATCTTTAGGTCACAGTCAAATGTGACTCCTAGATACTTTATTTCTTTTTTTGTTTGGTAAGTGTTGTTACATAGTGTTATTGATGTGGGAGGGTCAAAATTCGGTTCTTTGGAGATATACATTACTTCGGTTTTTTTTGTGATTAATTGACATGCTACTTTGTTGTAACCAGTCTTGCATCTCTCCGATACATGTCTCCAGTGGGTTGTAGTCTGGGTTTTTAGTGTCTAGTTGTGTGTATAGCATGATATCATCGGCATAGATGTGGTAATTAATTTCGTGCCGTGAGAAAAGTTTGCATAGTGGCTGCATATATATGTTAAACAGAAGTGCTGAGAGAGCAGAGCCTTGGGGGATTCCCTGTGTTTGTGAGAAAGATTCTGCTTTTTCTCCGTTGAATTGAACCTGTTGTGTTCGATTTGAGATGTAGGATGAGAACCATTTTAGTGGGGTTCCTGTTATTCCTATTGATTTTATCCTATTTATGAGGGTCCCATGATTAACTGTATCAAAGGCAGCTGAGATGTCAATGAATAAACGAATGTACATTTTCTTTTTGTTTTCAAGGCCCTTTAGGAGGTTGTTAAGTAGAACTAGTAACAGGGTTTCAACTCCATGATGTTGCCTGAAGCCATATTGCTGGTCATCAAGAGGAGCACTGTCAGTCAGATGGTCTTGGAGTTTGTAGAAGGACCGTTTTTTCTATGATCTTTGCCAGGAATGAGATACTTGATATGGGACGGTAGGAGGCTGGGTCTTCTTTTTGAGTGTAGTGTTTTTTAGGATTGGTCTAATGACTGATTTCTTTAGTTCTGAGGGCATGATTCCTTGTTGTAGGGATAGGTTAACTATGTGTGCTATGTGAGGTGCTATGTCTTGTTTCACTGCCTTGATCCAGGATGCAGGACAGGGATCTAGTGGGGAGGTGGTGCTTTTCAGGCTTGTGACAATGGCTGTGATTTGCTGGGTTCCTATTTTGTGGAAGTGCTCCCATAACTGGTTTTGCGTTGTGTTGTTCTCACTTCTGATTTGTGGTGTTGGTGGGGGGGGTGGAGGACCAGGGGCCGTCAGTTTGGTCGCGTAGTGGTTTGCCAGTGTTTGGACCTTGATGGATTTGTTGAGGTTGGCATTTTGGTCGGTTTTGGTTAGTGATTTGACTAGTTCAAATAACTTTCGTGGGCGATTGATTGCCTTGTTTAGGATGTTGGTGTGATGTAATTTTTTTGCATTGTTCACGTCGTCTTTGTATTTTGCGAGATGGGCCATGTATTTAGTTTTGAGATCGGAGGATTTGGTTTGTCTCCATTTTCTCTCTATTTTACGGAGCTCCCTTTTTGATTTTATTAGAGTTCCTGTGTACCAGGGTTCCGAGTTGATCTTATGTGGGTTTGATGTGTGTTTCAAAGTTGGGTTAGATGTATTTTGGATGTGTGTGTTCCATCTGTTAGTTAGTTCGTCTAGGTCTGTGGAATCTAGGTTTATGTGGGATGCAATGGTGCTTATGAGGTGTTCCTCGTTGAGTTTGCTGAATTTCCTAATGGGGTTGGTCATTCTCATCTCCTTTGAGTTTTTGGGTTGGCACTGTAGTTTAAGTTTACAGTTGATTTGGTGGTGGTCTGACCATGGTACTTGAGTTATGTTTATTATAGGTGGTTCATTGCTTTGTTGTGGATTTCTGGGTATTAAAATCATATCTAGGATGTTTCCTCTATCGTGTGTGGGGTTGCTTATTATTTGTTGGAAACCCAATTGGTCGATGGCTTCATAGAAGGAGTCCGTGTGGGACGGAGGAATTGATGCTAGGTTCAAATCTCCGAGGATGATCTGGAATGATTTGCTTTGTGTGGATGTGATGGTTTCTAGTGCTGTGGCGAGTGTTTCGTGCTGTGGTGAGGGAGGTCGATAGATTAGGCAGATGGATACTGCCATGCTCTCGACTTTAAGTAGGTCAAGATCGGGATTTGTGACCGTAGATGTGGTTGTGAGTTGAAGGCTGGTTTTGGCTGCTATAAGGACTCCGCCTCCTCTTCTGTTTGATGCGTGGGCAGTTGTATAGTTGGTATCCAGGCTTCTGTATTTGATTCATTGTTGCAGAGTCTGAGTCAGTGAGCCATGTTTTCTGTTATGCATAGGATATCTGGTTGTTCGTCAGTTAGAATGTTGTGGATAATATGCGTTTTATTCCTTATTGACCTAGCATTAATAAGGATAATGTTACATGTGTGATGTTCTTGGTGTGTGGTTCGTGTGAGTTGTATTTGAGATCCAATAGTGTTCTTTGCTTTGGTTTTAGGGTGTTTTTGAGATTTGTTCCCTTTGATATGGGTGTGTCGTTGGGGTAATTTACTTGGTGTTTGTGTGGTGGTGATAGGATTTAAGTTGTATTGATGCAGGATGGGTAATGGAGGGGGGGGGTGGAGAAGGTAGATTGGTGTATATAGTAGAGGAATGCAGTATTGTGAGTGTGGGATGGTTCTATATGAAGATGTTAGTATACACATGCACAAAATCAGGAAGGTGTGAGCAGGCTCCATTTTATGTCTGCCAGAAATATTTGGATTTTGGATTCGAGTGGCGCAGTGTGGGGTGAAGTCAAGGCAGCTGGCCTAGAGATGGGTTAGTGTAGGCCGACAAGATAGTTGTTGGGTACCAACAGTCTAGCAGGGATAGATGGGTTGGGGTACAGCGTTTCTTATTACTTTAACAAAATAGGGATACAGTCCTAACGTTCCTTATCACTCAGTATAAACAGATACAGTATTGTGCGATACAGTCCTATCGTTACCTATCACTCAGTATAAACAGATACAGTATTGTGCGATACAGTCTTAAGGTTATTGCAAGAAGGTTATTGGGTTACTGCATTGAAATGTAACAACTTGCTGGTTAGAGATACTTGGTTTCATTTAGCTCTAAATAAACAGTAGTAGCCTTTAGAGTTGGTAGGGGTTTACAATGTAACAGCTGGCTTGAGGAGAACAGGGCTTGTGACAGTGGGGAATTTACACATTATATATACAGAGGTATGTTGGCTCCGACTTGGGGGGGGGGTGTTTAGGCAAGGGTTGCACTGTGGTCTTTTGCATCAGGAGGTAGATAAGTCCAGTAATTGATTACCTGCTAGATATAGATGTAGTTGAAAGCTCTTGGTGTCTAATTTTGGTCCAGATATGGGAATCTCGTGGAGCGTGGTGGTCGGGAACGGCGAGATCACACCCGGCCTGGGGAGCTCACGCCGTCAGTCATTTGATTGCTGCACTTTCGTTTTCTGTCCCGTTATCGGAGTTTTGGTCATGTGAGTCAGGCTTCTTGATACTTGCAGCCTTGTTGCGGTTCAGTGGATGATGTTTCAACTGCGCCTAATCTCCACCGCCTAAGGGCCACCGCCAAAGGGCCCTCTGGCGAGGCCCTCAGGCGCGGGCCCGCAAGGCGCGGGCGCGCCCTGTAGGGACGCCGCTTTTATGCGGTTCTGCCTGCGTGCGTGTGAGCCTCCCACTGCCCGGATTGGGCAGGAGTGTGTGGAGGGAGGGCTCCCACTGCCCGGATTGGGCAGGAGTGTGTGGAGGGAAGGTTCCCACTGCCCGGATTGGGCAGGAGTGTGTGGAGGGAAGGCTCCCACTGCCCGGATTTGGGCAGGAGTGTGTGGAGGGAAGGCTCCCACTGCCCGGATTGGGCAGGAGTGTGTGGAGGGAGGGCTCCCACTGCCCGGATTGGGCAGGAGTGTGTGGAGGGAAGGCTCCCACTGCCCGGATTGGGCAGGAGTGTGTGGAGGGAAGGCTCCCACTGCCCGGATTGGGCAGGAGTGTGTGGAGGGAAAGCTCCCACTGCCCGGATTGGGCAGGAGTGTGTGGAGGGAAGGCTCCCACTGCCCGGATTGGGCAGGAGTGTGTGGAGAGAGGGCTCCCACTGCCCGGATTGGGCAGGAGTGTGTGGAGGGAAGGCTCCCACAGCGCGGATAGGGCAGGGTGTGTGGGGGAAAGGCTCCCACTGCCCGGATAGGGCAGGAGCTTCACCAAGGCGGTTGGAGGGCTAGCGATGCTCAGCAGCTCCCACGAAGTAGGGACGCCGCTTTTATGCGGTTCTGCCTGCGTGCGTGTGAGCCTCCCACTGCCCGGATTGGGCAGGAGTGTGTGGAGGGAGGGCTCCCACTGCCCGGATTGGGCAGGAGTGTGTGGAGGGAAGGCTCCCACTGCCCGGATTGGGCAGGAGTGTGTGGAGGGAAGGCTCCCACTGCCCGGATTGGGCAGGAGTGTGTGGAGGGAAGGCTCCCACTGCCCGGATTGGGCAGGAGTGTGTGGAGGGAGGGCTCCCACTGCCCAGATTGGGCAGGAGTGTGTGGAGGGAAGGCTCCCACTGCCCGGATTGGGCAGGAGCTTCACCAAGGCGGTTGGAGGGCTAGCGATGCTATGTGTTCTTTCTGGAGAATTGATATGTCCTGTCCTGAAGTGATTAGCTATTTTAATCTATCATTCCTAATTTGTATGACTGCTTTTAAAAAAGTAGCACAAGGCATGACCATTTCAATTGACTGGATTTATCAAACAGGGAATTTCCAGGTTCTAACCAATTTTTTTCCGAAATTGAACTATTTCATTTGTCTTATAGTTCATGTTGGGCACCAATTTTGCTTTTAGAATAAAACATCATATGTTGTAATTTGATGAGATTAGAAAATATCTGAGATCAAAGAAACAGATAACATGAGAGCACATGGCACCTCTAGTTCCCTTCCTGTGATAATGTCACCTATTCTTCTTGAAATCGAACTTGACCCTCACTTCCCCATGCTTAGGCCTCATTCTCGAATGCAGGTTGCAGGGCCTCCTAGATTCTATTCCCCCACCGGCTCTCCCCATATGTCCTGTGCTTCAGGATAGAGCCGGGAGGGAGCGGAGTGAGAGCGGACTGCCTGGCAGCACGCACAGGGCCGATTCAGGACATGGCTCTGTACATGCTGCCAAGCCTACTGGTATCATTTTGTGGCCGATCGGGACAGGGAAGCCACCCCATGGCTGGGTGTGGAGGGGTCCCTGCCACCCAATCCAGGCTGTGGGAGGCCAGCCTTGGGTGAGGCAGCAGAGAAAAGAGAGGCCAGGAATGTGGATGTCTGGGACACCTGCGAGCCGTCCTCGTGCCTGATTCTGGCTCCCTCAGGAACATTTTGTTCCCACAGATCAGAATTGGGTCCTAACGCCCTGTCTTCAGCGGGGACATCCGGACGGCCCGGAAGTATGTTTCCCGGAATGGGGCTCCACGTCAATGCTCTCTTGAATTCTGATACTATATTCCTCTCCACTACCTCCACTGTGAGACTGTTCCATGCATCTTGCGACCTGTCTATAAAGAAATATTCCCTTACCTTAATCCTTTTCAATCTCATGCTATGTTAGAACTTACTTTCTATTGGCTGGCTTTTTGTGCATTATTCCTCTTGAGGTATTTGAGTGTCTTTCTTATATCCTGTCTCGTACATCTTTACTCTAGAGTACATATATCAGTCTACTCTCGTAGGATTTATAGTGCAGAATCTGCACCATTTTGGATGTCGCCTTCCAGTTCCCTTAACATTATCTAAGAAAAAGGTACAAGGCTGACTTAACCATTAGGCAAACCTGGGGGCATATCTACTACACTGCGCTACAGATAGTGCGCTATTGAACCATGTTAACAGTGCGCTATCTTCAGGGAAAATGTAGATAGCACACTAATTTTCTGTGCTATCTGCAGAAACTGCACCAACTGTCAGTGGGTGGGATACAGGCTGAGAATGAGCATGTCTGTAATGCACAGTTACCGAGAGCATCAACAGTACTGTGGGACCCTAGCCTGGGCCTAAGGCTTACAGCTATGGGCTGCCTTTTGTCTGTCCTTAAATGCAACTTTATTCTTTGTTACCAGCAATGCATCCTGGGACTTGTAGTTGATAATTCACATTCAAAGACAAACTGTAGTTGTGCAACCGTTGGTTGAGGCAAACAAGAATATTTATTTTGTGGATTTTCCAAATGCATTAAAGTTCAGGCACACAAACACAATAGATACTTCTCCAATAACACAAGAGTAAAGTAAGGAAACTGGAACTAAAGGTAAACTGAGCACAAGTTTCTTTAACAAAAACTGTTGTCTTCCATAAAGCAAAACACAGCACAGCCTTATAAGCATTTTCAGCAAAGGTAATTTTCTTCTTTTCAAAACCTTCTTTTAACCCTGCTTACAGGTTTTCAAGCTTCTTTAAAGCAAAGAGAGCAATCCATTAGAGAGTCCTCTGGAATGGATTGTGACTCACAGCAATCAATCTGCATGGGTTCCGGTACTATGGCTGGCTTATCTCTGGACTCAACAGCTTCTTCAAACTTTCTGGCTTGTAGGAATTCATAAAACTCATTCCGTAACTTCTGTTTCTGGTCATGAACATTTACATTCAAGGAGTGAGCTTTCCCTCCCTCTAATGCTTGCTTTAAAGTCTCTACTGTGTCCACATTTACTGCCCTGCTTGTGGCTGGGATATGGTTCTTTCCCCAAAGGAACGTATCCACCCACCTTCTAGCAGTAGGACCTTTCAGCATAGGGTCCCTGGATATTGGACAGAGGTACCTGTTCCAGCTGGTTTGTATCCTTTCCAACTAACTGTCTGCTGGCTTTAGGTCTGGGAGTTTTTCTCAGATATGGAGTGCTTCCTTCTCTGCTTTCAGGCTTCAGCAACTGGAAGTCAGCCTCCTCGTGGCTCTCAGCTCTCCTAACTCTCTGAGCTCCTTCCTCCTGGGAACTTTCTTCCCCCTGGGAATTCTCTTCCTCCTGGGAACTCCTCCGTGCACGCTGAGAACTCCTCTCTGAACTCTGTAAGCTCTCTGTGCTCTCTGCTCCTTTTCTCCCCTCCTGTGCTCTGTTTGGAGACGGGTTTAAAAACCTGTTTCTTTCCTGCCACACCTTTCTCTTTGCACATGTGCTCGTAATCAGTAAAGCAAGCCTGGCTCCTCATCAGAGCTAGGGCGTGGCTTGGCTTGACTTTTTTTCAAAGTCGTTTCTCTACCTCTGTGCAAAGCTTGGCTGTCAGTAGTTTTAAAGGCACAAGTACCATTTTCTTCTATTTCCATTCTTTCCTCATCACTCTCATCACCATAGTACATAGCGACCATCGCAGTTGCAGACAGCATGGGTGCAGATGACACCATCTCAATGGGTGGCAACATGTGCACCCATGGTGCTGCCAGACCGCGCTTTCTGCATTTTCGATACCCTCTCTTGCTGGGGAAATGCTGTTTATGACCCAACAGATAGCGCACAGCTTTTGCAGCTAACCCGGTGCTATTTGCACAAAAACACTGTTAGCTGCAACAGTCTAATACAGTTTAGTAAACATATCCCTTGGTGTAGCCTATAGAAGCAGCCTATGGGTAGCAGCAAAGAGGAGATAGATGTAGGCCAAACAAAACAATAGGTCCTGAGAATCACAAAAACTCAAAGAATCAACATCATGTATTTTTACTCACGGAAACTGTGAGCAGTTTTCAAAAAGCTATTTACCCAGGTAAAAGACTTTTGGAAATTGCCCTTTTTATATATTTATACAGACACATAAAACAACCGTTAGTATTTGAAAGTATGATGTCCATTTCTGCATTTTTACAAGATTATTCTGGGAGGGGTTGAGATGATCATGATTGTTGAAAGTTAATTAAAGGGCTCAAGGCTGAAGGTTTACCAGGAAGGACTTCTGTCCTTGCACTGGCCCTGGAAATCATCCTACGTTTTCAGTATGTAGCGGTTCATTTCAGCATTGTTCTGTTGAAAGTGACCTTAATTACGTTTACACTATGTGGGCATTCTTGCTGATTCAATGTTATGATTCTAAAAGAGGTGCAAAACATGGATTTGAATTTGACCCCAAAAGATTTCAGTCTATTTTGATTTGAAAATAATTACCACATTTTTCAAAGATCTTCTGGAAAAATCCAAATGATTTTATGCTGTGGCTCTCAGGAAAATTTTTAAAAATCTACTACAGACTTGAATAACTCTAACAGTTCATAGTTGATTTTCAATGGATCCCACCAACACAATTCCAAGTAACCACTGTTGACTGTACCAAAATGGCAATCAGCTTGCGGACGTAAAACTGGATGCATTTGCAAAACCCTCTTGTGTCCTAATTGCTTTGATGACAGTCTTATATTCAGCAACAAGCCTTTACTTTGCACTAATCAGTCACATTTCATATCATTTCTTTTATAAATCAGTCACGTTGAGCATGTCATTCTCCAAGTGTTTTCATTTTGATCATTTAAGTATCTGTCAAGTAGACAAAAGAAGAAAAATATACTATATATATCAGTAGATATGAAGGCCATCTTGTTAACTTCACTAAGCAAACCCATTCTTTTACTATTCACAGCACTTCCAAAAATCTGGTCGTGTTTGCTAAAATCTTTCAGAAAGTTGTGTACTTGGTAGCAAACTTCCATACTGTTCTTTCCATGTTCAGCTGAGAATGCAGCATTTAAACTTTCTTGGACTTAACCTTTCGTTCGTGTCACGGATATTCATATTGTTCGTTCCCGTCTTCGTTTCTGGCCGACCACTCTAGCAGCCATTAGGAATGTTGTTCCTGTGAGAATTTCAGCTATGAAGGAGATCCACGCCAAGGCCAAAGACCATCCAAACTTTATATCTATACCTTCCAGCAACTTCTTTCCTGAAAGGCACAATGCTTCTTTAAGAGCTGCCGCTGAGTAGGCAATATAGACACTGATTCCAGTGAGAGTAACCAGAGCTGAGGAAAAGAAAAAATAAGTAAGGAGATGGTATTGTAAATATAATTAGTCCTAACTTCTAAAGGTATACGTTTTGAACCTTAATATACATTTCAAATGTGTATCCAAAACCACTATTTTCAGCTACATAAGGGGCAGTATAATATGTTTGTCTTTTTATAATGTTCACTGTTAAAATAGATGTACTCGTAAATTCAAGTTTGATTGCATCTGGCACCTTTTTTGCTTTTTAAGGGTACTTCGTAGTGTGATCCCCTATTCTTTTTTGAAGCCTCCATCAACCACCTGATGCACCTTGATCAAGATATGATTTCAGTAGGCGTTTCAACCTTTGCCTGGCGGCACTACAGTGGATCTCTCTGTACCTTTGTTTCTAATCTTTGTTCTAACATTTTCCATTATGCATTTGTGGTGCTTAGGCATGTAGGTATGGGGCTTCTGGTTATCCTTTCAGATTGTTGATTTTTTTTTATTTCTGGCAGTATCATGCTCCTACCCTGCCTAATCTCAGGTGGGTCTTTCTGTTCCTGATGATATGAAAGGGAGGGGATGGGTTGGTGGAAGGGGGGTTAATTTTACCAGCATTTGTTATGGGCTCTAGTCTAACACTTTGGTGCTTGGATGTTAAGTCATGTTTTGTTTTTTCTGTTGATATATAATTGCTTGATGGTGTTTCCTAATAAAGAGAGTAAAAAAAATGGATGGAACAAAATGAAAGTTATGCAGTGCAGGTTAGTTTCCATAAGGTCTAAATGATGTTAGAAGACCCCATGAAAATTAATCGTCAATACTGTAATCAAAATGGGCCTGCACCTTAATATGAAGAAGACAAAGATCCTGACAACTGGTAAAACCAATAAATTCATCGTTTGATGGAGAAGAAATAGAAATAGTGGACAACTTTAACCTGCTTGGATTAATATAATCAATAAGGACGTGACAAGCAGTAAAGAAATGTGGTGATACATTGCTTTTGGTAGAATGGCTGTGAAGGAACTAGACAGGATTCTCAAGAGCAGAGATGTCTCTCTCCATATAAAGATTTGAGTTGCCCAAGACGGGCCATACTAAGCCTGAAATGAGCCCTCTGTGACTTGCAACCTTGTGCAAACTCCCCCCCCCCCCCCCGCCATGACATCAGATGTTTGTCATTTGCCCCATCCCTCCATGCCCAGCATCTCCCTACAACTCTTCATGTCCAGCTGGCACACCCTCCCCCCAGCACTGCCTGCCTGGCCTGCCATTGCCCTGCCTCCACTTTTCCTGTTTCCTTGGCAGCTGCGATGGCGGCACCGGAGCAGACCTCCAATTTAAAAAAAAAACACATGAGTCTTTCCAACTCTGTGCTGCATGGCTAGTCTGATCCCTTCCTCCTTTATACTCGCGTCAGAGGATGAAGGGATCAGATCAGCCAAACAAGCATGGAATCAGAGAGAACCACATGTTGTTTTTTTTTAATTGGAGGTCCGCTTTGCTGCCGCCACCACAGTCACTGCCACTGCCAAGAAAACAGGAAAAGAGGCGGCAGGCAAGGGCAGGCCGGACAGGCAGCATGGGGGAGAGCCAAAGCCAGAAATTGGCAACTCTAAATGAGTCCCTAATTTTTTTTGCACCCTGTGAGGCTGAACAGGCCTACGACGCTGTGTCCAAGCCATGGTATTTTCAATAATGTCATATAGATGCGAAAATTAAACAGTGAAAAAGATAGATAGGAAGAAAATCGATGCCTTTGAATTATGGTGCTGGCGAAGAATATTGGGCCTGATGTTCACATGAGCAGGCTAAGCTCCGCTATGACGCATAGCTGTGCCCATCAACCCCTAACCCTAAATATTCAATGCCGAGGTCATACGTGGCCCTGGCATTGAATATCCAGGGATTGTTGCACATGCTGAAAGCCACAATTGCTAACTAGACAGCAGTGATCTTGCATGCTGCCCAGTTTGCTCCTGTGCCTAAAAGATAGGCAAAGAAAAACCTTGCCTATCTTTTAGGCTTAGGTTTCTAACCAGGCAACATGTAATATCATTGCTGTCTGGTTATCGATCATCTCCACCTCTGCTCCTCCTCAGAATACCCATGGTTATCATCAGGGCTCGTAAGGGCTATAATTGGGGATATTCAGTGGCACTGCCCTTCGAATATCGGGCCCGTTGTGTATACCATGGATTGCCCAAAGAACAAACCAGTCCGTATCAGAGGAGATCAAACTAGAGGAGATCAAATCAGATGACAAGATTTAGACTTTCATACTTTGGATACATCTTGCAAGGAGAGAGATCATTAGAGAATAACATCATGCTTGGCAAGGTTAAAGGTCAATGCAAAAGAGGAAGGCCATCAATGAGATGGATTGATACAATAACAGCAGCTATGGATGCCAATCTATCGATAATGAGCTGCCTGACTGAAGACTGAACACAGTTTAGGACAACTATCCAGAGAATCGCCATGAGTCGACACCAACTTGACTGTACTTAACAATAACATTCAAAGGGAGTGCTGCTAAAAGTGTAAGTCCCCAATCCATGAATTTTCAACTGCACTATCTGGATAATGCTGCCAAAACTTTCCTGCACATACTTTGGCACTATCTGGATAATCCTGGAGCAGAATGAGGATGAAGCGATGGCATGCCACCCAATCATGCATCTCAATGTGATATTCAGTCATCATTCATACAGCAAAGTGGTTTAATTTAGGACAGCAAAAAGGATGTCCTAACTTAAACCATTTAGCCAGGACCATATTTAGGAATAGGCAATTGTCTAGGGCAGCTAATTATGAAGATGCCAAATACCAAGGCTAAAGAAGTGTCTGTACCTGTTTAATTTAGGGTCAAGTGCATATGCTGTTTCAAAGGGGTGCCACTATGGTCTTCCTCTAGCTCTCCAGTCTGGGGTCTGTTATTTTTAGATATTGGTACTTAGCTCACACCTCTCCAGAAGCAGTTCAAGGTGACTTATACTGAGGTACAGTAGGCATTTCCCTGTCACTGGAGGGCTTACAATCTTAGTTTGTACCTGAAGCAATGGAGGATTGTGAATTGCCCAAGGCCACAAGGAGCACCAGTGGGATTTGAATCCTGGTCTTTTTGGTCCAAGGCTGCTGCCTTAACCACTAGGCTTCTCCTCCATCTCTGAGAACATCTCCCCTCTCCCCCAACACTTTGGGATCTGCTGTTGGGTCTTCCCTATGAGCTCCAAAATCTTAATCCAGCCCTGCACTTAGATATGCAGATCGTAGCTGAATATCGCTGCAATACTTATAATTGCCGGAAGCGAGTATCCCATGTATATTCAGTGCCACCTCCTATCCATAGAGCGGTGCTGACTATATGGCCATTTTTTAAACACCAAGGCTGACATTTAAAAAACCACTCACTACCAGCTTCTAACACTGATCCTTGCAATTATGATCTAAACAAACTATTGCACTATGGCAGTAAATGGGAGTGGAGGAGTAGCCTCGTGATTAGAGCAACAGCCTAGAACCCAAGAGATCAAGGTTTGAATCCCAATGGCATGCCTTATGGCCTTGGGCAAGTCACCTTACCCTCCATTACCTCTGAAGAATAGGCCTGGCTATCTACTTCTGGACATACCTTGCCAAGAAAACCCAGGAACTGTTGCATTGACTTGACAGCACTTTAAAAAAAATAGCAGTAGAACAAATGGCCACTCAGTGGATGGCATCACACTGTCAGGGCTGGTGCAAGGATTGGAGGAGTCCTAGGTGGGAACTTCACCCTGCTGCTCCCATTGCCATCACCCCTCCCTGGGGCCTGTAAGGGCAACAATCGCTATGAAACCACATTGCAGCACTTACCTTAGGGCTCTGATGCTGTACTAGTTGCCCCTTCCTTCTCCCTCCACTGCAGACTTCCATTAGTAAAAGACCTTCTTAATGAGCCATGCTGATCTTTATCTACCGCCATTTACTGTTACTTGCAGAAAGTAAGCGCGGGCATTTACAACCACTCTAGCGCTTAAGTAAAAGTTTGCACCTTAATGTAAGGCATGTTCTCTGCCACTTATGCTAGTAGTTTAAACAATCAAGCATGCATACACTTAACTTTATAAAAGAGACATAAACATGAAAAAGTGTGTTAACGAGTCACAAATTTACAAAATTACCCTTGGGAATGCTTAATGCGCTTAAGTAAAATGACCCCTTAGGGCCTGATTCTGTGCCACAAATAGCGGGGATGTAGTCCCAATGAGACATCCATCCCCGCTATTCATGCCTTCTCTGGCTGCGTTTAACTTCCCCACCGGTTGTGCAGGGAAGTTAGATGGGGGCGGCTAAGGTGCAGAGTCCGACCCTAGATGTACAGGGCTGATTCTAATGTCAGCCCTGAATGTCCAGGGCCGGCAACATGTGTGGGAAAATTATTCCACTTCTGCAGTGGAATAACTTCCATGGATGTATTTTTTTTGTACTGCCGGGGTGAGGATGGGGAAGGGGGGGCCGGAGGACATTCACCACAGCTCGACCTTTGGTCTTAGGAGTCCAGATTGGGGGTCGGACTGCGGGGAATACACACTTTTATCCAGCAGCTGGCATTGCAGCTTTTAAATGGAGCCACTGTGCCATGGCAACTGAACCCCATGGCACTGCAGTTATTTATTTATTTATTTTATTTACATTCTCTTATATACTGTGTTATTCTGCATCAGTGCGGTTTACATTGAACAAACTGAAATTACATTGAACAGGGCATTATAACTTGGAGATAACTATTTTACAGGGAACATGGGCTATGGAGGGTTAAGTGGCTTGCCCAAGACCACAAGGAGCACCTGTGGGACTAGAAACCCCAGTCCTTCCGGCCCAAGGTTGCTGTCCTCTAGTGGGATTTGAACCCCCGACCTTCCGGCCTGAAGTACCTTGCCCCAACCACTAGGCCACTCCTCCACTCCAATGGAGTTCCATTTAAAAGCCCTGACTGAGTTAGTCTGGCAGGTCATGTATGTACAGGCTAGATGTGTGGGGCTAGATGTGCTCCGTGGATTAGAATCGCGTTCCCCTCTGGAAATCCGGTTCAGACTGGACTTACAGAGGAGATCTATGTCCAGAACGGAATGAGCCCTTTAGTGTTCTAAACATCTCTCCCACTGAGCACATACACTTTCTCTGGTTATGCTGAGTAGGAATTAGAGGTGTTCTGGGCTGTGGTTTTAGTTTACCCAGACAGCACTGATACTCACCATTTTCCAGTTAGAGTGGTTAAGTTGGGTCATACAAACAGCTCGCCTACAGGTATCCAGATAAGTTTATCCAGATGACATAAACTGATTATAGTACAATAACGGGGTCATGCATCTCCAGCTATTTGTGCCGGCTCCTGCCCCCAACTAACTTTCCCGCCGGTTGTACAGGGAAGTTAGATGGGAGCGGGGAATGGGCAGCCCAGGGGCAAAGTCTGGGTGGGAAGTGGGCAGTCGCTGGCACTGGACATACAGGGCCAATTCTAATGTCGGCCCTGTACATCCAGGGCTAGCAACATGTGCGAGGAAGTATTCCACCTCCGAGTTGGAATACCTTCCCTGGACAAGATTTTTTTAAGTGCCCGGGGCTTGGATGGGGCGGGGGGGGAGTCCATGGGACATTCCCCACAGCCCGAACCTGGCCTTAGGAGGCCAGAATGAGGGTCAGGCTATGGGGAATAAACCCCTTTTTCAGGCAGCCAGCATCGTGGCTTTTAAATAGAGCCACGGTGCCATGGCAACAGGACACCATGGTGCCACAGCTCCATTTAAAAGCCGTGACTGAGTTAGCTGGACTGTGCATGTACATGCAGGCCGGACTGAATCACAGTTCCAGCGTGCACATACATGCCTGTTCACGATTCTGATCCCGCAGGGCTTGATGTGCCCCACGGGATCAGAATCGCAGTCCCCTCCGTACGTCTGGCTCAGACCGGACATACAGAAGCCGGAACAGAATCAGGCTGTATAGGTTTGACTAATCCACAATTCACGAGACTTCATCTTGGGAAAGAAGAAAGACCGGACCTGGAGCAGAGGCAGCTTGACAAACCACCCATGGCTTTAAGTTAAGTTTGCTGCGCCGGCTCCAACATGTGAGCCTGGCAGAGCGTATCCCCCTCCTGGCCAGCATCTGGGGCAGGCCACACCCACTGCCTCACCCTTGGTATTCTACTGCATGTAGATGTCAGATTTAAAAGGGAATCAATTAAAGGACCATGCTAGAAAACCCTAATTTTTGTTTTAAGCATCCAAAGAGATAAGCACGATTGACCATGATCACTCCTGCAAACCCAGGTAGAAATGAGCTTTTAGCTGACCCTTATGCTTGCCTTGGTGAAGGTGTGAATGTCGACGTACATATATTCTAAAGAATGCTCGTATAGCTATTACAGAAATGGAAATATAAGTAGTAGTAGGAGGAAGAAGAAATGCATGCACACTTTTTTGGCCCATCAAACTATGCTCATGACACACTTCATTCAAAATTGTGCATGCTGCAGATCTATAGATGTCAGAAGTGTGTTTTCCAGAATCGCCATTTACACGCATAGAACTTTTAGACATGCAGATTCTGCTCAAACCTTCTAAAATGACCTCCATTCTCTTGCATTTTTACAATGCAATGCGGAAGCAAAAACGCGAAATAAAGACCTTTTCAAGTACATTCGTAGCAAAAAACCTGTGAGAGAGTCAGTTGGTCCATTAGATGATAAAGGGGTTAAAGGAGCACTAAGAGGCGACAAGGCGATAGCGGAGAGACTGAATGAATTCTTTGCTTCGGTCTTTACTGAGGAAGATGTAGGGCTGTTACCCATGACTGAAGTGGTATTTAAAGGTGCGGAAGAATTGAAGGAAATATCGATACATCGGGAAGATGTATTACAACTATTAGATAAACTGAAGAGTAGCAAATCACCTGGGCCGGATGGTATACATCCAAGGGTGTTGAAAGAACTGAAATATGAGATTGCAGAACTGCTATCAGTAATCTGTGAACTATCATTAAAATCATCTCTAATACCTGAAGATTGGAGGATCGCCAATGTAACACCAATTTTTAAAAAGGGTTCCAGGGGTGATCCAGGAAACTACAGACCGGTGAGCCTGACGTCAGTACCGGGAAAAATGGTAGAAACCATCATAAAGAATAAAATTACTCAGCATGTAGATAGTCACAACCTAATGGGAGACAGCCAACATTGCTTTAGACAAGGAAGATCTTGTCTTACTAATCTGTTATGTTTTTTTGAAGGAGTGAATAAACAGGTGGACAAAGGTGAGTCGGTTGATATTGTGTATCTGGACTTTCAGAAAGCCTTTGACAAGGTCCCTCATCAGAGACTTTTGGCAAAACTAAAGAGTCATGGGATAGGAGGCAGTGTACTATTGTGGATCAGGAACTGGTTAAAAGATAGAAAGCAGAGGGTAAGGCTAAATGGCCAATTTTCCCAATGGAGAAAGGTGAATAGTGGTGTACCCCAGGGATCTGTGCTGGGTCCGCTGCTTTTTGACATATTCATAAATGACCTGGAAAATGGAATAACGAGTGAGGTTATCAAATTTGCAGATGACACAAAACTATTTAAAGTTGTTAAAACCCAAGAGGATTGTGAAAAATTGCAAGAGGATCTGATAAATTGGAAGACTGGGCATCAAAATGGCAGATGAAATTTAATGTGGACAAGTGCAAGGTTATGCACCTAGGGAAGAACAACCCAAACTATGGTTACACGATGCAAGGTTCCACATTAGGAACCACCACCCAGGAAAAAGATTTAGGCGTCATTGTGGATACCATGTTAAAACCCTCGGCCCAGTGTGCAGCGGTGGCCAAGAGAGCAAATAGAATGCTAGGTATGATAAGGAAAGGAATGGAAAATAAAACAAAAGATATTATAATGCCTCTATATCGTTCCATGGTGAGACCGCACCTTGAATATTGTGTGCAATTCTGGTCGCCATATCTTAAAAAGGATATAGCGATTTTAGAAAAGGTACAGAGAAGAGCCACCAAAATGGTAAAGGGGATGGAAGGATACTCCTGTGAAGAAAGGCTAAAAAGGTTAGGGCTCTTTAACCTGGAAAAGAGACGGCTGAGGGGAGATATGATAGAAGTCTATAAATTAATGAACGGAGTGGAACAGGTAAACGTAGATCGATTGTTTACGTTATCAGAATATAGAAAGACTAGGGGACATGCAATGAAGCTACAGGGTAAACTATTTAAGACTAATAAAAGAAAATATTTTTTCACTCAACGTGTAATCAAACTCTGGAATTTGTTGCCGGAGGATGTAGTAAAGGCTGTTAGTGTAGCTGGGTTTAAAAAAGGTTTGGACAAGTTCCTGGAGGAAAGGTCCATAAACCATTATTAAGAAGTGACCGAAGATATCAATGCTTGACCCAGTACAAGCATTGTGGAACTTGTGTCTCTTGGGGATACTGCTAGGTACATATGACCTAGATTGGCCACTGTTGGAAACAGAATACTGGGCTTGATGGACCTTGGTCTGACCCAGTATGGCATATCTTATGTTCTTATGTTCTTATTTTGACTCAGAAAAAAAATGCACAAAATAGAAGGTGTAAATATATGTGGATACTTTGAAAATCCAACAAAGTCCCCAGAAGGTAAATTAAGCATGTGTCTTAAACCTATGAGAGCACATATCACAATCAACCCTCCCCCACCACCATCCGAGGCACACCTTCCACCGACTTAGACATGATCGGGATAATACATGTATTTTAGGGATTTCCGAAATGGCTCCAGGGACATCATTGTGATTTGAACATCTGAATGCTCATTTTCAAACATCTAAATCACAAAAATAAGCTTCTAAAATGATCCTCAATGCGAATCATCATACAAAAAATTTAAGAAAAGTTTGAAGGCTCTGGATTATGGTGAGACAATTAGTCTCTCAGATCAGTGACATTTTTTTGGCTTCATATTTTCCAAGCTTTTCCTTAAGCTTTCTGTTTCTGTGTTATTGTCATTGTTTTATTTATTTGTTTGTTTGTTTAACATTTCTTTTATACTGCTTTTCAAGGTATCAAAGCAATTTACATTGAACTCAACATCTCTGCTTACAATGAACTTAAACGGTAGTTAGAATGAATAAACGGTAGGGAGCATTTGGGATCATATAACTTAATTACAAGAAAACTAATAATGTGGTGGGCATTAAGTCTGCATTGCTTTGCAGGCAGAAGCATCCTTGGGTTCTTTGTTATTATTTGTCTTCTTTAATTAGGTCCCTTTTCTATCATTGTGTTATTATTACAGTGGGAGATCGTCTCGCATCCAGTGATCACCAGATGGTGTGGTTCAGTATTAGGACTAGGGCTGATAAAATCCATTCAAAAGTGAGGGTCTTAGACTTTAGGAAAACTAACTTTGCCAAAATGGGACAATATCTCAAAGAGTCGTGGGATGGGAACAGCTGGGGAATGTCGAAAAACTGTTGGCAAAACTGAAAGGGGATATTTTAAAGGCAACAACCTTTTTGTTAGAAAGGTAGAAAACTGTAAAAGGAAAAGGAGGCCACTATGGTTCTCAAAAGAAGTAGCTGAAAAGGTGGAGAAAAAGAGGGAGGCCTTCATGAAATACAAGAGATCAAAGAGAGGGGAAGACAGGTAACTATATTTGGAAAAACTTAGAGAAGCTAGCAAAGTAGTCAGGAAAGCAAAGATTCAAAAAGAGGAGGAAATAACCAATGCAATAAAATGGGGGGATAAGACATTTTTCAGATGTTAGTGAGAAGAGAAAAGGCAAAAATGGTATTGTCAGACTCCAGGGTGAAGGAGAGGAATATGTAGAAGATGATGAAGATAAAGCAGAATTGCTTAATAAATATTTCTGTTCTGTGTTTACAGATGAAGGGCCAGGAGCATGACCTCAGAAAACACCCAGAAATAGGAACAGAAGTGACTGGGATCTCGAACGATTTTCAGAAGACTGTGTTCATGAGGAACTAGCTAATTTTCAGAAGACTGTGTTCATGAGGAACTAGCTAAACTAAAGTAGACAAAGACATTGGTCTGGATGGGTTACATCCAAGAATTCTGAGGAAACGTGGGGACGTTCTAGCGGCTCCACTGTCTGACTTTTCAATGCCTCATTGGAGTCGGGACTGGCGCCAGAGAACTGGAGAAAGGTACATGTGGTCCCTTTACACAAAAGCGAATGTAAGGATGACACTGAGAACTACAGGCCTGTTAGTCTAACCTCTGTGGTTAGTAAACTATTGGAAACGCTACTAAAAGAGAGAATAGTGAGGTTTCTAGAGTCCTATAGATTGCAGGATCCGAGGCAGCATGGATTCATCAGAGGCAGGTCTTGGCAGACAAATCTGATAGATTTCTTTGACTAAGTGACCAGGGAGTTGGACTGAGGGAGAGCCCTAGATCTGGTGTACTTAGATTTCAGTAAAGCCTTTGACACCGTTCCACACAGGCGACTTATAAACAAACTGAGCATCCTAGGGATGGACCCTAAAGTTACTGATTGGATTAGAAATTGTCTGAGTGGGAGGTAACAAAGAATACAGGCAAATGGAGCTCACTCTGGAGGAGAAGGATGTTACCAGTGGTGTGCAGCAGAGATCTGTCCTTGGTCCAATTCTTTTTAACATCTTTGTTATTTATATTGCAGAAGTACTGTCGGGTAAGGTTTGCTTGTTGTGGATGATACCAAAATTTGCAATAGAGTAGCCACCCAGGAAGGAGTAGATAACATGAGGAGGGATCTAGCTAAGCTTGAAGAATGGTCTAGAATTTGGCAGCTGAAGTTTAATGATAAAAAATGCATGGTCATGCATTCAGGCTGCAAAAATCCAAAGCTCGTTG
Source organism: Ichthyophis bannanicus (assembly GCA_033557465.1). Lineage (NCBI taxonomy): Eukaryota > Metazoa > Chordata > Amphibia > Gymnophiona > Ichthyophiidae > Ichthyophis > Ichthyophis bannanicus. The sequence continues at coordinate 127,844,258 of CM066044.1, forward strand.
TTTCTTTATTTTACAGTATAGGGGGTGAGATACTTCTGTGCACAACAGAAGAGTGGGACTTGGGTATAATTGTGTCTGACAATCTTAAAGTAGCTAAACAGGTAGAAAAGGTGATTGCAAAAGCCAGAAGCATACTTGGTTATATAGAGAGTGGTCAGCAGAAAAAAGGAGGTGATAATGCCTCTGTATAAGTCTCTGGTACAACCTCATTTTGAGTATTGTGTGCAATTCTGGAGACCACACCTTCAAAAGAATATAAGCAGGTTGGAGTTGGTGCAGAGGATGGCTGCTAAATTGTTAGTGGTCTTCGTTATGTAGCATATAAGGACAGACTTAAAGATCTTAATATGTATAGTTTAGAGGAAAGGCGGGATAGGAGCGATATGATAGAGACATTTAAATACCTCCACTGCATAAATGCACAGGAGGGTCTCTTTCAATTGAAAGCAAGCTCTGCTACGCGGGAACATAGAATGAGAGTGAAAGGGGATAGACTCAGGAGTAAAATGTGGAAATATTTCTTTACGGAAAGAGTGGCAGATGCGTGGAATAGTCTCCTAGTGGAGGTGGTGGACTCGAGGCCAGAATCTGAATTAAAAAAAGCATGGGACAAACACAGACGCTCTCTAATGGTAAAATTGGTACTATTATAGTTGATGTGGAAGGGCAGATCAGATAGACTATGTGGTCTTTTTCTGACGTCATGTTTCTGTGTTTCTATTGTTCCTTTTGTTTTTAGGCTTGATTCTTTTTTATTGCCTTTATGTTCTTGTTTTGTGTGCATTCTGTTCTACTATGATGTTTTATTTGTTCTTTTATTTGTTATTAATCAATTTTATTATTTTGTTACTTAAATATGAATATTATTTTATTTAATATTTAATTTTATTGTAAACTGCATTATTATGCTTATGTGAAATACGGTAGATCAAGCACAAAAATAAAATAAACCAGACTAAGCTTCAGGCCCACCTTGATTTCCTTGTTTGAGGCTCATGACATAAATAAATTGGAATGGAATTCCATCAAGAGGAAGATAAAATTTAAAAGCGTACAGACCAGGTACAATCTAGCCTTACTCTTACAGAAGACAGAGCAACCAGAAGATTTGACTGAGCTGTACTAAGGGATTTTGTCAGACAGTAAGGGTTGAGACCATATGTAAGGCCTGAAAAACAAAAAGTAGAATTTTAAATTTGATATGGTAACTGATCAGTAGCCAACAATATTTCATAAGCAAAGAAGTCACACAATTAAATCTCTGAGCTTCCTTGAGAAATTTCACAATGGCATTATGAATTAACTCAAGATGCTTGATAGCTTTTATAAAGGTCTTTCTAATATTTCTATTACAGTAATCTAATGGCATAAAGACTAATGTATGAATTCAAGTCAGTAAATCTTTTGGAACAAGAAAGGGTTTGATCTGATCCTGTATAATGCTATAAATCACGCATTAACTGCTTAACGCACTTTAGTTTAAGGACTCACATTTTCAGACTATGATGGTTCTTGTAATATACAGACTCTACACACATTTTCAAAGAGAAACTACTCACTTTGATTCTCTTTGAAAATTAGTGAATGTAGAGTAGAGTATTCTTGTTAAAAGTTCCTTTGTATCGCACAATCACTCTGATCCCACATGCCAGCAAGATTTACTCAAGATCATCCAGCAAAGACTACAACCATACCTGGAACAAGACCTGCCTGACTGAAAGCAGGGTTCAGGAAAGGGCAAAGAACGACAGATATCATTGCAGATGTGAGATGGATCTTTGAAAAGATAAAAGGATATCTATATGTGTTTATTGACTACAACAAGGCTTTTGATTGTGTAAACCATGAGAAACTCTGGGCCACATTAAGAAATATGGGTATACCAGAACACCTGATAGTTCTCTTGCACAACCTTTACATTGATAAAGAAGCAACAGTTCGAACAGAACAAGGAGAAACAGAATGTTTTAAAATTAGCCAAGTGGATGACAAGGTTGCATACTTTCCCCCTACCTGTTTAATGTATATACTGAACAAATCATCAGATAAGCAGGACTGTATAAAGCAACTGAGGTGTGAAGATTGGTGGAAGCTCATCAACAACCTTTACTATGCTGATGATACTACAATACTGGCTGAAAGTGAAGACGATCTGAAACATTTGCTTCTCAATATTAAGAAATATAGTCTTAAAATGGGTCTGCACATTAATGTAAAGGAGACAAAGATCCTGACAACTGGCATTGTTGATGGAGAAGGAATTGAAATAGTAGACAACTTTAACCTGCTTGGATCAATAATCAATAAAGAAACAACGAGCAGGCAATAAATCTGACAACGCATTGCTCTTGGTAGAATGGCTGTGAAGGAACTAGAGGAACTAGACAGGATTCTCAAGAGCAGACATGTCTCTCTCCAAATAAAGATTTGACTTGTCCAAGCCATTATATTTTCATGTAACATCTTATGGATGCGAAAGTTGGACCGTGAAAAAGATAGACGGGAAGAAAATCGATGCCTTTGAATTATGGTGCTGGCGAAGAATACTGTGTATACCATGGACTGCCCAAAGAACATAAGATATGCCATACTGGATCAGACCAAGGTTCCTCAAGCCCAGTATCCTGTCTTCAACAGTGGCCAATCTAGGTCATACGTACCTAGCAGTTTCCCCAAAACCAGTCAGTACTAGAGGAGATCAAACCAATGCTTTCTTTGGAAGCTCAGATTACAAGACTTAGGGGTATGTTTACTAAACTGCGGTAATCGTACATAACGCGCGTTATGTAATGTTAACGATCGTTAGCGCATCATAACGTGTGTTATGATGCGCTAACGATCGATAACGTTACATAACGCGCGTTATGATGCGCTAACGATCGTAATGCCCCGCGGCGCAGTAAAACACCGCAGAAGGTGGAGAGAGGGCAGAGAGAAGGGGTCAGTGGGCGGGGAGAGGCTCCCTTCACACTAACGTGCTGATTTTAAGAGCTGAATCCAAACGCGATTGAAAACCTGCCGTTAAATGCACATTACAGGGGAGAGAAACCATTTCAGTGTCAGCAATGTACAGCCCAGGCAAGGAAACCAAAAAAAGTGATAAGTGTGCTACATGTGCACAGAACAAAAGGGCACATAAACACTGAAAATGACCCCAACAAACTGGAAAAAAACCATAACCAAGCTGGCCAATAGTGGTATAAATGAGAAACATCAACCCCTCCCCCCTGAGTAAGCTCCATAGAACAGATATAAATCGTGGAAGGGTCTATACTCCGTCCCCATACAAGGTGAATGAGCCCACAGTGAAATAGCGCTGCTCAGGGTTTTCCCCACCATCGGACAGGTTCCTATGGCATGCACATGTCCCGCAACATCAGGGCGGGCATGTCGGAATGGCAACTGGACAGATGCCGGAGAAGGGGATACAGAGGGCCGCAGGCGGCACATGCTGTGGTGCAGCTGGGCCACAGTGCGGACTAGGGCGATGCCTAGGTGGCCCATACGAATGCTGAAACAGCAGAGCAGCCAGACAGCAACTGCTGAAGGCCCAACATGGGCACGACTGTGTTTCCCACAGTGTCACAGGGGATAGTACCCAGCAGCTACCCCCAAGGGCACGGAACATTGGCAGGCGGTGCTGGGGGGAAGCGTGGACACCTATGCAGGCACCCCTACCCCAGAACCCGCACCATAGGCAGACGCCTACCTGCACACTGGATGGCCTGAGACTGCGCACCACCAGCAGAAGGGCATGTCAGCATGGTGGCTGAGGGATAGTGGTGGTGGAGGGGGCGTGTCAGCTGCCCAGAGCAGACCGTGGCCTAGCCCTGTGTAGGTGGGTGCCATGTACTGCAATAGACGGGCCCTATCTGACGAACAGTCATGGTATCACCAAGGAATGTACTGCCTCTGTGACAACAAGGTGGTGCAGTGCACAAAACCAGTGTATTCAGAAGCAGAGGGTCACAGGTTCAAGTCCCAGCTGTGGTTCCCGCCAACCCAGTCCCCATATTTTACCCACTACTACAATGTGCTAATACAGACAGCACCTTTATTTCAGATGACGTAAACATGCCCAAGACACCTACATTTTACCCTACAGAGCACAGACACCATAAACATGCACATTACCTAGAGCAGAGCCTCCCAAATGCAGTCCTGGAGGGCCAAACACCATTCCGGTTCCATGCTGCCTCTGATAAAGATGCCTGTGCTGCATGTCTATATGCCACCCCCATGGTATGCAGATGTATCTCATGCATATTCATGAGGGACAGCATGAAAACCCGAACAGTGTTTGGCTCCGCAGGACTGGAGTTGGGAACCTCTGCCGTAAAGCAGCAGCCAACAGGGGCAGACACACCCGCACCCACAGGCCCCATTATCCAAAGCCTCCTGGAGAGGCAGGACTTTGGGCTCTGCGTGCATCTCCCAATACTAGCACTTGCATACCTTAGTAATGCCACCCTAAACTGGGGAATATGGTACACATCTATCAAAAGGTTGCTATGAGTACTGGCAGATAGCAATTCCTAGGTTAAGTACACTTTTCTGAGTGAGCTGCATCATAGCAACCTTTCTGATGTCTGTGGATTGTGCTACAGGTCTTGTGTCTGACAGTGTTTACCAACCTGGGGAGTGACTCCTACAGTATAGCGTACCATAGCCATGCCTGCACTGTGCCTAGGACTGGTGTGGTGGCCTGGGCTGCCCAACACCTCTATAGCTGCACAATGCTGGCATAGGTGTGGGGAGTGTGTGTCTGTCTATCCAGTGTGTGGTGGCTGCCAACACCCTCCACAGCCCACACTGCTAGCACTGTTGCCAGTATTGGCCTGCCAATGTGCATAATGAGGAGCAAGGTACCGTGGGAATAGCCTGGATAGGGTGGCCTGGCCTGGATGCATCTGCACACGGCATAAAGCAATGGCTCGGACATTGTAGTGCCTGGCCACCACCTGCACGGACAGGGTGGCCATAGCATGTCCTGCTGGGAGGTCACTCTCACCATGACTGAGCAGTGACCATGGCATGGCTAGGTTCCCCCATAGTGCTATATAGCATTTCTCTCATGTGATATTTATGGGTTTCCTTTTGGGGCCCAATCACTGACTTATCTGCTTGGTGTGTATGCTGACATCCCCGTTCTGGGTACATGCATCTCCTCCAGGACCATGCACTATGGACTAGCTGGCGGACTGTCTGCAGCTAGTATGTGTCTTGCTGGAACACCTTGCAGGGTGCAGCGGCTGGAGGCTTGCTGCTGGAGAATGTCAGATAATGGTGGGGGGCAGCTGAGCATTTCCAGGCCTGCCATCTGTCTGCTATTGCGTTATGGATGTGTACTGCTCTGTCTGTTCCCCAGCAGGACTGGGGTTGCTGGTCCCCTCTACTGCTACTATTGCAGGGAGGTAGACTGTGGATCTATTGGTGGGTGATCCTGTTTCCCACCCTGAGCCCCAGAGGGTGGGTTGTGTGGTGGTACATAATCTGCCTATGGGTCCATACAGCCCCCCCCCCTTCACTTACAGCAGGTAACGATGGCACCAACACAGGATATGCACTATTCTGGGTTCAGCATCGCCCATAGGGACTAGACATGACTGAGACATACAGCAGGACACAGATGTATCCTAGGTGTGTCTAACTGAACTACCTATCACACACTGATGGGGACCTGCAGCATGGCGTATTTCAGCCATGAAAGGTGCTGTGGACCTGGTGCTGGGCGCCCCACCTCAACCTCAGGGTGGGCACAGTGCCCACACAATGTGACTGTCTGTGGCTACTCTGTGGCAGTGCCACACATGGTCTGTTCCCCCTACCAGGCTGAGGTGCTGTGGGGTGCATACCCAATCTTGTGCCCATCTCTCGACAGCTGATTAGCATGAGCAGTGCATCATGGTTACGGGTGGGTTACCCCTATCCTGGTAACCACAGCAGACAGTTTGTGTGGTGACGTGCAGTCCTGCAGCCAGCCAGGGCTTTGTTCACAGCCTTATAAGGTGTCCTTATAAGGGGACATTATAGGGTGCCTTGGCGGACAGTACACTTTATAATGTGCCCTATGCGGCACCTTAGGTTATGCCACCGTGAGGGTGTGTTTGCTGGCAGCACTAATTAAAATACACGTCAAATGCCTCAACAATCGCTACTTAAATGTAAAGGGTGCTGCCTCAGCCAGCCTTATACATTAGGCCCACTGGGGAATCGAACCCATGACGCCTGTACCATCAGTCAGTGTTGTAACCATTGTGCTACAGCTCTGTTGCTGTGCTTGTATGCCTGCGCGCCTTCTTAAGATTAACGCGCGGTAACGTGACCTGTAGCACTCGGTCATTTATGGCGCCTTGTAACGCGCGTTATCGGTAACGATGTACCGCCCATGTCCTTATTTGGGGTTTCTGTCTCTACCGCGGCTCCTAACGTGAATCGCACTAACGCAGTTTAGTAAACATACCCCTTAGACTTTCATGCTTTGGATACATCATGCAAAGAGAGAGATCATTAGAGAAAGACATCATGCTTGGCAAGATTGAAGGTCAACACAAAAGAGGAAAGTCAGCAATGAGATGGATTGGTACAATAACAGCAGCTAGGGGTGCCATTCTATCAACAATGAGCCGCCTGACTGAAGACCAAATACAATTTAGGACAGCTATCCAGAGGGTCACCATGAGTTGACACCGACTCAGCAGCACTTAACAACAACAATAACTTTTCATCGGCTATTTGCACAGGTGGTGGGGAGATGGGACAAAATAAAAGGTGTGCATTTGAAGGCAAATATGCACGCATTATTTTCCTCCCCCCAAACTAGGCTAGAGGCTTTCCTTCCCCTATCTAGGCTAGACATTTCAAATTATACATTCACTGCATGGCTAAATATTGACTTGAAGTTGTAGAGGTCAGACTGCCCCCGTTTATAACATCATTGAACAAGTAAAAAGATCCGGGTATTCCAAAGATTATCAGAGAGAAGAAAATAAATATACATACACAACCACTGTAAATATCCAATGTAAATAAGTTAATGGATGTTTGTATTATTAGTACAACTTGAAGTTGAAGTTTTGTTCAATGTAAACAGTTAAACTCAACCGTTCATTGTAAATAGTTAAATCTAATTGTTCAATGTAAATGTATACATCTGTGTACAGTTGTTAAAATGTTCCCTGTAAACCGCCCTTGATCGCTGGAAGGGGCGGTATAGAAATATATACATAAATAAATAAATAAATAAATAAATTACATGGATCAGAGCAAGAGGAACATTTATAGACTCATCCAACAAATCTCTGTAAAACTGAAAATAAAATGTACCAAGCCAGCATCCAATGGCAACATCAGGGCAAGTGATCTTAAAATCAATCACCACCACAAAAAATAACTCAAAATTTAACATAGCAGATATAATTATATGCTTCAACAGAGCAGTACATAAACAGCTTCCAACATACTTTATCTTCTATTTTTAGGGGGGTTCTGTACTTTCTGTTGAACCATATAATTATAAAATTGCTCTTTTTTCTGGCATCCAGTCATGCAGTGAGAACACATTGAGGAGAAATTGCCTTTCATTATGTCCCAGGTTCCTAAAGAAAACTTCCTATTGTATAAGGAGTAGCTGCTATTTGCTACGAACAAACCTTTTACAAAGATGGAGAAGCTGTAGAACTAGATAACATGAAATCAAGCTGCAAGGAGGTAAACTTAAAAACAACATCAGGAAATACTGTCATGTTAAGGATGGTGAATGTCTGGATTGCCCTCCTAAAAGAGGCAGTGGGAGCAAAAACAGTGACGGAATTCAAAGAGGTATGGGACAGACAAAGAGGATCACTACATAGCAAGAGGATAGAGGATGGAATCAAGGCAAATGTAAATAACATCATAAACAGAGAAGGGTGACCTGCCTGGAGCAGCAGGTACAACAAGGGCCAGCCCGCCCACTGTGCAAGAGTGTTATTTCCACAGGGCCCCACGCTTCATGGGGCCCCACGCCAACAACATCCCGCACATGCAGTTCGGCTCCCAGCAGCCCCTGGCTCGCCTCTCTACCGCCGCCGAAGTGAAGAGCACCGTTTTTCTTCACTTCAGCGACTGTGTTCTAATGTAGACCGCTGGTGCATCAGAGGTCAAGGGACATTTCCTGTTTCCCGGCACTCAGTATGTCATCAGCCTACATTAGAACACAGCTGCCAAAGTGAAGAAAAACGGTGCTCTTCACTTCGGCGGCGGTAGAGAGGCGAGCCAGGGCCTGCCTGGCTCCCTCTATGCCAACCAGACAGGCGCAGGGCTCTTCAAGGAGAGAGAGGGGGGCTAGGACTAGAAATGGCTGATGGGGGGGCTGGGATTGAAAATGGGCTGATTGGAGGGGAAGGCTAGAACTAGAAATGGCTGATGAGGAGGCTAGGATAGGACTGGAAAGGGCTGATGGAGGGGCTAGGATAGGAGTGCAAATGGGCTGATGGAGGGGCTAGGATAGGACTGACAATGGCTGATGGGGAGCTAGGACTGGCCATGGGCTGGGGGGGCTAGGATTGGAAATTGGCTAATGGGATGGGGCTTGGACTTGAAATGGGCTGATGGGGGGGCTAGGATAGGACTGCAAATGGGCTGATGGGGAGGCTAGGATAGGACTGGAAATGGCTGAATGGGGGAGCTAGGACTGGAAAAGGGCTGATGGGGGGGCTAGGATTGGAAATGGGCTAATGGGGTGGGGTTTGGACTGGAAATGGGCTGATGGGGGCTAGGATAGGACTGCAAATGGGCTGATGGGGGGCTAAGATTGGAAATGGACTGGGAGTAGGGCTTGGACTGAAAATGAGCAGATGGGGACTAGTATAGGACTGGAAATGGCTGATGGGGGAGGGTTTGTATTGGAAATGGGCTGATGGGGGGGCTAGGACTGGAAATGGGCTGATGCGGAGGGATTGCAGAATGGGACTAGAAGGTAGCGGATGCTGGGTGGAACTGGAACTAAAAGGGAGCTGATGTTGGGGGAGGATTAGACAGGGATGGGACGGGGGTGGGGGGTGAGGATGGAAAGGGGAAAAGATATGTTGTTATGTTGTGTGGGAGGGAAGAAAAATCTACGATTGGCTGGGTATTGGGAGAGTAAGTGAGAATTGAGAATTGAAGGGTGAAATTTGAGTGGACAAAAAAAGAATAAAGAAAGAAATGGAGGAAAGAGCACAAGGGGAAAGATCACTATGTTAAAGCAGATGTAGAATGGAAAAAAACAGAAGAGAGGAAAGGACAAATGGAGAGCAGACAGTGGAGAGTTAGCAGAAGACACGAAGAATCAAGAAGAAAGTGACTGGAGCAATTGCAACTGAAAAATAAAATGCCCAAACAACAAAAGAAAAAAAAATTACTTTTTTATTTTGAATTTATTAACTGGAATATGTCAGCTCTTGGAAATGTGCATTGTTAACGTCTTTGTGTTTTGTTTAGTACAAGAGGAAATTTAATTTATAGTTTTATTTCTCAAGTGGTGTTGTACATTCCAAGTTTGGATTTTGGGGTTCCCAGTTTAATTATTGTCTTCCTATTTCAAAATTGTGATCCCTTGTTCTGTGTTTGGTGACGGTCTATGTTCTGCATGTGTAACCGAGCTGAGGTATACTGTTCATGTAGTTTCTATTTGATGGTGCCACTTGTTCTTTTTCCACCAGTGAGATGTGTTGGTATTCTCTGAGATGTATTGGTTTAATATTTGCAGTGTTGCCTTTTGATAGGTAGGGTTTGGTGCTTTGTGAGTCCTGGTAGTGCTGTTATGATACAGCAGGTTTGCTATGGATTCTAATGGGTAGTGTTTAAAGTACTTCCATATGTGCCTGACGGTTGGCACTGGAGTATAGTAATGTAGAAATCTGGTAGTCTTTCTTTATCCAGACACTCTTTAAAAGGCATATTTACTAAAAGTTAGCGCACGTTAACATTATGCAAATATGCATGCAAATGAGGCCCTTTATGCAAACGAGGCCTCGCAATGAGTCTCCGCACATGGCCCCGCACCCCCCTTGGGCCACCCCTGGGTACAATGGAGGGGAGTAACCTATCCAGAGCTATAGACGCAACTCTACAACTCTAGCCACCTTACTGGGCAGACTAAATGGACCATATTGGCCTTCATCTGCCGTCATAAAATTACCTCCTAAATGAATAGTTAAATCTTCATTGTAACATAGTAAATAAGTCGTGCCTAGAATTACATCCATGTTTCCAGACATAGATCTATGTATTTTAATCATATTTTTTTAAAGTGCCATTAAATCAATGCTGATATAAATTGGCATTGGGCATTTGTCGTGGTTGCTATTCTGAAAGTACCTGCATTGGGACCGATCGCATGTACTTTCACTGTGGGCATGTACAGTGATGGAGTTTGGGTGGAGCATGGGCTGAGTGCAATGTTATATGCATAAATTATGAACTACAATCATTTACGCACATTCTTGAAAAATCTAGGCATGCAAGGCTGGCCCATCCATTAGGCAAGACTAGGTAGCCGCCTAGGCAGTAGCTTACTACTACTACTACTACTACTAATGATTTGTATAGCGCTACAAGGTATCTGCAGTGTTGTACATATAGATGTAAGACACAGTTCCTGCTCATCAGAGCTTACAATCTAATCAAGACAAAACACATAGGGCCCGATATTCATTTGAGTAGGCTATGCCCTGCAACGGCATATAGCCCTGCCCAGTGACCCCTAACCCTGGATATTCAATGCCATGGCCTAGGTTTAGTCATGGATCGCTATCCAGGTAGTGGTGCAATATTGCTGCTACCCAGTTAGCGGCAGTCTGTGCCCTGGAACACCCCCAACACGCCCCGATGCTAACCGGATAGCATTGGGGTGCGTAGGGGAGTTAGAAGGGGATATTCAACGGCACTAACCACACGCATGTTGACAGCACTTTTAGTTCAGCATTGTCCTGATCAAACATATCTGTAGCGAGATTTGAAGTAATTCATCATTGATTGTATTCCTACCCATGTGCAGGGCAATAAGAAGCATCGGTCGATGTGTCTAGAGCAGCATTGTTTCTTTACATTGGATTGCTTACAACCAGCTGGGCTCAGTGAAAAGATGGAGTAGTTTTCTGCTTTGTGATGTTTTTCCAGCGTCTTGACGTCACTACGTTTGTATACTGAAGGCTCCCTTTTGAAAGGCTTGTGAGCGCCAGGGGGTTCATTCACTCTGGCGGTTACTCTCCAGTTCACTTGTGCAACTCTCCTGAAGCAGCCTGTTTTAGTTCACATGGCGAAACTCGAGTCAAGCAAGCATTGGTCTCACAGTGGTACATATTTATTTTGTTTCTTTTGGGATTTCACGTTTCAGCTAAGAACTCTTTTTAAGCTTTTATATGCATTAAAAATGTAAATAAATATGCTGTTCATGGGTTGAGACCAATGAATGATTTAAGGTGGGGAGAGAACCCTTTTGTCTTGTTACACACAAGTGGCGGAGCTCCCCCAGCTGAGGTCCCTTCCTTCCTTCCCATTTAAAAATCTCATTTTGATTTTTTCCCTTTTTGGAGAGTAATATTCATTGTATTAAAATTTAGATATATATGCTGTTTCTTGTATCTAATTAGCATGTTTATCGTTATTGGAGCACCTAGGTGTGGAGTCTTTTTTCTTAGTGCATGCATTTGACTCGCCAAGCAAGAGTACAATGTCATCTGATGAACTCTTGCTTCCAACCCTTTCTGTCTCTTTGCTAAACAATTCTCTCCTCAAAGTGCTTCCACCTATGACCCCCTCCCCTTCACGTTCTGTCTGGACTATGGCTGACTACTTCCATGACAAGGTTCACAAGATTAGTCTTGAGTTCTCCACCAGATCACCTTTGTCTTCCCTTCCCTCGCGCCATTCTCAAATCCTTCCTTCAACCCCACCACCCTTTCATTCTTGTCTAAAATCATCTTTTCCTTTTCCAAACTCAGTATATGTTCCTCTGAATCTATTCCCACTCTGTTACTCAGCCCTATAACCTCCACTATCATCCTTTCCATCTGTCATATCCTCAACGTATTGTTTCCAATGCAACTGTTCCTGCTGCCTTCAAACTTGCTGTGGTTACATCACTCCCTACCTGCCCTTCCAATTATCATCCTATCTCCCTCCTCCTATTCATATCCAAATTACTCAAATGGGCAGTTCACCACCACTGTCTTGATCTTCTTTCATCTCAAGCCATTCTGGATCCACTCCAATATCTCCTGGCCACATTCAGGGGGCTTTACTTGATCCTCATCCTTCTTGATCTATTTACTGTTTTTGACACTGTTGATCACCTCTATACGTTGTTCTCATTTGGATTTTGGAACTCTGTTCTGTTTTAGTTTTCTTCTTACACCAAAAGTATGATTAGAGATATATGCTCTGGTGGCTCTTCTGCTTCTATCCCATTTTCAGCTGTGTCTTGAGATCTCTTCTTTTTCGGTACTCATTCCCTTAGTGCCTTGATCTCACCCCATGGTTTTCAGTACTATCTTTATATTGATGACTCCCAGAGACACCTCTCTACACTAGGAATCTTTGCATTAATGTATGTACATATGGCAAAATGTTTTCAAATTTATTCAAGCAAATGCATAATCTTCTCCAAAACTGCCTCCCATGTACCTCTCTGAACAATCTGGGTATGCCTAAACATATACAGGCTATCCACTTAAGTTTACCTGCATATCAAGGGCACCATTTTATAAAAACCTACTTCCTTAGGTGAAGCACTGTCTCATCCATGGAAATGTTTTTGAAAATTACTCTGTGATCTGATAAAGTAACAAAAAAATTCAGAATCAAAACATTAAACTGTCTGAGACCGTATAGGATTCTCTCACATTATGGAAATCTAAAACCATGGATCAGTTATGTTAATCTTATATGACATTCTTCTTTCTGGATGATGTCCTTTTACTCCATTTTAACACCTGAATATTCAATGGTAATACCTAGTCACCTATTCCGATACATTATTATAATAAGTGTAATTATTCAATCTTATTTTATCTTTCTAGCACTTTTGTTTCCTGTTTCCCTATCCATCTGTGACATGGATGTCACATGCAAGACTAGAAATAAGGTGGAGCTAGCAATGAGGGGAGGGTTGAGAAAGGAGAGAAGGAACAAAGGAAGAGAAGTTGCATATGCACGGATATAGTGCCTCTAAAAAATTTAGGGGCATCTTTACTAAACCATGGGTGCTTACTATACATTCAGCCCCGAATAATGAGCATGGAGGTGGCCCTGGACCCACAATAAAAATAGAGGCAACCCTGGCATGTCCCCATGAAGCTAGCATGGGTTTTGCGCCATACCGATGCTGTGCTGTTGGGTGTGATCAACACGGGTGCACTTAACGCCACCCTTTGAGATAGCAGTAAATGCGCCCGCGCTAAGTGCAACATTGCCGGTTAGACTGGCTAAGAATACCCATGCTAACTGCAGTGTGCATGATCCACCCTGAACTGCCCATTCTCTGCCCACAGCCTTCACTAATATGTTAGTATAGGAATTTTAGCAGGCCACATTTTTTAGTGTATGGCAAATGTTACCTTGACACATTTGACATGTCCTAAACTCTGTGCTACCCATTAGCGTGGTTTAGTAAACATGCCCTTTAGTGCATGTTAAATTGATTTTATGTGCACTAATTCACTAAAGGGTTCATTCCATTCCAGATATAGATCCCCTCTGTACATCTCCACGGGATCAGAACCGTGATCAATCATGTATGTGAAGGCCGGGACTGAGATTCATTCTGGCCTGCATGTACATGACCTACCTGACTAACTCAATCAGGTCTTTTAAATGGAGCCGTGGCTGTGGCTCCATTTAAAAGCCACAATGCCAGCCACTGGTAGCAAATGCTTAATCCCCGCAGCCTGACTCCTGATCTGGCCTTCTAAGGCCAGGGTTGGATTACAGGGAATGTCCCAAGGCCCCTCCCCCCTGCTCCATCCGCGCCTCGGGCCGTAGGAAGAAACATGTCCAGGAAAGTTATTCCACCTTGGAGGTGGAATAACTTCACCGCACATGTCGCCAGCCCTGGACGTACAGGGCTGACATTAGAATCGCCCAGACTCCACCCCTGAGCTACCCCTTCCCCGCCTCCGTCTAACTTCCCTGCACAACTAGCAGGGAAGTTAGATGCGGTGGGGGAAGGCATGAATAGCAGGGATGGATGTTCCGTTGGGACATCCATTCCCTTTATTTGTGACACAGAATTGGGCCCTTAGCACCTGTTACTTTGCAGTTACTGCATGTTAAATCAATGTAACTCATATTAAAAGTACCCTATTAATCAAAAGTGTGGAACTAACCCAAAACGCCACAAAATTAGGAAAAATTAATGAAAATAAACCAAACAGTTTTTTGCCTGTGCACATTCTTTTCTGTAACATAAACATCTGAAACACTTGAATATACACATGCGGTCATGAAGTTATGAAAGGCATGCTTTTAAATTGCCTTGCTCTTCTAAACTTGTCAACTCATTTCTATGTCCATTCCAGCTGCCTATTTACAGAAAATGAATGTCCTGCACCTCTCTTAGACTGTGAACAAATGCCTCTGGAAAGGAAACACTTTCTAAGCTCTAGTCCATTGGTGTGAAAGCAGTGACGCCATATTCCATTACTGAATATTAAAAGAAAACCAAAATCACACTTTCCCGTTCGTCTCCCAACAGATGATCTGACATGTCTAGAGAAACTTGAGCTATAACATTTGCTATTAAGAATTTGTAATGAAATCGAAAATCTCATCTTCACAAGCTGTTTATTAAGCAATGCCTTGGACCAATCAAAATGCATCTTTTAGTTTTATCGAAAAATCCTGAGACCCTACAGTGTTTCATCCTCTCTGAAATTTATGGCTGTAGGAAAACCTCTCCCCATGTTATTATTAAAATATCCTAAAGCATTAAAATGTATCAGATTTGTGAATGATATTGAGCATATTGCATAGCATCATATGTTCTAGCACAACATAGGAATTTTAGCAGGCCACATTTTTAGTGTAGTGTAGTGTTTTGAAGGTTTTACAAAATAAAAGGTTTCTTTGTTTTTAGGTGGTGGCCATGTCCTCCCTGCGCTGTTCTGGTGACGCCAGATACATGCAGTGACATATTTGTAGTGCGCATGGGAAGGACATAACATGCATGTGCATGAAATATCATAACCTCTACAGGGCAAAGACGTCCCCAGGGCAAAAGGCTAAAATAGGTCTGTTTCCTTTGCCATTTTCCTAGGGGTCGTGCACAGTGCCAAGTACATGTGTATTTTTATGCAACTCACATGTGAGCATGTTCAGTGGTGGAATTTAGGAAGATTCACAATTTACATGCATTATTTATGTTAGGCATGCACATGCATGCTTTATGCATCCGCATTTGCATCTGCCCTCCAGTAGCGTAAATGTCTGTGGCTTCCATTTACCTGCAGCTTCTGGCACTTTTGCCCTGGCATTTTAAAATGACATAGAAACACGAATGGGGCATTTTTCCTAAATCCCACTAATGGTTCGCACAAGGTTTAGCAGGCGCTAAGTTTGCCATGCTGACAGTTAACAGTCTTTGCTCTCTTTTCACAGTGCCCAGCACCCTTGTTTTCTCTGCACCCTTCACCCACACAACAACCCTGGTTCATGACTGTCACAAAAGTAACCTATCTGAAGAAAATGCCCCCGAGACCTCTTCTCTCCCCATCCTCTCCAGCTCAGTATCTTCTATTTCCAACCTCCACCACTTCAGCGCTTTCTCTTCCTCCATCTTGCCAGCACATTCTGCATCTATCGCCCCCTCTTCCCCTCCCCCCCCCAACTGCATCCTACTTGCTATTGTACCATTCCTTGGCACAGCACAACTGCTCTGAACTTGCCTGCTCTAAGAGTACTACATGGACCCTTCAGTTATGTTGCGCCCCCTTCTTCTTGGCCTGGGATCTCTCCAGCCCTGCTAGTGATGCTCTCACTGCAGCCCAGAGCAGGAGTCTGCTTGAGCCCAGCCACACTAATAAAGAGAGCACTGTGTTCAAGATAATGAACGGTTCCACTCAGTCCAAATCCTGGTAGCACTGGAGATTTTGGGATTTTGCTGCATCCAAATTTTGGTTCTGTAGGTGACTGCCTAGTTTGCCTAATGGAAGGGCTGATCCTAAGTGGGTGGGGGGGCTTATAAAAATGAATAGGGTTAAAGACCATATGGAAGTAGCACAGAGGCATATTAAGGATGAGGAAGTAAGGTAACAATGAGAGAGGAAATGTTGTTGCTGTTAAGTGCCATAGAGTCTGTACAGGCTCATGGCGACCCTCTGGATAGTTGTCCTAAACTGTGCTCAGTCTGCAGTCTGGCAGCTAATTGCTGATAGAGTGGCACCATAGCTGCTATTATTCTATCAATCCATCTCATTGCCGGCCTTCCTCTTTTGTGATGTCCTTCAACCATGCCAAGCATGATGTCTTTTTCTAATGTTCTCTCTCTTCACCTGATGTATCCAAAGTATGAAAGTCGAAGTCATAGGTCTGTAATATTATAGTGTAAAGTTAAAACAGGCAGACTAAATGGGCCTAGTAATATTTCTCTACTGGTTGTTGTTGTTTTTGTTGTCATTGTTTTTAAGTGCCTTCAAGTTCAAAGTGCATCAAGGTCCCACTTCTCCTCCAGGGTCCTCCGTCTCCATCCAGATGTCTAGAAGAACTGAAACGGTCGAGGCCACCACATTCTCACCCACAATGCCATATTGTATATTTATAATTCAACTTTCTTTTATCTTTCTAAATGGTCTTATCCCTTTATTATTCTTATGTTAATTTTGTCATTGTTATTTATGGAAGAGCGATGGGGTTCACTGGGGGTGGAAGTGTAGGGATCCCATTGGAGATGGGAGGGATATTGGGGGGGGGGAGGGGGGATAGAATGAAAATGTAAAATACTGATGCTGAACATCTAGCTATCTTCGTCAAGGTTTGGGGGGTCATTGTGCGATATGCAGCACTGTTGATGTTGTCAGTTTGATGCTTGTTTAATATAAACAGCTTGTACCTAAGTGCCTTCAAGTTGATGCTGACTCCTAGCAACCCCGTGAATGGCTGTTCATGTTGTGATTATCCCCTGAATTTTCTTGGCAAGTAGATTGCATTCTCTGTTTCGGTAAAATAGATGGAGCACTCATCCTAGTCCAAATATACAGAAAGTCTAGCATCTCTGTATGATATGCAGATCAATCTATGTACTTTTTCCTCCCATTGTCTTGATCTTTTTAACTAGTATAATGTATTTCAGATGGCAAAGTAGTTAGCTACAGTACTATTATGTTCAATGGTGTGTTCCTTCTCTGAAAGCTTATAATGGAATGCCAAGTCTGAACAAAAGGTGAAACAAACATTCTCAGTAGTGATTCAGATGACTATGACAGTGGATGAAAGTTAAAAAAGCTTTTATTGTTTGGGCACAGTGTGCTAATAAAATGGCAGTGCTCGCTGCTGGATTCTACTTTGTTCTGTCTATAGGGAATGAGCTATAAGAATGTAACAAAACAATTAAGGAGAAAAAAATACAAGAAAATAGAGTTGTGGGCATTGTGTTTCATCCAAACCATTTTGGGACATGTTCACGAAAATGCAACAGTGCTCTGCACATTAAGCCCCACAATAGCACGGTGGTGGTGTCAGACCCATGCTAACAAATGGAGGCATGCCCAGCATGTCCCCATGTAAGCACAGGTTCCATGCTACCCCAGCATTAAGTAATTTCTGCGAGTCCCCTTAGCGCCACCCACTGAGGTGATGGTAAGCGCACCTGCGCTAAATGCAATATTGGCAGCAAGCATCAAAGATGCCCCGCTAACCGTAATGCACACACTCTACGTCTGAACTGCTCAGTCTCTGCCCCAAACCACGCTAAGCGATCAGCGCAGGATTCTTAGCACAACTGCATATTTGGTGTGCAGTAATGATTAACGCTAAACCCTGTGCTAACCTTTACCATGGTTTAGTAAGCATGCTCTTTTGACTTATCAGGAAGAAATAAAAATATTTTCTTTTCCTGATATAATGATGGGGAGTAGGGAGGGTAGAGCATGGGACGCTGCATTTCATCTCCTTGTTTTTTGTGTGTTCTATTCTGTTAGCTTTATAGTATTTTTGATTACAAGTTTTGGGGGGTTTTATTGGTTCATTTGTAAACTATTTTGATATATTACTTTGTGCCAGGAAAGTGGTATATAAAATGTTATAAATAAATAAAAATCAGTAAAATAAATAAATTAAAAGGAAAATATGGGGTTCAGCATGCGATAAGCAAACCATGCTAAAAGTTAGCAAGGGGGTTCAATGCTAAAAATCCCATGCTAACAGGTTAGTGCAGAGGTGGGAAACCTGCGGCCTTAAGGATAAATGTGGCCTTTTGGAGTGTGATGTGCGGCCTTCTGCAGCCTTCTTAAACAAGTTTTCATATTGTTATATATATGACATTGATTAACATATGTGAACTAATTTTGGCAATATGGCGATTCCACTAAGAGATGATTCTCGGTAAAAGCCGTTATCTGGCCACGATAAGGTGGTATCGCTTATCTAATTGTAGTTCATGGAGGCAATAAAGAGGTCACCCGAAATGTCCGTTGCCGGTGACATCAGTACGGGGAACTGGCGATAGACACTACACCCGATAACAGACGCTGACAGACACGGAACTGGCATGGTGTAACATCACGCTTTCGGATAAATATATCACGATGAGACTCGGAGGAGAATGCAGAGGAAGAGTAAGGGTTGGATTTTGAACGAGAGAATGCATTAGCGAATCAGTATGGAGTTGGCGGTGAAGCGTAGTGGTTGTGCGTGCGAATCAAAGTGTGTCGCGTAGAGGAGAGTGTGCCTCAGCCTTGGCGTGTGTAGGACGTAAAATCACAGTACGAGTAGGTACCCGGTGTGTGACACTTGTCACGACTTTGTGGGCCCTAGGCGGTTGCCTAGGTATATGAAGTGGTGAGAGTCTTTTATTTATAAGAGTGCCTATGGGTGTAGTTGTGGTATGGCAAAAATAACTTCAGCCGAGCAGTAATATAGGCACGCAGGATTTATTCTCCACAAGGCTAAAAGGAACCTTTACATACAGTCCCAAATATTCAACACAAAGGCGGGTAATTTCCAGAAAAAACAGGTAACAAAAATAAACAGCTTCCACATGCAGCTTGTTAATGAACTCAAACAAAGTATTTCTTCATACCATTGAAACAAGGTTGGAAATAAAAACCTCCTTTCCAAAAAAAGGGCTTTAAAACATTTGCAGTCTCTTCAGCAAAACAGCAGTGCCAAACTTTCTCTGCAAAAGGTTTTCTTTCCTTTCTCAAACCAGGTTTCTTTATCTGCCCTTCTAGCAGATTCAATATACTTTGTGTGCAGCCTTTCGCATTAAGGGTTAAGCTTTCTCAGGCTTTCTAGCCAACCTAATTTGCATAAGCCACTCAGCTCTACCTTGGAACACGGCTGCTAGTTTTAATGCTTTCAAAAACCTCTTTAGTTACTATAATGAAACAGGAAGACATTCCATTTCTGTCTCAGAACTAAGCTCTTGGTTTATAGCATTTTCAAAATCCATGCTCTCAGGTTCAGACTCTGTTAGAATAGCCTCATGTTTAAAACCAGCTATCTCTGGCTGCAAACGGTCTAACAATCTCAGAACTTTCTTTAAAGCAGAATCTCTCTTCCTGTGGACAATGCCTTTTCTTTCATACGGTTCCTTACTCTTAGAATGGTTAAAAGTCTTAGCCACGCTCACCTTATTCTGTGGAGATAAGCACCTGGCTGTCCTTGCAGCTGTTGGCTCAATCTCTGTAAAATCTTCTAGGAAACGCTGTGAATTACTCACATGGTCTGTGAACTCTCCCTGGCCAGCTTTAAAACCCTTGGCTGGTTTTTCCTCTCTGCTTGGAAACTCAGGTAAGGCTTCTTTCACTGTTGGAGTGCCTTTCTTTGGTAATACTCTTGGGTTCCCAGAAACTCTTCCCTTCCTGGAATTTCCTGACCCAATTACCCTAGGGCTGGATTCAGGACTGGAGCTTCTGTCTGTCCCTTCTCTTCCCGTAGAAGATTCAGTGTCAGTGGAAGCTGGTCTCCTAAAGCTCCTTCCCTTAAGGTTGCCTTTCCCCTGCAGTGTACCTCCGTTCTGCTCTCTGAGCACCTCCCTCTCGGGCACTTCTAGGCTGGGCAGTTTGAGGACCTTTCTGCTGGGCTCTCCAGATACCTCCACGAGCTCCTTCCCATCGGCTTGGGATTCCTCTCTGAACTCCTGCTTTGGTTTCCTTCCTGGCTTCCTCCTTGTTTTTTTCTCTCTGTTCAAAGTTCCGGTGTTTATACCTGCAGTTTCTCTCACTGCCTGCTGACTCAACCCCTTGCACTCCCTCGTGCACGGGCTTGGTTACTAGGGAACTAGGGCGTGTCCCTTGCCTACCAGCTTTCTGTGTGGAGTTTTTTTCAGATTCAGAAGTTTTAACCCCTGAACTTCTGGTTTCTCTGTCTTTCACTGGGAAAATCCCTGGATTTCTCTCCTCTTTCTTATGTTCTTTCTGGCCTGCGCCGTCACACACTGAATAAATTCTCAACATTTTCGTTCAAAATTATATGTGAAGAAACAAATTTATAATTGCAACAAAAAAGAATTGGCGCTAGTTTTGAAACTGAAATTCCTTCTCCACCTTCTGGCAACACTGTGGTGACAGTTACTAACTGG
The DNA here is from genome assembly GCA_033557465.1 of Ichthyophis bannanicus. Lineage (NCBI taxonomy): Eukaryota > Metazoa > Chordata > Amphibia > Gymnophiona > Ichthyophiidae > Ichthyophis > Ichthyophis bannanicus. The sequence goes on from CM066044.1 coordinate 127,865,016, forward strand.
CTGGCATAGAGAGTGCAGTGTTTGTGGTTCCTTCCTTCAGAGTGTGTTTGTCTCTTGATTACATTTTTTTTTTTTGCTTTCCATCATGTCGAAAAAAACGAAAAGGTCGGTGAAAGAAGAACACAGAGTGTTTAACGATGAGTGGTAATTGCAATACTATGTTGTTTCTGAGAAGGATAAAATGAGTTGCTTTGCTCTGTGATTCTGTGATTTCAATGGTAAAAAAATACAATGCACATCAACACTACTCTACTCATAAGGACAATAAATACATTAAGCTAAAAGATGAATCCCGAAAGATTGCTTTACAAAAATTGAAAGAAGGGAAGCAAAAGCAGAGGCAGTTATTCCAATCAGTGCAGAGTATCGGAAACGCAACTACAGAAGCTACTTATAAAGTGGCATATATACTTAGGAAAAAAGGCAAGTCATTTAGTGATGCGGAAATTATAAAAGATTGCATCATAGAGGTTGTAGGATGCTTAGATCCTGATAAGGTTAACAAATACAAACAACTGCCTCTTTCAAGAAGAACTAATGCTGATTGCAGCATGAATTAGTACTCAATGTAGTAGATCAACTGAAAGAAATAATCCAAAAAGAAAATGTGTACTATTCAATAGCACTGGATGAATCAACTGATTGCACAGACTCAGCGCAGGTTTTGTATTTTGTTTCTTGCCTTAACTAAGGATTTTCATGTTTACGAAGAGTTGCTTACTCTGAGCACTCTAAGGGGTATGTTTACTAAGCTGCGGTAATCGTGAATAACGCCCGTAACGTACACATAACGATCATTCGCACGTCATAACGCGCGTTCTGACGTGCGAACGATCGTTACGTGTACGTTACGCGCGTTAACCGCAGTTAACGATCGTAAACCCCCGTGGCGTGTTAAAACACCGCAGAAGGTGGAGAGTGGGCGGAGAGAAGGGGTCAATGGGCGGAGAGTGGGCGGGGAGAGGCTCCCCTCACACTAACGTGCTGAATTTCAGAGCTCAATTCCAACGCGAATGAAAACCTGTCGTTAAAGGCATATTAGAGGGAAGAGAAACCATTTCCGTCAGCAATGTACAGCAAAACCGGGGAAACCTACAAAACGTGAGCAGTATGATACATGTGCACAGAACAAAATGTCAAATAAAACTTTAAAATGACCACAAGAAACAGTGTAAAAATTATAATTCAGCTGGGCAACAGTGATAGCAATGGGCAACAATAAAAAACACTCCCAGGAAAGCTAAAAAAAAAAAAGAAATGATGTTTGGAAGGGTCTACGCTCCGTAGACCCTTTCAAAAATCATTTTATTTTATTGGAGCTTTCCTGGGAGTGTTTTTTAATGTTGCCCAATGATATCATTGTTGCCCAGCATGGTTATGGGTGTTTGCCCCTTTTTTCGAGGTCTTTTTTGAGGTTTATGTGCACTTTTGTCTCCATACAAGGTAAATGAGCCCACAGTGCAATTGTGCAGAGCAGGGTTTCTGACTCGTCAGGCCAGTTGTCCTCTCTCCAGGGGACTGCACTGTCTCTGTGGCCACAGTGTGGTGCAACGGACACAGCCAGTACCTGTAAGACCAGAGGGTCACAGGTTCAAATCCCAGCTGGGGCTCCTGCCAACCCAGTCCCCATAGTTGTACCCACCACTAAACAGTGATAGTAAAGACACTCCTTTATTGCAGAGAACATACGCATGGTTAATACGCCTATATTTTACCACACCAAACACAGACACCATAAACAGGCACATTACCTATCCATCAACATAAAGAAAACTGAAGCCCTCATAGTGACAAAAGACCCTGACTTCACGCCACCTACACACCTCAACATAGAAAACACAAGCATTCAAATACAGCCACAAATAAGATATCTGGGCATTATCATTGACCAAGCCCTCACCTTAAAGCAACAAATTGCCAAAACCTCAGGAATAATATTCCACAAAGCAAAATTAGTACAACGCCTCAGACCACTTCTCGAGCATCAAGACTTCCGGACAATAATGCAAGCTATGACACTCCCGCATCTGGACTACTGCAATGTACTCTACCATGGCCTTCCAGCCACACAGACCAACCCCCTCCGAACAGCATTGAACACCACGGCAAGAATCATTCAGAAAGCAAAGAAAACCGACCACATCACCCCAATTCTGAAGGACCTACACATACTTCCAATCGAAGCAAGGACTAAATACAAATCCATCCTACTCACCCACAAAGCCATCCACCAAACACAGAACACCCAGCTTCGCACCCTGCTGTCTCGTCCAGTACACGGCAAAACTACTAGACAAGCCTCCAACAACTCCCTCACCGTCCCTCACATAAGAACTAAATGCTCTCAACGGACATGCAATCGAGCCTTCGAACTCTATGCTCCATCCCTATGGAACTCTCTACCGAGCCATCTCAGAAACAATGCCGATCCACTATCCTTCAGAAAACAGCTAAAAAACACCTTATTCCATGAATACTTCAATACGACTCCCACCAAAAAGTGCACCAACATCTGATCTGCCCACCGTGATCCACTGATCCAAAGCTGCACTAACCTGTCCTTGTCCTAAGTCCATCTCATATCAAAAATCATCAGTGTTGTCTCCCGGGTGATGGTCCCACCCTTTTTACGTAATTTCCCCTCCCTTGAATGTAACGCCGCTTTGACCCGGTGAAAAGCGGGATATAAATACAGTTAAATAAATAAATAAATTACCTAGAGCACAGTCCCGCAAATGCAGTCCTGGAGGGCCCCACACCATTCAGGTTCCATGCTGCCTCTAATAAAGATGCCTGTGCTGCATATTGTCGCACCACCGCCCTAATGGCCAAGGGTGGTTAAGGCAGGTCGGGTGGACATGAGTTATTTTTCTATTTTTGAGTTTGGTCCTTGTATGCGGGGTCTGGGTACCTGTTCCCAGGACCTACCGTGTACCAAAACTTCAAGTGAACACACAGTCCGAGTGTAGGGAAAGAAAGGCTTTTTATTTCCCCTAATGTACAATGGTTCAAATAGTGGAGTCTACATCAACATAAAGAAAACCTTGCTTTAGGTAGAAAAGAAAACATATTCAGATATTGCTTTGTCTACTGTTACTTCACAGGACCTTATACAAATAAAACACACAGGCTTTGCTACTGAGCCCTGCTTTACACATCAGACAGAGACTCTAGGCTTCCTGCCTGACAGTAGCTGCAATCCATGGCTATCTCAGGAGGGTCCTCATTGAATTCCACCTGCATAGGCTGTGGGTCTGATAACTGTGACTCTGTATCAGTATATTCTTGTGGAATACGTTGAGGATTCTCATATACCGCTTGCACTAGCCTCCAGTGTTCTGGGCCTAGGTCTGGGCTTTGGTCATGTGAATGCTTGCTATGGAAGTATCTTCCTTTGCCTTGGTGCCTTGTATTAAACAGTCTTTCTTTTGATAAAGGCTTGTGTCTTGTCTTACAGACAGCTTGGTAAGGAGTGCACACCTCCGTTCCTTGTGCTCCCTGTGTCAGCAAGTTATAACGCTTATTAGAATAAAAATGTGGTTTACCTTGTTCTCTGGGCCTATCCCAGTTAGCTGAGGCTTGAGGCCTAGTCCTGCTGCAATTCAGCCTTACTCGAGTAGTAGGCTTCCCACTGTTCAGCTGGCCTTCGGGTGGAGTTACCACTCTTTCACACCCACACCTTTGGCTCCTTGAATGAAGAGTGTTACCTCTTATGGCAATGACTTCATTATCTCTCTGGTAACTTCCACAGTGTCCTGCATCTGCTGGTACCGGTTTCTCATATAAAACTCTGACCTTTGTTTCTCTCCTGGTACCTTTCTTTCCAGTGTCTCTTTGCCAAGAACTCCTGGTATTCTGCTGCACCGGACTCACTGTGTCTTCTTGCCAGGAACTCCTTCCTCTCAAGTCTCTTTGCCAAGACTCCTTTTCTTCCTCTGCTTCTACCACTGCCTCTGCCTCCTTTGCTTGTCCTACTTCCTCCTTTTCAACTTCCCAGCCTTTCTTAAGAGGAACTCCCCCTTTCCTGGATTGGCTGTTGGTCGGTATTACATCACCAGCTCTGGGGTGCGGTTCTCTAGGCCTTGGAAGGTCTCTCTTGCTCCCCCTATCTGGCTCCTCGTAATGTCGCATCTGGTGTTGGAATCTTTTTTCTGGATTTAAAACCTTTTTTTCTGTTTGCATAGGCTCTGCAGTACCACAATATTTTTGCACCACCCCCATGGTATGCAGATGTAGCTCATGCATATTTATGAGGGACAGCATGAAAACACGAACAGTGTTTGGAACACCAGGACTGGAGTTGGGAAACTCTGCCGTAAAGCAGCAGCCAACAGGGGCAGACACACCCACACACACACCCACAGGCCCCATTGGCCAATGCCTCCTGGAGAGGCAGGACATTGGGCCCTGCCTGTATCTCCCAATACTAGCAGTTGCATACCTTAGCAATGCCACCCTACACCTGGGTATATGGTACACAGCTATCAAACGTTTCCTATGATAACTGGCAGATATCAATTTCTACGTTAAGCACATTTTGCTCATTGAGCCCCACCATAACAATCATTCTGATGTCTGCGGTGTGTGCTGCAGGTCTGGTCTCTGATAGTATTTACCACCCTGGGGAGTGACCCCCAACAGTATTGCGTACCATATCCATGCCTGTACTGTGCCCAGGACTGGTGTGGTGGGTATGGCTGCTGAACACCTCTATAGTAGCACAATGCTGGCATAGGTTGTGGGGGTGGCTGTCTGTCTATCCAGTGTGTGGTGGCTGCAAACACCTTCCACAGCCCACACTGCCAGCAATGTTGCCAGTATTGGGCTGCCAATGTGCATAATGAGGAGCAAGGTACCATGGGTATAGGCTGGACAGGGTGGCCTGGCCAGGGTGCATCTGCACAGGGCATAGGGCACTGACTGGGACATTTTAGTGCCTGGCCACCACCTACACAGACAGGGTGACCTCAGTATGTCCTGCTGAGAGATCACTCTCACCCTGACTGTGCAGTGACCACAGCATGGCTAGGCACCCCCATATTGCTATATAGTATTTCTCTCATGTGATAGATATGGGTTTCCTTTTGGGGCCCAGTCACTGATTTATCTGCTTGCTGTGTATGCTGACATCCCAGTTCTGGGTGCATGCATCTCCACTGGGCACATGCACTATGGACTAACTAGCAGGCTGTTTGCAGCTGGTATGTGTCTTGATGGAGTGGCTTGCAGGGTGCAGCGGCTGATGGCTTGCAGCAGGACCATATCAGATAGTGGTGGGGTGCAGCTTACCATATCCAGGCCTAAAGTCTGTCTGCTATTGTGTTATGGATGCAGGACTGGGGTTGATGTTCCCCTCTACTGCCACCTTTGCAGGGAGGTAGAATGTGGATCTATTGTTAGGAGACCCTGTTTGCCCCCCTCGGCCGTGGGGGGGGGGTGGTGGTACATGGGCCACCTAGGGGTCCATGGGGGCTACACCTGAATGAAACAGACAGAGATATCCAAGGTGTTTCTGCAGAAACTACCTATCTCACACATTAACACTGCTTTGGACCTGCGCCATGGCCTCTTTCAGCCATGGACGGTGCTGTGGACCTGGTGCTGGGCGCCTCACTGCACCCTCAGCGTGAGCACAATACCCGCACAATGTGATGGTGTGTAGCTACTCTGTGCCAGTACAACACACAGTCAGTACCCCATACAAGGCAGAGGTGCTGTGGGAGTGCACATGGTCACTTCCCCCTACCAGGCCGAGGTGCTGTGGGGGTGCATTCCCCATGGTGTGCATTTGTGGACAGCTGATTTGCATGTGCAGTGCATCATGGGTGTGACTGGCACAATCCAACCCTGGGAAAATCCAGCACCTGCTCACAGGCTCTGATAAACCATAGGCCATCACACGTACATCTGTTAGCATAATGCATAGGTGCAAGACACCCTAAAGAGTCTGTAATATAAGGTGCCCACGCTGGTAAAAACACACGTACCCACGCACGATTGTATGCACGCACCAACGCACGCAGCTACGCACGGGGCTACGCCCGTACCAATGCACGCAGCCTCGCACGCACCAACGTACGTGGCTAGGCACACTCCGAGGGTGTGTTTCTGACACCACTACTCCACGTAAAGAAAAACATGCCTCCTCATTCCCTATGTAATGTACAGGGTGATGCCTGGGCCATCCTTCTGCGTTAGGCACACTGGGGACTCGAACCCATGCTGCCTGTAACAGCGGTCAGTACAGTAACCATTGTGCTACAGCTCTGTTTCCGTGCTTTGTGTCTGTACGCCTTCTTACGATTAACGCGCAGTAACGCGCCACGGCACCCTGTAATGCTCGTTAGTTTTTGGAACGCGCGTTAGTGGTAACGATGTACCGCCCATGTCCTTATTTGGGGTTTCTGTCACTACCACGGCTCCTAACGCGAATTGCACTAACACAGTTTAGTAAACATACCCCTAAAGAGCAGAACACGAGGAATCGATGTGTTTAACAATTTTAAAAACAAATGTCGTGAATTCGGACTGAATCTGGCTAATTTAGTAAGTGTATGCACAGATGGTGCACCTTCTATGACAGGGAAGAACGAAGGCTTTATCACACAACTTAAGAAAGAGGTTTCAAGCCAAAATGATCTTATCTCTTTTCATTGTATTTTGCATCAACAAAGTCTATGTGCCAAATCCACTGTTTTAAATGACACTTTGCAGAAAGTTGTAGGAATTGTGAATTATATTCAAGCAAATGCAACGAGACATCGACAATTTCGTGAGATGCTAATGATGGATAATGAGGTAATTAGTGTTGATTTACCCTACCATTCGAAACCGTGCTGGTTATCACAAGGACAGGTTTTAGTCAAAGATTTGTATTTGCGTAAACAAATAATCCAATTTTTCGAGGAAAGGAAAGAATGAACACTGTGAATTATCATGCAAGGCGTTTCATAGCAATGTTGCTTTTTAGTGTGATATAATGACACAGCAAAAAAACTTGAACGTTTCATTGCAAGGTAACAGCAAGTCTATATATGATATGTGGTGAGAAATAAAAATATTCAGAAAAAATTAACATTTCTTAAATCACTTCTTGGCGGAAATGAGCTTCCTGAAGAGCACTTCTCTCACCTAGTAAAAATGATTAATGAAGAAAAATATTCTTTTGAACGTTTCAAACAATATGAATCGGTTATAAACTCGCTAATCAAGGAATACAATGAAAGGTTAAGAGATTTTGAGAAGCATGACATGACCCTCAAATTGGCTTTTCAACCTCACTTAGTTGATGTATCTGAGGCCCCAGAGAAGCTGCAGATGGAGTTAATAGAGCTCTCGGAAAATTATATTCTGAAGTCGCTGTTTGACAGCAAAAAAGATCCCATTCAAATATAGAAAAATGCCGTTGAATATCCTCACCTCAGGGATCATACATGACGCTTGCTCTCCTGCTTCTTAACAACATATCGCTGCGAATCTACATTCTACTACTTAACACAAATTAAGATCACAAATTACAGATGAACACCTAGAAGACCAGTTAAGACTACGTACATCCACGTTGCAGCCTGATATATCACTGCTTTCTCGCAAAAAACAATCTCAGAAGAGTCACTGAAAGGTAAGCAGCTAGCTTAGTTGTTTAAAATAAGATATATATAATTTGTATTGAAACATTGTTAGTATACACTCTGCCGTATGGCAGTATAAGATACTTGAGAGGGTTAATTCTGTATAAAAGCTAAATTAGTATTAAATAATTTGCATTTTGCAGTAATTTTTTTTTTTTTTTTTGAGAATGTGACCTTCTTGGAAGGATGTTAGCTCTCGTGCAGCCTTCAAATGAGAAAAGGTTCCCCACCCCTGGGTTAGTGGGTGATCGGGTGGAGGCCGGGCAGGTTGGTGTGGAACGTAGGTGTTCAGGGCACATTGCAGTTAGTGCAGCCATTATGGGTGCTCGCTAACTGGATTTTTGCTGCTAGCACGGATACATTTTACACCACCTCAATGAGTGGCATTAGGTTCACCTGCATGCTGGGTTCCATGGTGCTGCATGCCAGCCATGTGCCAATGGCAGGGAGACAGACACGCATGCCCCCTGAAGTTGGCACTGGCCTCCATGCTAGTTTCACGGCCTGAATCACATGTTATCAGCACTCTTTTTAGTAAATGTACTCTTATGTATGCATATAGATAGATAGATACATAGATATCCAATGGTGGTTGCTTTAACCAAGTGACAATTTGCCATAACGTTATTGACTTCAAATAGTATTCATATCCCTTGCAGCATGATTAGTGCCTCAGGTACAATAAGTCACAATCCCAAAATGCTCACATTGTAAGTTTTCTACCTGAGGCAATGGAAGATAAAGTGATATGTCCAAGGTCACAAAAAGTGTCAGTGAGGGAATTGGTATTCAAACCTTGGTCCTCTCTGCTTCTGGCCTCTGCAGTTGTACTAATAAAAATGGTGGTGATCTTGCAGTGCTGCCGCCTAGTGATAGGATGGATGCTAAGGGGTAGAACTATGTTACCATGGCCATTTTGATTAGTGGCGATGACAGGTCAGGAGCAGAGAGGATCGTTCCTGCCCCCTGTAGCCACTAGACCAACAGGGACTTAAAATTAAGGGCTTGGGAGGGGTCAAAGGGGCCCCCGCTAGGCTGACTGACTAGCCGGGTCTTTTGGTTTTGAAGGGAGGAGGGGACCCGACTGACTAGCTAGGCAGCTAGGATGTTTTATGGTAGATTGGGAGAGGGAGGGAGGGAGGAGGGGGCCTGACTGGCTAGGCAGTATGGAGTACTTTTTCAAGAGTGGTTTTCTTTATTTAAATTCAGTTTGGAGGGGGAAATTAAAAATGGGAGATTAAGGAGGATAAGAACATAGTCGTACTGGCTGACAAAAAAAAAGCATTTTTTAAAAACCTGTACATGCTAAGAAACAGCTGTACAAATGTAGATAGTTTTAGACGTGCACGTGCATTCCTTATATGAAATGTGGGTGTAGATTTTTGACACATCCAGGCCATTCCCTAAAAACACTCCCAACATGCCCCTTTGCAATTTCTATGCATTACTGACATTCACAGGTTAATTTAACCCTTTCTAAAATTACCGTTTACACGTATATTGCATTTATATGTGTCAGCGGCAGATTTTCCATGTGTAAATTGCAAATAACCCCCCCCCCCCCATATTATATTTTTTTAAGGCTGTACTTAAATGTTAGGTTTGTTTTTTGGGGGGAGGGGGGATTGCAGCTTTGTATGGCTATCTAGATCTTTATAAGGGTATGGAGCAGACTATAAGTGTTGTTTTGAATTAAATTGAAAATCTGCTGGCGGTATGCAGTCACAAACTCCTGTCACATTAGCATTCTGTCACCACATCCCTGATACCAGCAGTCCTTATGAAACTGAAAACTGCCTTACACCTACACAGTCAGCCCTTTCTAGCACAGTATATTTACTGTGACCAGACACCATGTGATAACATAGGCGAAAGAAAAAAGAGCCTGAGGTACAGCTTCTTCATGCCCTTCATCTCAAACGCAAACATTATGGGACAACACTGTTTCAGAATACAAAATAAATGAGGTAAATGTGAGCTTGCACGAACAGTTCAGCATTAACTAAAGATATATTATTTAGTTCCAGCTGTGCTGCCTTTAGAATTCACCCTACTAATATACAACAAACTAGTACAGATGCTGTTTATGCTACACTATGTTCCATTATAAAGACTATTAAAATAACAGAAAAAAATGTTTATCTTGTGCAATCTGTATTTTGTTCTGTAAATGGCCCTCGCTAGTGGCAGATGTCCCCCTGCATTGTGACATTCCTCTGCTTCCCAACACTTCAAGAGACACCTGCTGCAATAAGCAGTGATCAAATATTATAGCAAGTGTTGATGATCATTGTCTTTCATTTAGACAGACCAGACTGCTGTCCTTTAATAAAAAATTTGCCCGGCAACAACATGCAAAAAGAGACATGTCTCAGGGGGTCTATTAACTTATAAATGAATCTGCACAGGAGGAGAGAATATTGATAACTCTGATGTGCGCATTATGGTAGGGCTATTTTAGCAGCAGCAGCAATACAATAAGCTTGTTCCTGGATAATGTACACTACGGTGGCATCTTACGGTGCTTCTGCCATGTAAAGCTAGAACTGGTTCTTGTCTTTGACCTAGACATGACTCAATGCAATGTGTGCCATTGAGTCAATACTGGGTTTTCAGGGCAAGGTGCAACCAGAAGTAGATCGCTAGGCTTTTCTTTGACACAGTGAGTTTACTTCTGCTGGTATTCCAAGGTAGTCTCTCATCCAAGTAGCAGCCAGGCATGACCCTCCTTCGCTTCAGAGGGCAGCCAACAACAGGTTCATTCAGAACAGCTTACTCAAGGATAGGAGATGCAATTTCACTTTCAAGTCAGAAACTTGAGACTTTTGCGTTGTATAAATTCGCTTTATGAAAACTGTCCTCCCTCGAGTCGGTTAAATGTGTGCACGCTGTTCCAGAATGCATTTATTTTCAGACACATTTAGAAGAGGTATTTCCAGGGTTGTGTTAAAGTCAAGGGAAGAAAACACATTGTATTTTCAAATCTCTGCCTTTTTTCCATGAAAAAAGTACTTAGAGAAGCAGATGCAAACATGGGCGGCAACTTTATACTTGTGTCAGGTTGCAAAGCATGTAGTTTTGTCTTGAAAATTAGGTTAAAATCCACAGGTAAAAAATACCCAGCGAATTTGTCACAGTAAAACAGACTGAGAATCGTCCCCTTAAAGCATTTTGCCCAACGAAGACCTCTAGATTTAGAGGAAGCACATTGATGATAGGAATGTGTAGTCATTTGAAACAACATCAGCAATATTCTTATGTCACTTCATTTTGTTTCTGAAATCAAACCCCTCAACATTTTTTGAGCGGGGGGGGGGGGGGAGGATGGCTGTTTAATATCATGTTTTGAAATAGCCCTCACTAAGAAGGTAACGTTATAACAGACCATCTAACTTGTGTGACACGTATGCATGTAAATTAAACCATTTTTCAAAGGGCAGGTATGTACCCCAAGTACATGCTAACTCTTCTCAGTCCCAGCTTCTGCATAAAACACTCTTTTCATCATGGATGTACTGCCGGAGCTGCAACAGCTGCACTGCTGCTTCAACAAGAGTCCTCCCCCCCCCCCCTCCCGCAAAAAGAAGTCAGTGAAGCTGCACAGCGATGTAACCACAGAGGGGCCTGGAGGGGCTCAGGCCCCTCCTTTTTCTCTAAAAAGCTATTATCGCGCCTCCGCTTCCTATTGCTCCCTTCCTAGTTGGCTGCAACATTGTCAAGCTGCATGCGTACATTAACACCTTGGGAGCAGTTTCATTGATCTCACAAGATCATCAACACAATGTGCTTTCCTCAAGGTTTCAATGCCGGCGTGTGTGCAACTTTATAATGTTGCAGCAAAAAATGAATGGAGGACTAGGGAATGGACAGATGGCTACCAGCAGAGGCCGGCAGTGAGGGGGGGTGGGAAGGAAGGAAGAAAGGCAGGGAACCAGTAATCAGTGGTCTGATGCATGGATGGATGGAGAGAGGGTTAAATGCAGGGAATACATGCTGTGGAGGGAGGGCGGCGCAGCAGATGGAAATGGAAACTAGAAAGAGAGGTAGTTGCCAAGAAGCTGGAGGAGTTATGGGGCGAGGTAGGAAAATGGATTCTGTGGAATTAGCCAGAGGGAGATGTAAGGAAAGGAAGCACAGAGGAAGTGAGAGGGATAGGCTATGAGGATGGATGCAAGGGATGAGGCAGGAGGTGGGTGCTGGGGCTAGAGAGAGCAGGGACTCAGAATTAGGTAAGTACTGCGGATTGGGTGTGAGAACAGAACAGACTCAGGACTTGGCTGGGTATTGGGTAGGTAGGGAGAATGGGAACTTGTGGCTTGTATGGGGGAAGAGTGGAGTTTCCATTTTGTTCTGTTTTCATAGTTGGGGTATATTGTGATTCCAGGGCCTCGTGTAATATTTGGAGTGCTGCCTTTTCATAGGCCAAGTTTCTGCTGTTTAAGTCCTGAAAAATTAATAAGCTCAGGGCCATACCAAGGGCTGTGCAAGTGATGCAGCTGCAAAAGGCACAAGTATTGAAGGGGCACTGATATCATCACTGGACTTCCAGGAAGTTCAAAAAGAGTGAGTTTCCACACATGGATGGGGGGTGTGAGGTCATGAATCACACAGGGCGTGTTTCTAGCATGGTACGCTCCTGAATAAGCCATTTCTCAGATTACAAAGTTGAACGATATATAGCAAGTTACCATATTTTAGCATAACATCAGATGTGGTTTCAGAATTTTTGCAGGACATTATGTGCACTGATATGTTTGACCAGATATAAGTTCCTATAAAGACAAGCTTAAGTTATAGGATATTGCTTCTTGCCACTTCTTTAAATATAGCTTAATTATTTCTATATGCATGTATGTGGTTTAGCATTAATAAGTGCTTGATAATTGCTTTTAAAATATTTGAAGTGTCACCGATCATGAATCTCCTTGACAGATCTTGCAGATTATTTAGAAATTCATTGTCAGACGCAGTCTAAGGCCTTTTGTGTTGATTATAGTACCATAGTTCAGAACTGAATGCCAAGTGTCCACCTATGTTAATCTTGGGCCTCACCCCAAAAAATCTGTTTTGGCTATGCCACTGCAGTGAAATGGCTTGCTGCTCAATCACTCTGCTCCACTCAGTTCCAAAGACAGGGGGTGCAGTAGTGCAGGTCCTCAGCAAGAGATTGTGTGAGAGGGCATTGGAGAGCAGGGGCGGCCTGAGGGTGATACAGGGCCATGTGCGAAAACTCATTGCAGGGCTTCATTTGCATAAATATTTACATATTCATTGGGCCTCTTTGCATAAATTTAGGAGCATGTTTGCTAAGCTGGGCTAACGGTTAGCACGTGGTATTTGTAGCTAGGACTCATGTTAATCAATGGGACCTGCTCACAAATAGTGCATGCTATCAGCCCAGCTTAGTAAACATGCCCCTCAATTGAAAATAAAATACCTTTTTTGTCTGGCAGCTTTATTGTTTTTATTATGTTGATTCCAGTCTCTGGTTTCTGCTTTCCTACATCTTCTCTTAACTCCTTCCAGGATCTCAAGTCCATCTGCTACTTCTATTCTCTACATCCATCTCTGACATTGATCTTTTTCTTTTCAGCTTTCTTCCATGTATTTATTAATCTCTCTATGGACTCAAATTTTTTCTTTCTTCTCACCATCCTGTCCTAAATCTACTACTCATCAATCTTAATCACAACCCTCCCATTCCCCATCTCTCTATTTCCCCAGTCTCTCTTCCCTGTTGTGTCCAGTATCTCCCCCTCCCTCTATCCCCACTATCCAACATTCACCCTTTCAATATCGGCCCCTCCTCTGTCCCCATCCAGCATCTCCACCTCTCTTTTACTCCATATCCCCCACCATATCCAAAACTATCTCCCTGTGATCAGCATTCCCGACTTTTCCCTTTTTCCTCCCATGTCTAGAATCTCCATCTCCCTATATCCTGTCAAGTTCAATTCTCCCATCTGTAGCTCAATGCAATGTCCAGTGTCCAGCTTCTCCCTCCCTCTCACCACTCCCCATGTTCAGCATCTCCCTATTCTCACCTCCCCTATGTCCAGCATCAGTCTGTTCTCTATTTACCAACCCCCCTCATGTCTATCTCCCTTTAACGCCCCCCCATGCCCAGCATCTCTTCTCCATCTCCTTTTCCCCTTCCCCTATGTCCAGCATCTTCATCCCTCTGCCTGTGACATTCCCCTATGTCCAAGATCTCCCCGTATTTTCCATATTCCCCCTCCTCTGTGTCCTGTACCTCCATTATCTTTTCCCTTCCCTGCCATATTGCCCTGTGTGTTCCCTGTAATTGTACCTCCCCCCCCCCCCCTCCCATGCAGCACTTACCATCACTTTTCTCATTTTACTCCATTGCTTCTGTTGTTTTAATTCTTTCATGTCCATGGCCAAGGGGACATCCTTCTGGGGCTCACTGTTACCCAGTCTCCTCAGGCTTCTGACCCAGCCTGCTCAGCCTCTCCCCATCGGCCACTTACTCCTCTTCCTCTACCGAGCCTGAGCTGTGGTTCAGGCCTCTGCTGCGCTGCCCTTCTCCTTCCACCACTGACTCCTTCTCCCTGGCGGAGGTCTGCAGAAGGAGCTGTTGCCCCCAGGACGGCTCAAGATAATCTGCTGCCTGAGGCTTGAGATGAGCTGGCGCCCTGCCCACACCATCGGAACAGGGGGTCCCCTCACTCAGAATATCGGTCAGGTGGTTGCCCAAGAATAGAGAAAGCAACATATTCCCAGGCTATATAATTTTTTTAACTTTTTTTGCAATATTTATATACAGCAAAAATTGTAGTAGTTTAATTATGCAGCCTGCGAATCAAATATAAAACGTATCAATTCCTGATACCACACATTGTGGAAAGATGCTGGATTGGCATGGTATGAAATATATATTTCACAAAAGACGAAGGAGAGGCAAAGTCTCTGGCCCATCTGCCACATCTCTCGCCTCCTGTCTTCTTCACTTCCTTATATTTCTAGCTTTTAACTTTTCTTTTCAGCTTTCTTCCATTTATTTCTTTCTCTCTCCCATCTCAGATTTTACTCCATTTCCTTATCATCCTGTCTTCAATCCTCCCTCGATACTACATTTACCACTTTTCAACCCCTAACATAGTCCTCTCCTTCCCCAGTCTCTTATTCCTCCCAGTCTTGCACTCTCCCCTCTCTTGCTTTCTCCACTCTCCCCTTGTCTCCTCCCTTGTGCAATGTCTCCCCTCTCTCTGCTCCATCCAGCACCTCAACCCCTTTTTCTCACCTCACCCCACCGGGTCCACTATTCCTTCCTCTCCCTATCTCTGCCCCATGTCCAATATGTCCCTTTCTCTCTCCATTCCTTGTGTCCAGCATCTCCCCATATCCCTTGTCTGGATTTCAACTCTTTCTCTCCTTCTTCCTCCTCTCTAGCATTTCCTCCTAGCTCTCCTCTTCCCCCCCCCCCCCAAGTCCATCATCTCTCCTCTTTCTTTGTCCCCTGTGCCTATTTACTATCCATGCCATGTCCAACATCTGCCCTTTATCCTAATCTCCCCCTATGCCCAGCATCTGGCCTCTATACCCAGCATCTGCCCTTTTTCCCTATGTTCCCCTCTCCCACCATGCCCAACAGCTGCCCTCTATCCCCGCGCTGCCTGTAAAAAATATCCCAACCCATGGCCTCTATTTTAGCTACAGGAAGAGTAGTAGTTACCACTGCTGCCCCTTCTCCCAGGTCGGAAGCAGCGATATCACATCCCCTGCCGCCGCTGCTGACCCAGCTCTGAGGACAAGCAGCGGCAGCAGCAGCAGACTATCAACTTTTAAAGAAAAAAAAAAAGCAAAAGCTTGGGGTCTTCAAGGCTCTGTCATGCTTGTAAAGCCCAATGGTTCCACCCCCAAAATATGTCAGAGGGGGTGGAACCATGCAAGGGAGGTAGGAGTCAGATGGCACCTCTTGATGCCACATTGTCATATAGATAGCATGCTCAACATCTCATTTGCATGTCCCACCCCTGTTGTACTCTGCTGGCTCTAACTCTGGCTATTTGGCCAGGACTGGCAGACACACAAAGCACAAGTCCTATCTCCTGACACCCCCCAGCACATTACATCAGCAGCCCTCGGACAATTTCAGGGCATATGCAGACATGAACAGCAGTCAATCAAGACAACTGTTGATGTTTCTGTGGTTGTTTGCCCACTGTCCCAGCAAGGTCACTTCTGACCTTCACACCCTGGTTTGTGGTTGTCAGGCTTTTGTGGTCTACTGCCATGAAGCCCCTCCAAACAGGTGGCCTAGGCAGGTGCCAAGGTATTCTGCTAACGTCACATATTTGCCCTATTTTTTCTTATATGTTTGTCCTGTTCTGCCCTTCATATTTCCTAACACTTGCATACAAAGTGCACGTTTGGAACTCACAAGCACAGTGAGTGCAGCTAGTATCTGGTCAGAGGCAGGCAGTAGTTGCAGCCGCACTAGTGGCCTGATTTTGTATCTAGCATGCAACTACCATGCCTTACCCCAACCACATGCACCATCTCCGCCCTCACTCCACCCACAATCCACCTTAATATCACCTATTTGTGCGCTGCTTGGGTAACACAATATTTTTAGCATGGCTGCATCACAAGACAGTCATTTTAGATAGAAAAATCAGTCTAAATGTTAAAAATATTTTTTGAGCCCTCACTTATTTTCTGAAGAAAGACTGGATGTGTGCTACAGCACTTTCTGCTTCTCAGAGCAATGATGGCGGCGTCATCTCCTGGCTCATGTTGATCTATTGATTCACTGGGCAGAACAAGGAATAAAATACACTTATCTGCAATCTTCCCTTGACATACCGTTCATGTTATTGGGCGAATGCCATGACCCCATTTCTCTTCTTTTACAAAGCATGAAGTGATAGAAAAGGTCGAGCAGGAATATTACCAAGACGTGAACAGATTACAAAGAGCACAACCGACATCTGAGCAGTTGGTCAGGTTGTGCACCTCTCTCACCCCTTTGCATGCTTACTTTCAGCTGAGCACAGAATTTGATTGGTTATATGGGCATGATTTAAAATGGGCACAAAAATGGTAAAGATAACAAGCAAGTCATTTTATAGCTCAAGCATCTGTTTTGCTCTTTTTTTGACAACTGAGCCCTTGTAGTTTAATAAAAAAGATGGGCATAGGTCATTCAGTTCGACTGCATTTTGTAGAAGGATAGAGGGCATTTACATCTGGCAATTTAATTTTGTGGCTGGCAAACATAATGTCTTTCCTTCTGTCCTGAGAGATCATAAAATTGAAAACTACATGTCCTTGCTAGGTGCCTCGCTATAGGTGTTCTACAGCAGTGAATGCAATTGTCCCTGGGTAATGAAGTATCACGCTCTTACGGCATATATTTTCCTGCCCAGTGGTTTACAGCCTCATTGTTATTATAGAAGCACATGCCTAATGTAGCACACTCCATCATTCAAACTGATATTTAGATCTAATGTTTACTACTGCAGTTAATGTTAGAAATCATTATGGTCTCCACTATAACATCATAACCAACAATTAGAGCACACCAGACTAGCAGACTGTTTTGTACCTTCTTATTCTTTTTAAGGCAATGACAACAACTGACATTAGGGTTGTTTGAAAGAATCTATTGTACGGCAAAACCTTGTATAAAATCTAATGCAAAAATATAATAAACATGCAATATTTGGTATTCTGGAGCCTAGCAGGTACGTGAAGGTAATTTTACATGCGTTAAATGTAGTTTGCTAGCAATAATACTTTATTGTGCAAGTTAAAGAGGTCTAAATAGAAGTTAGTAGCAGTATGCTAATATTGATGTAAATGAGGCTTTAAGATATGCATGGTAAATATCATGGTATGCTCTGCTCCATGTGCAATTTATTGAACATTTGTTAAGGCCTAAAGTTTAATAGCTGACTCGGACCAGATGTTAACTTTTTAGCTTGCACACTATGGAATGGGCTCAATTGCCAGAAAGCATTGTAGCTGAAAAGATGAAGGTCATTTATAAGAAGTGACACTGTAAAATTTTCCCCACAAGTCTTTGAGGTGTAGCACATCATCCCTCACCAACATAGACATTTTGGGGGGATTTATTCACAGCACAATAGGGTAATGAAAGACAGTTGGGGACTTGAGAAGAAACTTGCTGTGAAAGCAAAAGCACATAATAAAGACTTTTTCAAGTACATTCGTAGCAAAACATCTGTGAGAGAGTCAATTGGACCATTAGATGATAGAAGGGTTAAAGGAGCACTAAGAGGAAACAAGGCCATAGTGGAGAGACTGAATGAATTCTTTGTTTTGGTCTTTACTGAGTAAGATGTAGGGATGTTACCCATGACTGAAATGGCATTTAAAGGTGATGCTGTGGAAGAATTAAAAGAAATATTGATACACCGGGAAGATGTTTTTAGAACAATTTGATAAACTGAACAGTAACAAATCACCTGGAAAAGATGGTATACATCCAAGGGTGTTGAAAGAACTAAAATATTAGATTGCAGATCTAATATTAGTAATCTGTGAACTATCATTAAAATCATCTGTAATACCTGAAGATTGGAGGATGGCCAATTTTTAAAAAGGGTTCCAGGGGTGATCCGGGAAACTACAGACCAGTGAGCCTGATGTCAGTACCAGGGAAAATGGTAGAAACCATTATAAAGAATAAAATTACTGAACATGTAGATAGTCATGGCTTAATGGGAGACAGCCAACATGGCTTTAGCCAAGGAAGGTCTTGTCTTACTAATCTGTTATGTTTTTTGAAGGTGTGAATAAACAGGTCGACAAAGGTGAGTCAGTTGATATAGTGTATCTGGACTTTCAGAAAGCCTTTGACAAAGTCCTTCATGAGAGACTTTTGTCAAAATTAAAAAGTCATGGGATAGGAGGCAGTGTACTAATGAGGATCAGGAACTGGTTAAAAGATAGAGTGAGAGGGTAGGGCTAAATGGCCAGTTTTCCCAATGGAGAAAGGTGAATAGTGGAGTACCCCAGAGATCTGTGCTGGGTCTGCTGCTTTTTAACATATTCATAAATGACCTGGAAATAACGAGTGAGGTTATCAAATTTGCAGATGACACAAAACTATTCAAAGTTGTTAAAACCCATGAGGATTGTGGAAAATTGCAAGAGGATCTTGATAAATTGGAAGACTGGGCATCCAAATGGCAGATGAAATTTAATGTGGACAAGTGCAAAGTTATGCACCTAGGAAAGAAAAACCCAAACTATGGTTACACGATGCAAGGTTCCACATTAGTTAGCACCATTCAGGAAAAAGATTTAGGCATCATCGTGGATAACATGTTAAAACCCTCCATCAAGTGTGCAGTGGCAGTCAAGAGAGCAAATAGAATGCTAGGTTTTTAAGTAAATGGAGCTCACTCTGAGGAGAAGGATGTTACCAGTGGTGTGCCCCAGGGATCTGTCCTTGGTCCGATTCTTTTTAACATCTTTGTTGGTGATATAGCGGAAGGGCTGTCGGGTAAGGTTTGCCTCTTTGCGGATGATACCAAAATCTGCAATAGAGTAGACACCCAGGAAGGTGTAGATAACATGAGGAGGGATCTAGCTAAGCTTGAAGAATGGTCTAGAATTTGGCAGCTGGGATTTAATGTTAGAAAATGTAAGGTCATGCATTTGGGCTGCAGCAATCCAAGGGAGCAATACAGTATAGGAGGTGAAGTACTTTTGTCCACTAAAGAAGAGCGGGACCTAGGCGTGGTTGTGTCTGATGATCTTAAAGTAGCTAAACAGGTAGAAAAGGCGACGGCAAAAGCTAGAAGGATGCTTGGGTGCATACGGAGAGGAATGGCTAGCAGAAAAAAGGAGGTGATAATGCCTCTGTATAAGTCTTTGGTGCGACCTCATTTGGAGTATGGTGTGCAATTCTGGAGACCGCACCTTCAAAAGGATGTGAACAGGATGGAGTCGGTGCAGAGGGTTGCTACTAAAATGATTAATGGGCTTCATTATAAAGCATATGAGGACAGACTTAAGGATCTTAATATGTACACCTTAGAGGAAAGGCGGGATAGAGGTGATATGACTGAGATGTTTAAATACCTCCATGGCATAAATGCACAGGGAGAGAGCCTCTTTCAATTGAAAGCAAGTTCTGCTACGAGGGGACATGGGATGAGGGTGAAGGGAGATAGATTCAGGAGTGATATGCGGAAATATTTCTTTACAGAAAGAGTAGTGGATCCGTGGAATAGTCTCCCAGTGGAAGTGGTAGAGATGAGGACAGTAACTGAATTCAAAAAAGCATGGGACCAACACAGAGGATCTCTAAAGGTAAAAAGTGGACTGTTGTAGTTGTTATGGAAGGACAGACTAGATGGGCCTTGTGGTCTTTTTCTGTCATCATGTTTCTATGTTTCTATGTATCATATGGAAAGGAATGGAGAATAAAACAAAGGATATTATAATGCCTCTGTGTCGTTCCATGGTGCGACCGCACCTTGATTATTGTGTGCAATTCTGGTTTCCATATCTTAAAAAGGATATAGCATTATTAGAAAAAGTACAGAGAAGTGCCACCAAAATGGTACAGAGGATGGAAAGATACCTCTATGAAGAGAGGCTAAAAAGGTTAGGGCTCTTCAACCTGGAAAAGAGACGGCTGAGGGGAGATATGATAGAGGTCTATAAATTAATGAATGGAGTGGAACGGGTAAATGTAGATTGATTGTTTACACCATCAAAATATAGAAAGACTAGGGGGCATGCAATGAAGCTACAAGGTAACCTATTTAAGACTAATAAGCGAAAATATTTTTTCACTCAACGTGTAATCAAACTCTGGAATTTGCTGCTGGAGGATGTAGTAAAAGCTGTTAGTGTAGCTGGGTTTAAAAAAAAGGTTTAGATAAGTTCCTGGAGGAAAGGTCCATATACCATGATTAAAAGGGACCCAGAATATCCACTGCTTGACCCAATACAAGCATTGTGGAACCTGTGTCTTTTGGTGAAACTGCTAGGTACTTGTAATCTAGATTGGCCACTGTTGGAAACAGGATACTGGGCTTGATGGACCTTGGTCTGACCCAGTATGGCATATCTTATGTTCTTAAAGGTTAATGTCCATAGAAATAAAAGAGCTCTGGGCACTTAATGTGCATTAGATCCTTTAGGGGGTCATTTTAAAAGTCTTAGTCATAAAGGACATTTGATGATGCACACGTGGATGTCCAAATCATGGAGACATCCCCAGAGCCGTTTCACAAATGGCTTTTAAAGATGTCACAAGTACAGTGACTTCCAAGTAGGCAGGGGGGGCATGATGGAGGCGTGACAGAGGAGCTGCAGTGGACTTAGTCATCTCCATTTGATTTCAAGAATGTTGGGGATGTCTGCAGGCATGTCCACATTTAGATCTGCTCCAGGCATA
Source organism: Ichthyophis bannanicus (assembly GCA_033557465.1). NCBI lineage: Eukaryota > Metazoa > Chordata > Amphibia > Gymnophiona > Ichthyophiidae > Ichthyophis > Ichthyophis bannanicus. The sequence goes on from CM066044.1 coordinate 127,886,052, forward strand.
AATAAGAATCAGGGAAGTGCTTGTTTTGGCCTTAAAACATCCAGAGATTGTAGAGAATTAAGTGACTAGCCTAAGATCACAAAGGCCCACACTGGGATTTGAACTCTGGCCACACTGCATCTAACCTGCTACCCCCTAACCATTAGGCTATTAGACATCTCTGTTCTGAAATGCTTTTCTGGGGATATCTCCATAGACGTCCATATCAGGCCCATCTACATTTGTGACATCATGCTGCATTTGCACGTGCCTGCTTTTTTTCAGATGTTCTGGCTTGGATGTCCCAGATTCCACTTGATACAACAAAAACAGCTCTACCTTCTCACCTTATCACCGTATCGTTTAATCAGCAAAACAAGAGGAGAGAAAGCAAACCTCAGAATATCATAAACAGAGCTTATTACAAATAAATGGAGTCAAGCATCTGCTAGACTTAACACATCAACAGTCTGCTTGAAACCCTCTCCACCTTGCCTATATCATATAGTGTGGATGCCATACAGTTTCACACAACATTTCATACCACCTCAACACCCTTATATATACCAAAGGAGTTTTTTATATAACAAAAACTTTTACTCGCAGAAAATCAATTCATATACATATATAGGGGGTACAAATGACATTTTCAACAAGGCTTCCGCTACTCAAACAAATGAATCAGAGATTGAAAACTCAACCCCCCTTCAGCGTTTCACCTTCAAAATCAACCCAGACACCCACCTGGACGTCCCTTCAACGTTTCGCCTTCGCTGCTTCAGGGGGAATGGAACCAACCAATACTCTTCCTCTGGGAATATGCCCTTTCATTCAGTAGCATGCCTCAGGAAGTGGAGCCTTTCCAACAGCATAATGTCAAATACCACATCTATGCGGATGATATTATGATATACACGCAACTGGATACAGTCGACCCTAACTATACGCTACTTGAAACATGCCTGAATGCAATGTTGCAATGGTTAAAGCAAAACAACATGACGATAAACCATAAGAAAACAGAGGTGATGTTTATCTCCAGCAAACCAAATTTTGAACCTCCCGCGACAATTACACTCTGTAACAATACATACCACACAAAGAAAGAGATCAAATACCTGGGAGTCACATTGAACAACAACCTAAAGATGGAAAAATACCTATGCAAAACCAACAAGGCCATTTTCCACAAACCTAGAGTTCTACAACCTCTACGGAATATCCTCGAACCCCACGATTTTAGGACTGTGGCACAAGCACTCATCATTCCGCACCTAGACTACTGCAACGCCATCCTGCAGGGTCTCCCAAAGAAAACACTAAACATCCTACAAATGGCCCAGAATGTGGCCGCAAGGATCATCATGCGAAAAAGCATAGCCGAACACATCACGCCTGTGCTAATCGAACTGCATTGGCTCCCTATCACTGCCCGGATACAATACAAAACATTGATAACCACACATAAACTCATACAAAACATAGCTCCATCCTTTCTCTCCACCCTTATCAGCACGCAACCACCCAACAGAGTCAGAAGATCTGTCAACTCAGACACCCTACACGTTCCGCCCGACATCAGAGCAGTCAAATCTAGTACTAGCCGCCGAGCATACTCTTACTCTGCCCCAACCCTCTGGAACCAACTACCGCCTGAGCTCAGAATGACCAAAGACCTTAATGCGTTCAGGAAACAGCTAAAGACCCATCTATTCCAGTGCTATTACAACTTGATGTAAATCCCAGGGAATACAAGATGTCACAATTTGTGACAAGAATTCTGTTAGGTGAAATGTACATATGTAAATTACTGTCTCCTCTACTAGGACCTTATTACTGTGTGCCGTGCTTGTCTTTCTAATCAATGTAACGATACTCCAAATTTTTGTCTCAATTTGGCGATTTTCAATCTATAATCAAACCGCTGCTGATCGCTGGAAGCTGCGGTATATAAATATTTTCTAAATAAAAAATAAATAAATAAAACTACCTTAAATGCTGCACACAAAGCACTTCACTGTTCCTTGATTTTTAACTCAGTTTCCTCCATGGAGAACAGTGCTGTTGTGCTTGTGAAAAGGCTTTGCCATGGGGTGATGAGGTTACCCTTAGGGACTCAAATTTCAGAAAAGCTCTGAAGCATCTTAGAAAGGAATGAGAAAGATGAGCCCTCTTGAGCACCTCGCCTTTTCCTTGATTTTCAACTCAAATACCTCAATGGAGAACAGCACTGCTACACTTATGGAAAGGCCTTGTCACAGGATGATGTCACCCGCAGCAAACTCAAATTTCAGAAATGCTCTAGGGCGTTGCACCAAAGGATGTGTCTCAGAGGCAGGACATGTTCCTTAGTATATCTCTTAATGTGCCTTGGATGAGCTGTATGATGGCAAGGTTCATGTTACTTTTTACTTATTGGTTCTTATTGCACAAGTTACTGATCTTGTTACATGACATATCTAGGACTGTTTCACAGTCCACTCTATTGTTGGACTGGGTTGTTATAGCAATTTATTCAATCACTCATTTGATAACAAATTTCGGGCAAATAGCTTTGCTTCCTCCTTGTATCCTTAACTTGCCTACACTGCTAGTCTTGGCTGGAGCTTGTATAAATGTCTGATCATATAGAAATAAGATTCCTATTATACCTTTTGCAAACCTCAGCCTTGTTGTCCTAGGCCTAACTGAAACTTATCTTACTGCTGTTGACACATTGCATGTTAATGAATTAAAATTAATGGGATTTGACACATTTTCTACACACTGGAATGGTTGCGGAAATGGCATTAAGTTGTTGGCTAGCTCCAAGTTACTTGCACCCATGTGCAACTTTTAAGATGAATTATTGGGAAATCCATTTGTCTCATAACAGACTCTGGATAGTTTGGTGTTCATTCCCCCCAGTTGCATAACAGCTAAGATCTTTTCTTTTATAGAGTGGTTTGCCACTTTAGATTGCAATCTAGAGACACTAATAGTTATAAGCGACTTCAACTTGCACTTTGATGAGAGATATCAGGTAACATATCTGGACAATTATGACCCTAATGGGAAATTTGAGCTTTAACAAAGAAATTAATCTTGATGTATGATAAGGATCATATTCTGGGCATAGTGTTTTCTCCATGCATTAGCTGTGCCTCCTTCTTGTACCATGGAATGCCTTGGACTGATCACAAGTTGATCTATTTCAACCCTATCATTAAGTCTGTTATATTTTTAAACAGGAAACCTTTAATGGACATTGGCCTTATGCCAAACAAGTCCCAGCCATCAGACTATAGATCAATTAGTGGGATACTGGAATAGCCAAGCTTGTCAACATCAGTCTATCTGCAAGCCAGGAGCTAGAATCAATAATGCCCCCAGTTTAATGAAACTCTTCGCTAAATGAAGAGAGGTTCTGGCATAAACTTCCAATGAATGATGCCTGTCGGTACTAAATTATAAGATCATAGATGGCTCTATTTTTCCACAAAGATAAAGAATGCCTTGTCCCGGCCAGCAGAATTGTTCTCCATGGTTCACAATTTGCTTAGGGATTGTGACACAAAGTATGCTGAAGGCAGTTTAACCTGAGTAATCTGAAGGCTGAGAATTTTTCAGATTACTTGTAGATTAAAACTGATTCTTTACCTATTACCTTATAAATTGCTCAAACGCAAGTAGACACAGTCATTTTGGAATGCAAGATTGGCTGATTAGAAGGAGTTTGTGTTAGTCTCTGTTGATGAGACATTGAGGATATTATTCCAGATGTAGTCTACATACAGTATTGCCTCTTAGACTATGTCTCAATTTCAATGGTGATAATGTTTCAGGAACACTGTTTTGTTGTTCTTACACATTCTCATAAATGCACCATTGACCCCTGGGGTGAAATAAGGGTCAGAAGCTGCAAAGATGTCTTATATATTGGGACATGGAATGTATGACGTATGAACTGAGGAAAACTGGAGGTGGTCCAGAATAAAATGGAATGTGCATAGTTTGATTGTTGGCTCTCAGCAAACTTAAATGGGCTGGCATTGGGCACTTTAAATCCATTGATCACATGGTAGACCACACCAAAAATAAAGACAAAGAAAAATTGGTATTTCATTTATAATTAAGAAAAAGCTTGCAAGAACTGTAATGGAATACAATGCAGTCAATGAATGCTTAATTTCTAATTATCTACGATGAATGCCCATCAACACAACTGTTATTCCAATATATGTGCCAACAATAGACACAGACGAGAACAAGATTGATCAGTTCTATGGAAAGTACAAGCTGAAATTGGCTGAACATGCAAACAAGATATATTGATACATAGTTATATGCAACTAGAACTCAAAGATTGGTAACAAAGAAGGCAGCAAAGTGGTTGGAAAAAATGGGCTTGACAACAGAAATGGAGCTGAAGAAAGCCAACAATCTTTTCATTTCAAACACTCTTCCACCAACACAAGAGGCAACTGTACATATGGACTTCACCTAGAAACATAGAAACATGATGACAGAAAAAGACCACAAGGCCCATCTAGTCTGTCCTTCCATAACAACAACTACAACAGTCCACTTTTTACCTTTAGAGATCCTCTGTGTTGGTCCCATGCTTTTTTGAACTCAGTCACTGTCCTCATCTCCACCACCTCCACTGGGAGACTATTCCACGGATCCACCACTCTTTCCGTAAAGAAATATTTCCGCATATCACTCCTGAATCTATCTCCTTTCACCCTCATCCCATGTCCCCTCGTAGCAGAACTTGCTTTCAATTGAAAGAGGCTCTCTCCCTGTGCATTTATGCCATGGAGGTATTTAAACATCTCAGTCATATCACCTCTATCCCGCCTTTCCTCTAAGGTGTACATATTAAGATCCTTAAGTCTGTCCTCATATGCTTTATAATGAAGCCCATTAATCATTTTAGTAGCAACCCTCTGCACCGACTCCATCCTGTTCACATCCTTTTGAAGGTGCGGTCTCCAGAATTGCACACCATACTCCAAATGAGGTCGCACCAAAGACTTATACAGAGGCATTATCACCTCCTTTTTTCTGCTAGCCATTCCTCTCCATATGCACCCAAGGAATTTAAAAACTGCCTGCAAAACCAACTCTCTATTTTGGATACAAATGAGAGAGGACCAGAAGAGCTATGTGATCACATCAAGAAAGCTGTGATTGAAGAAAGTGAAAAGTCTCTGCAAAAGGTTAAAAAAAATGGTTAAAATGGATAACTGAATAATCTGAAAATTGCTCAGAAATGCAGAGAAGCTAAAGCCAGAGGAGAAAGAGAGATACACTACTTAAGGATTTTTAACACACAGCAGGACAACATAAACAGAAGTACTGTAATGACACATGTAAGGAAATAGAATCAGAAACTACTGTATTAGAGGAAAAACAATATCAGTTTTCCTAATGCTACGAGAGTTAAAAAAAAATTCCAGCCTTGAATTGGAATGCTAAAAGACGCCCAAGGCTCATTATTGAATGATGCTCAGAAGATCAAAGAAAGGTGGAAAGAGTCCACTGATTCATTATACCATAAAGTAGTGGTTCCCAAACTAGTCAGGTTTACAGGATAATCACAATGAATATTCATCAGCTACATCTGCATGTACTGCCTCCATTGCATGACAAAGCGATGGGACCGGATGGGATACACCCTAGAATACTGAGGGAACTTGGGGACATTCTAGCAACTCCACTGACTGACCTTTTCAATGCCTCGTTGGAGTCGGGAGTGGTGCCAAAGGACTGGAGAGAGGCTCATGTGGTGCCTTTACACAAAAGCGGAAGTAAGGATGTGGTTGAAAACTACAGGCCGGTTAGTTTAACTTCAGTGGTGAGTAAATTAATGGAAACGCTGTTGAAAGAGAAAATAGTGAGGTTTCTGGAGTCCAGCGGATTACAGGATCCGAGGCAGCATGGATTCACCAGAGGCAGGTCTTGTCAGACAAATCTGATTGATTTCTTTGACTGGGTGACCAGGGAGTTGGACCGAGGGAGAGCTCTAGATGTGGTGTATTTAGATTTCAGTAAAGCCTTTGACACTGTTCCTCACAGGCGACTTATAAACAAACTGAGCACCCTAGGGATGGACCCTAAAGTTACTGCTTGGGTTAGAAATTGGTTGGGTGGGAGGCGACAAAGAGTACAAGTAAATGGAGCTCACTCTGAGGAGAAGGATGTTACCAGTGGTGTGCCCCAGGGATCTGTCTTTGGTCCGATTCTTTTTAACATCTTTGTTAGTGATATAGCGGAAGGGCTGTCGGGTAAGGTTTGCCTCTTTGCGGATGATACCAAAATCTGCAATAAAGTAGACACCCAGGAAGGTGTAGATAACATGAGGAGGGATCTAGCTAAGCTTGAAGAATGGTCTAGAATTTGGCAGCTGGGATTTAATGTTAAAAATGTAAGGTCATGCTTTTTGGCTGCAGCAATCCAAGGGAGCAATACAGCATAGGAGGTGAAGTACTTTTGTCCACTAAAGAAGAGCGGGACCTAGGCGTAGTTGTGTCCGATGATCTTAAAGTAGCTAAACAGGTAGAAAAGGCGACGCAAAAGCTAGAAGGATGCTTGGGTGCATACGGAGAGGAATGGCTAGCAGAAAAAAGGAGGTGATAATGCCTCTGTATAAGTCTTTGGTGCGACCTCATTTGGAGTATGGTGTGCAATTCTGGAGACCGCACCTTCAAAAGGATGTGAACAGGATGGAGTCAGTGCAGAGGGTTTCTACTAAGATGATTAGTAGTCTTCATTATAAAGCATATGAGGACAGACTTAAGGATCTTAATATGTACACCTTAGAGGAAAGGCGGGATAGAGGTGATATGATTGAGATGTTTAAATACCTCCGTTGCATAAATGTTCAGGGAGAGAGCCTCTTTCATTTGAAAGCAAGTTCTGCGATGAGGGGACATGGGATGAGGGTGAAGGGAGATAGATTCAGGAGTGATATGCGGAAATATTTCTTTACGGAAAGAGTAGTGGATCCGTGGAATAGTCTCCCAGTGGAGGTGGTAGAGATGAGGACAGTAACTGAATTCAAAAAAGCATGGGACCAACACAGAGGATCTCTAAAGGTAAAAAGTGGACTGTTGTAGTTGTTGTTATGGAAGGACAGACTAGATGGGCCTTGTGGTCTTTTTCTGTCATCATGTTTCTATGTTTCTAAATCTATCTCATGTATATTCTTTGAAGATATCCTGAAACTCTGACTGGCTGGGATCTTCCAGGACTAGTTTGGGAACCACTGTCATAAAGATTAAATGGATCAATAATTGTTTCAACCTGTACCTTATGACCAGGAACCGTTGGTGATGGTATAAATAGCGAAGCAAAACTGAAATCATTTTCAAAGAACAAAGTGTTGAGAACTCATGGCATTCCCATTAAAGTACTACAGTAATCAAATACAGCTGTTAGAATACTTAGAAGGTTCTCCTAGGAAATTTGAAAGACAACAGCACGGTTGACTGACTGGAAAAGTTCATACCAGTACTGAAGAAAGCTGATCCAATTGACTGGAAATTATTGTGCAATCATTCTTTTCCCACACACCAGCAAGATTATACTCAAAGATCATTTAGTGGAGGCTACAACCATATCTAGAATAAGAACTGCCCAAAATGCCAACAAGCAACATTATTACAGATGTAACATGGATCCTTGAAAACACAAAAGAATACCAAAAGGATATCTACATGTGTTTCCCTGACAATAGCAAGGTCTTTGATTATGTAGAAAATGAAAATCTCTGGGTCACATTAAGAAGCATGAGTATACCAGATCACCTGATACACAACCATTACGTTGACCAAGAAGCAAAGGTTTGAACGAAACAAGGAGAAACAGAATAGTTTAAAATCAGCAAATGTGTACAAGGCTGCATACTTTCCCCATATCTGTTTAATTTGTATGCCAAACAAATCATAAGAAAAGCAGGACTGTGTGAAAAAAATAGAGGTGTGAAGATTGATGGAAGACTCATCAACAACCTTTGCTATGCTGACAATTCCACATTACTGGCTGAAAGTGAAGGCAGTATGAAACATCTGCTTATCGAGATCAAGGAACATAGTCTTAAAACGGGACTACACATTAACATGAAGAAGGCAAAGATCCTGACAGCTGACAAAATCAAAAATGTTATCCTTGATAGAGAAGAAATAGCAATAGTAGAGAACTTCAACCTTCTTGGATCTATAATCAATAATGAAATGATCAGCAATCAAGAAATCCAATGACACCTTGCTATATGGCAGAATGGTTATGAAGGATCTAAACAAGATTCTCAAATGCAGAGATGTATGTCTGCGTAAAAAATTTTGACTTGTCCAAACTATGATATTTTCAATAACATCATATGGATACAGAAGTTAGATAGTGAAGAAGAAAGACAGGAAACAATTGATGCCTTCGAGTGAAGGTGGAATAAGTCCCCCTGAATACTGGGAGACAGCAAGCCTGGACAGAGTTGGAAAGGTGAGGGAGTGCATGGGATTCACTGCAGTCCAACCCTGACCATGGAAGGCCAGATCGGGGGTCTGGCTGTGGTGAAAGAAGATTGTGGTTGGCGGCCAGGGATCGTGGCTCCATTCTGGAGCCTGACTGTGGTAGCTGTGTAGGTGGCCTTTCAGGCAGGCTCATCGGAATTGGGTCCTAGCCTGCAAGTACAGGCCCTAGACCCGATTCTGATCCCACAGGGCACTTCTAGTCCCCATGGGATCAGAATCGGATCTGCCTCTGGGCGTCCCAATTGTGATCGGATGCACAGAGGCTTGGACACATACATTAGAATGCGCCTCATAGCCTTTTATAAAATAGTATAAGGATGGGTGGGAGTACATGTTTATTTTGCAGCACAGACAATAGGAACAGCCATTTTACCAAAACAAAAACATAAAAAGGAGTATTATCACTCAGCATTTTGCACATATAAGTGCCAACATTTACCTTTATAAATGCTGATTTTGTGACCCATGCATGTAAATTTAAACCCTTGAATGTACAAACATCAGATTCCAGAAACCTGGATGTCCAGGACAAGCCAATTAAGCAGCCAGTCTAAATAATTGTATCTTTTGAAATGTGGATATGGTTTTACACACCAGAAAAGAAAGCACAACTGGCTCCTGATTGACTGCTGCAAACCCCAAATGAGCACTTACCTAACACACCTTAGCTCAGAGCAAGTGCAAATGTCAACATTCATACTTTTTCTTATTGTAAAATACTTTTATGAGTCAATATCCAGCCACGGTGATCAGCATTTTTAAAAAAGCGGCTAGCTATCACTGAATGTTCGGTTTCACCGCTGACCATATTTGCTCTCTGGTTAACAGCAACATTAATCCACTAGCCGAATGGCAAATCTGAATAAAGTTAGGCCGGTCATTGACCTGTCCAACTTTATGCAGGCACTAGTCCGATTAGCAGACTGAAAACTGCCACTATCCAAATTAGTGCTGAGGCTACCCTTGTACTGCCAATGGACCACTCTGGCACTGTCCAGACAATGTGGTGGTCAGTGGAACTGGTCAGCGGTACTGTCTGGTTAGAACCACTGACTATCCCTCTCCGATCCTGCTAACTGGATGAATTCCTTTGAATACTGGCCCCTTAGTTCCTCCCAAAACACACCTACAACCCACCCCATAACATATTACACAGCCTACAGCATGTATACATCTAAATATCAGCTTTGAAAAAAATCACTGTTTACACACACTGGCTATTTAAACACCACTATTTTTATGTAGAAAATTCATGCAAGTCTTCTAAATTGACCTGCTCTATCTATCTGGAAAAGGGCATGAGCCTCTTAATTATCTACAAGACTTCATTACTCCATGATTTTCAGGTTGAAAGTACATCTTCAGAAAGCCATCTTCCGTGTCTTACTACTACAGAAGAAATAAAACTGACATGCTTTGTTTTCATCAGGAGGATATGTAACCTTTAAAAGAATGGAGAAGCATGGTTTTAAAACTTGCCTGAAAGCCATGAAGAGGGATAATTTAAAATGTTTAATTTTCCTTCTCCAGTTCAAGTAAATGTCAGACTGCCTACATAGTGGTACAACATCAGCACTTACTAGATCTTCATCTAGTTTAAGAAGTGAACTTTAGCAAATGCTATTATTATCTTTCTAGAATCAGTTTTCAGTTGTGGGCTCCCATAGGCAAAGAGAGGGAATAGTATCTCACCTGAAATCACCAGAAGGCAATCTTCCGCGCTATCTCCACTGGCCAGATCTTCCCTTCTCTTATGGTGCCCCCTGACCTCCATTTCTGTGCCATAGATTGTTCCGCTGCACTTCTTCAGCACTCACATATTGACAGGCCTCAAAAAACCTCACCTCGTCCTGGGTTTTCCATCATAACAGGAAGCACGTGCAGGAGGAGGGACGGGGCATCGCAAGATCTGTTAGTGCACAAGTGATGGAAAGCCCACTCTGGAAAGCTACTTGCTGAAGAATTATTGCTGGCTGTTGTGGGGTAATATAAGGCAAAACCCAGATCAAGGCATTGTAATGGCAGCGATGCTCCAAAGCCTATCAAAATTTGGCACTGAAAGTAGTTGCCTATGCTGCGTATTCCTAAATTTGGGCCTGCATGTTTAGGTTCCTCTCCTCCTCCTGTTCTGAGGCCATGCACCCTATTCAAGTCCAGGCTAAAGACCCATCTCTTTGAGGCTGGTTTTGGATCCTGATACTCCTCATTCTCTTGCCCACTACTTATGTGTATCTTACCATACTCTAGTCCACGGTTTCGCTATGAGGGTCATTCTGACCCACGAATAGCGGGATTGGATGTCCAAGATGGACGTCCAAACCCCGAACAGACCCTGGATGCAATTCTGGAGCCAGCCCTCCCCATATGTAGAGAGGGTTTAGTGGGGAGAGCTGGAGGGGGGTGGGAGGGGGAGTGCTGGAAGCAGAGAGTGGGCGGAGCAGAGGCAGGCCCGTGACCCTGGACTTACAAGGCCTATGTATGTCCGGGAGGCTAAGATGGATGGGGGACTTATTCCACCCTGAAGGTGGGATAAGTCCCCCCAAAGACAGCGATCGGCACTGGTGGACCCCCACAATGAGGTCAGCAGCAGCAGGAGGTTCCCCTTTGCCTGATCTTGGCCCTGGCAGACCCCTATGGGGCTTGGGCAGTGGGGAAATGCTGCTTTGCAGAGATTCAGGGAATCAGAGCTCCTGCTGGGTGTCCCAGTGCCATGGCGATAGAGAGGGCTGACCATGCAGGGCGAAGGACATCTCCCGTGGCAGAATCAGGGCCCGTCCGGCCCGTCTAAGTGCCCCAATTCTGCAACTGCAGGAACGTACAGCTCTCGCAGTTGCAAAATCAGGTATCTTTGGGGCACGTCCAATATTTGGACGCTTGAACGGCCCACGATTTGAATTGGCCTCCACATGTTTTGTCTGGATTAGGTTGTAAGCTCTGATGAGCAGGGACTGTCTTACATCTATATGTACAGTACTGTGTATGCCTTGTAGCGCTATACAAATGATGAGTAGTAGTAATATGATGATGTGTCACAAAGAAAGATTCATGCAGCAATGGTCCAACAACTTTATTACACACAAGTAACATACAACAGCAGTAAACCTTGAGAGTGGTGTCTGCTACTCTATAAAACTTAATTCCTCTGTGATGCACCCTCACAACTCTGTGGTGCTGGCTCAGTTCAACTGGCAGTGGCTGCTCTACAGTACACTGCTTTGCTTAATCCCTTAGTCTTCACTCCCAGTCCTCAAGGTCCACCGATGAGACAGGTTTTCAGGATATCCCTAATGAATATGCATGAGAGAGACTTGCATACAATGGAGATCATGGACATGCAGCTCTCTGTCGTATGTATTCATTAGAAATATCCAGAAAGCCTTCCCAGTTGGCAACCCTCGGGGACTGGGAGTGAAGGAAAAAGGTCTGAGTCAGAGTTCAGCCGCAGGCAGGGGCATTTAACACCAGCCCTCCCTGGTCAAAGATGGCTTTCCAGGTTCTGATACTGGTTAGCCTTCTCAGCCTCTTGACTGGGGTGTTCCTTGCCCCCCACCTCCACCTCGGTTTCCCTGTCTCGGTGCTGAGACCTCCTCGCTAGAGACTCCAAGCCACCCTCCTGCAGACAGCTTCCTAACTGCCTCTAAATGCACAGTCAATGAATGATTTGCAATTAACAAGTCAGCAGACTTGCCTTATGTGACTGTTCAGCTTAGTTCTTAGTTTCTGTCTTTGCTTCATGGAGATTTGTTATCTCCACCCCCACAAGGTCCTCCGCTTGCTACCTCTCCTCTCTCCTGGCTGCCCACACACTTAGAGCTGACTGCTCTGCTTTGCAATCCACTGCTGTAGCAATTGCAAGGCTGGGGGGAGCGGCAGCAGGAAGTGGGGAAGGTGAAGAAGTGCTGCAGTGGAGCTTCTGCCCAGATTGATATTATCACAGTAGCCGTAGTGGCAGGGGCGGGCCCAAGGGTGATGCGGTGCCATGTACAGAGACTCATTGTGGGACCTCATTCGCATAAATTTAATTTATTTTATTTTAAAATAGATATGTTTCCCATCAAAAATTTTAAGCGGCTTTCAAAGGAGCTCTTCATAAGCCTCTTGTTTTGTCCTGGCAATGACTTAGGGGCATGTTTACTAAATATAAATTATTGTGGGGCCGCATTTGCATAAATATTTGCATAATGTTAATGCGCACTAACTTTTAGTAAACACGCCTTTTAAAGAGTGTCTGGATAAAGAAAGACTACCAGATTTCTACATTACTATACTCCAGTGTAAACCACCAGGCACATTAGGAAGTACTATAAACACTGACCATTTAGAACCCATAGCAAACCCGCCGTATCATAACAGCACTACCAGAACTCATAAAGCACCAAACCCTACCTATCAAAAGGCAACACTGCAAATATTAAACCAATACACCTCAGAGAATACCAATACATCTTACTGGGGGAAAGAGAACAAGTGGCACTGTCAGATAGAAAACTACATGAACAGAATACCTCAGCTCGGTTACACATGCAAAACATAGTCCTTCACCACCAAACACAGAACAAGGGATCACAATTTAGAAATATGAAGACAATAATTAAACTGAGAACCCAAAAAGCCAAACTTGGAATGTACAACAACACTGGAGAAATAAAACTATAAATTAATCACATCGCTGCTTGACTACTGCAACTCCATCTTTCATGGGTTCCCCAAGGCCATCATTGCCCCTCTACAGCTTGCCCAAAACACTGCAGCATACATTTTAGCCAAAGTCTCCAGACACTCCCACATCACTCCCATATTGAAATCACTCCACTGGCTTCCTGTTGCATCCAGGATCAAGTTCAAGGTACTCGCCATCACCCATAGAGCAATTATCAACACCTCTTTAGAGCAACTACAATCACTAATCAGATGTCCCAACAACAACAGATTGCGACGTAAGAATGCTACGAATCTTCTCCTCCCCCCCCCCCAAATCCAGATACGCAAAAGATCACGATGCACATTTTCAAGGGTCTTCGAATTCTATGCTCCACCATTTGGAACCAGCTACCCCCCATACTATGAGCTATTCAATCTCACATAATATTCAAAAAACAACTTAAGACTTTCATCTTTGAAGAATACTATGGTGCCTCCTTTCTAGCAAATCCCCAGCCAGACCACCTCCCACCCACCCATACTAATCCCCCACCCCTCCCCCCTAAAAATATAATGCCGACTACCCTCCATCATCTCATTACATATCCTCTACTATCCCAATAGTATACTCAGCTCCACCTTAGCTTTTCCCCCTTCAACAAGACCTCTGTAGTTTTGAATGTTTTTACCTTCCTACATTTCCACCACCTATTGTTCTGATATCCTAGTTAAAGTTGGTTGTTTAAACACTTGTTTTTAATTGTTACATGTAAACCATTTTGCCTGGTAGAAAAATGGCATACAAAAAAAAAACAGTTAAATAAATAAATAAATTTCCTCTTGTACTAAACAAAACACAAAATGTTAGTGATATACTTTTCCCAGAGCTGACATATTCCGGTTCATAAATTCAAAATAAAATAATTTTTTTCTACCTTTTGTTGTTTGGACTTTTTATTTTTCAGTTCCAATTGTTCCAGTCACTTTCTTCTGCTTTCTTTGTGTCTTCTGCTAACTCTTCATTGTCTGCTGTCCATTTGTCCTTTTTTCTCTCTTTTAGATGTTTTTTCCATTTTCTCTCTACATCTGCTTTAACATACTGATCTTCCCCTTTTGCTCTTTCCTCCATTTCTTTCTTTATTCCTTTTTCATCCATTCAAATTTTACCCCTCCTCCTCACTTACTCTCCCAATACTCAGCCAATCATAGATTTTTCTTCCCTCCTACACAAAATATCTGTTCCCCTCTCCATCCTCACACCCCTAACTTCTTTTTTTCTCCCACCATTACCAGCCCCATCCCCTTCTGGTCCTCCCCCAGCATCAGCTCCCTTCTAGTCCCAGCCCTTCCCAGCATCCACTCCCTTCCAGTCCTATTGTTTGCATCAGTCCATTTCCAGTCCTAGCCCCCCCAGTATCAGTCATCCTCCAGTTCCTCCTAGCATCCACTCCCTTCCCGTGCCAGTCCCCCATCTGCCAGCATCAGCTCATTTCCAGTCCTTGCCCCCCCCCCCCAGTATCAGTCCTACTCCAGTTCCTCCTAGCATTCACTCCCTTCCCGTGCCAGTCCCCCATCTGACAGCATCAGCTCATTTCCAGTCCTAGCCCCACCAGTATCAGTCCTCCTCCTGTCCCTCCAAGCATCAGTTCCATTCCAGTCCCAGTCCCCCATCCCCTATCCCCAGCCTATTTCCATTCCTAACCCCCAGTATCAGTCCTCCTCCAGTCCCTCCCAGCATCAGCTCCCTTCTAGTCACAGTTCACCATCCCCAGCCCATTTCCAGTCCTAACTCTCCAGTATCAATTCTCTTCCAGTCCCCCCAGCATCCACTACATTCCTGTCCCAGTCCCCCATCTCCCAACATCAGCTCATTTTCAGTCCTGGGCCCCCTCCCCAGTAACCGTTCTAGCCCCTAGTCCCCCTCCCCCTATGCCATTCTAGCCCTCCATTCCCATTCTTGTTCTTGTTGTAACTCACAGCCCCCCTGCCCCCCGTTCCCTTTCTAGCCCCCTATCCTCCCCCATCTGCCACACACTAAAAGGGGCCCGCACCTGATTGGCTTCAGAGGGAGCCGGGGAGGCCTGAAGCTCGGTTGACCTCTGAACAGCTGGGGAAGTAAAGAGTGGTGTTTGTCTTTTCTCCCACGGCTGTGATAAAAAGGAGCCCCCAGGCACGCCAAGTGCCAGGAGGTCAAATAGGGGCACAATGGTCAGGCTGGCCCTGCATAGTGGAGTCATGCATACCTTTTGCTGCCTAATCTCTTGATATTTCCCTCCCTTGACTCCCATTTACTTTTCTCAAAATATCTTGGTTAATGATTATGTAATTACAACAATTTAACTTGCTCTTTATTAAGTGGATGAAATGGGCACAGCTTTATTTTTGTAACATTCACACACATCAGTTTTTGCCTACCCGCAGAGAAGATGGGAATTTTGGTGAGTTTCATCTAATCTTCAGGGTGATACATGAATTTTGCAGAACAAACATATGCACATAAAATAATCCAGAAAATGTGTGCAAGGCAAAGAGCAGGTGTAAATATAGAGTATATGCATAAACTCTCTAGGGAAATTTTCAGAAGTATGCAAATAGTTTAATTTTGCACAGGGGAAATTATGCTATAAAACTTCCCTTATAAATCTAGCGGACTTCAGACCTGTGATTAGGTTGAAGGGCAGAATATATAGCAACTTTTGCTCTTCCCGTTGCTTAAGGATGGCCATTGTACAGTGCAAGATCTTGCCGAAAGCCAGCTCACAAGTGCTGAAATGTGCTCATCGGCGGAAATAAATAGGACTTCAGTAGATGGGCATAAGGAGAAAATTAAAGGAATTATTTTTTATAAAGAATGTGTATGGATAATATGTGACCCTAACAGGCAGGTAGCCCTTTACAAACCATCAATCTGATATTAAGACTATACTATGAATATTATAGAACGAATACACTGTCATGAAGTAATAGCTGATTTTGAATAGAAAATATTTTCTACTGTACCTCCAAAAGAAAAAGTGTCCCCGTCAACAGAAGCAGTAGATAGGCTCTCGCTAGAATACTAACAAATCCAGTCATTCCTCCAAAAATCATCAGAATCAGACTAAGTGGTAACAGTATGACGAATGTCCCATGCATATCTGTAGAAAAATGAACCGTGTACAACATTATGCACTGAATTCATAGAAAAAGAATATTCGGAAAAGATAACGATTTCATTAATTGAATATTATTGTCTATACTTTTCACTGAAGTTCCTTTACTTACCAAACCAGGAGGCTAATATACTAAACTGTACACTTTTTTGCGGATGGAATTCTATGTACTTAAAAATGTGCAAAACATACCAAACTATGCAGAAATGCTGCTTCAGACTTTCATTTGTTATTTTCACACACACGGCCCATTTTCAAAACAATGCACACAATCTATCTTTGTCTCATAGTAGACTTTCATGCATAAAGATGTATTTTAAATGAGTCAATAAGATCAAAATGGAAACATCCCATCAGGATATGCTTATTTCCGCCTACATTTTACAACGTTATTTCTTTTATTTTTTTTACAGAATTTGGTATACTGCCAAAGGAACTAGCATCATGGCAATGTGCAATATCCAAGTGTAGATATACAGAGAGAAACACAATCACAATGAAACATGACAATCTTTGGACACAAAAGGGAGGGAGGGGAATAGCACAACAATTTCAAGAAAGAAAGACACTGGGTTATTGTTTCACACTATAGGGAAAGATAACTGATCACCAAGGAAAGGAAAGGATGTAGTGGTCCGACCAGGGGATCTGCGTGGTGGAGGGGTAAGTGAAGTAAGGGTGTAAGATAAGAGCTTTAGGAACAAATATCAGGTCTGGTATGTTACCTTTTGTATGTGTAGGCTGTTTTACTATTTGGTGGAAGCCCATGTCTTCCATGAAATCAACAAAGTCGGAGGATTGTTGAGTAGATTGCTAAGTTGAAATCTCCAAGAATAATGTGTGGTTTCCTTGAGGGGGATGTACAAGCAGATTCCAGTATGGCAGTGAGATTGAGGTGGCTATTGGTGGGTGGTCTATATAGGAGATAAATTGCTAGGTTTTTATTTTCAATTTTTATTAAGTCTATGCCATTGCAGTTTGTACAAAGACTGATGGAAAAGTTGAGGTTAGATTTTGTGAGTATGAGTACTCCACCACCCGTTTTGGACTCTCTGGGAATGTTAAATATGCAGTAGTCACCTATGTCTAGTTGCTTTAGTAGGATAGAATCATGGTCAGTGAGCCAAGTCTCTGTGATGCAGAGAAAGTCTGGGGATTCGTCAGTAAGGATGTCTCAAACTAGTGGGATCTTGTTTCTAATGGAGCGAGCATTTACCAACTGACCACTTATGTTGGTGAATGCTTCCGTTTGGGTTTGGGGATGTATGGTGCAGGTGGTGTTAATCTGGATCAGTCTGCGGTAAGGTTTTCTTCTATGTGTGTGAGAATCTAATTTGGCACCTTCTTTGATGGATATTATGCGTTGGCTGTATAATGTGAGTGGGTGAAAATTAGAGGATTGCAGGTGTGAATGTGATATCTTGGTGGGGATATTCAATGCCAGGGCTGTATTTGGCCATTGGCAATGAATATCCAGATGGGCAGCGACAATATCCAGCCACTGCTCAGTTAGCTTCTGCGGTGAAAGTTAGGCCACCCATTAAGCTACCTAACTTTAACCACTTAAGGATAACTGGGCTGCAGCTGAATATCACTGGGTGCCATCTTGCTCCACCCCTGGAATGACCTGACACTAGACGGCAGCATTAGGGCGTTCAGCGGCGGCCCCAGGTTTATTCAATTGCACTAACACTGAATATCCCAGGCAATATGATTAATGCGGTTAAGAGGTCTGCTAACCGCATTAATCATGTTAAATATTGGGCCTAAGGCTATTGGAGCCCCGAAGTTAGTCATCCAGCACTGAAAATCAGCACTGAGCACTAAATATCACTCTCCAACCTAGTTCCATCCCTATTACCACCCAAGTAATTGAAATTTAAGGGCCTTGTGAATTAATATTTAGGTTCTCAAATAAGGTAAATATAACATTTAGAAACTCTAGGCAATTAATTTTGTAACAAGTTGCCTCCTTTGAGCAGTCAATAGGTACATACTGTCACCACCAGGTGGGCAGGCTACTGCCTAGGGTAGCAGGTCTGGCTGCCTGATGATGTTTAGGAAGAATAAGTAGTTGTAGACACGAGTGGTTCAGGTAAATTAGGGTTTTATTTCCCCTCCTGGGGTCGGATTTCTCAAATGCACAACACAGGAACTTAAGACAATAAAGCCATACTCTCTGGCGTGTTATAAAGGAAATAATAATGACTTCTTCTTGCTTCTTAATTAAATGATAGGCATAAGAACACAATTACTCAGCACATAATTCCTCTGTAGACAAACAGGCACTCTTCACTTTCACTGCTAGGCTCCAGCAATGCACAATCACTGCTTTAACATAAAGAGGTAATTTTGTCTGAGATAATTAACGTACAGTCCATTGGATCATCACATGAGCTTTCACTAGCATAATCAATGATCATGGGTTCATGCTTACTTTCAGAAGGACAAACTTTTTCCTTGCTACAGAACGTTTGTAAATCTCCTTGCAATGTCTCGTCACGGAGCTTATCTGACCAGCTCTCTCTAGGGCTGTAATTGCTGCTACCGTATTTATCAGAGTGTGAGAGAGGAGAGACCCACCATTCAGGATATTCAGAACATACCTTCTTATAGGAACTTTTCCCTTTAGAATATCTGTTTGTTCTAACTTCAGGCTTTGGCAGTGAATAAAGGAATTGTTCTCCCTTGTCAGCACAGGTCTTTACTCTGTGAATCCTTCTCTGAGGTTTAGGCCTTTCAAACACTTCCTCTTCAGACATGCACACATCTTCTATAGAATACCTCTCCCTTTCAGGGACTTGTAAATGCTCCCACGTTAGCTCTCTAGTCAAATCCTTCGGTTGGCTTTCACAGCACGGCACCCCCCTTGGACTTTTCCTACGAGGCTTTTGAGCATCAACCCTCCAGGTATTTCTGCTGCCAGTAAACTTCCTTAAATCTGCTTCAGAATCACTTTCCAGCTCCCAGCTCCCAGATACATACTGTTTCACTCTTTCAGGCTTCCATTCACTCTGGACAGAACTTTGCCTCTGAGTTTCAAACTGCGTCACAGCAGATGAACATTCATAGCTGTTCTCTGATTCCTCTGCTCCTGGCTGCTGGCTTCGCTGTTCTGCCTGGCTTCTCCGTTCTCCTCGTTCTCCCCATTCTGGCTTTCCTGAGTGTTTCTTATAATGCTGATTAGCCCTTGCCCTACTCAGGTGAAAGCTATTAGGAACTAGGGATTCCTTGGTAGTTGGGCGGGGTTGCAAACCTCGTGGCTGGGTTTGTTTACGTTGCCCCTGACAACTACTGCTCATATGGCTTGCCTGCCTGTCAGCTTCTGACCTAGTTCTCACAGAATCCTGTGTTTTTAAGGCAAAGGATGGATCTTCCTCATTACAATACGTTGAGCCAATTTTCAAAGGCCTACAACCAATAATGAATGTCAACAACTGAATTTGACTAAATTTGACTCGATTTCAACTGAATTTGACTAAAGTAGAGCATCCAGTATCTAGGAGAAAGATATTTAGGGCCTTATTTTGTTTTTTATCAGTAGTTTTTAACAAACACTCAAGCTAGTTTTTTCTTCAATTTTAAAAAAAGAGTGTGGGCAAGATGACATCTGAGCATTTGCGCCTCTCTAGAGTGGCTTCCCCTCACTTGCTGGCGATGTTTGGCTTTTGCCGCTATTGACTTTTGTCACAGGCAAATAAAAGGGAAAATTTAAAGGATAATCTCTGGAATCCTGAATTATAAAATTACAGAAGATTAGCAAAGAATTTTTTGAAAATAATTTAAGCTCAAGAATTTAATTGCCAGCAACTTCATTTGGTGACAGAGAAATAATTCCACATAAACAGAAATGGTACAGGTAAAGAACACAAATGTACTGGGGGACTTTTACCCCATTTTTAAATTTAGTACTTTGGGTCCAAAAGTTACCCAGTGGTTTGGCAGAAGATTTTGGGGCATAGTTACTATGGTGCATTACCAATTAATGCACAGTGACACGGTTAACACATGTCATTTTTCTGCAAGTCCCATTTATGCAATGGAACTTACACAAAACCAGTAACACACCTTAGTAACTATGGCCCTTTGTTGGCAATGGATTTTTCTGTGAATTCTTCTTCCCTCTTGACAATTCAGGAAATCATTTCTAAGGCAAAAAATGTATGATTTCAAAATTGTGCAGGCAAATGACTTGTAGTCTTCTTTCTACCTTATATTTAAATCTGCCCCTTAGCATTAGAACAAGAAGCATGGAAATTCATCAGCTGGACTTGGTAGAAGAATATACAACAGTATTGCAGCCCAATTATTGTAAGAGAATTCCCAACAATGGATCCATAGACTTTACTTTACTTTACGTTACATTTGATGTACCGCCCAGGCCGAAGCATCAGAGCGGTTTACAATAATACATCAAAATTGCATAAAATATGAAAAGATAGGAATGGGATAAGAGATACAGTGACAGTTAAAAGAGACAGGAGGAAACAAGAGGGGAGGAAAGAGCAAGTTTCATCCACAGGATACCTGGAAGACAATCGTGATCAAGGCATTTTGTTTTTCGCCATGGTCTCACACCTAAGGGCCTTAGGCATGGGCCCGCAAGGCGCGGGCACGCCTCTGAAGCGGTGGTTTTTAAAACCATTGGTATGGCAGATGATTGGTGGGCCCTGGGGGTGAGGAGGAACGCCCGCTCACACCCTCCAATTGCAGCTGCTGCTCTCCCCGTTCCTGAATGCGCCTCTGAAGCGGCGTTTTTTAAATATAGAGATACCCCTCAAGAATACGCAAAGCTGCATGCAAGTAAATATTTTGTATAGATTATGAAAAACTGAGAAAATAACACAAATATTTTGGTAGTAGTAAATTAAGTTGTAGAACATGGAAAAGATTCTCATGAATTACTGTATATTGTGTAGACTAATAAGCCAGGGGCCTTTCCCTTTTTGAATGATGCCCTAAATGTGTATTGATGCACACTGCAATTATCCAGTGATTTTAGCAGATGGATAACACAATTATCAATGTCCTTTATGGCTCCACTTCAAACCCTTCCAGGTTTCTTCTTAAAAAATGTTTGTACAAATAATGAAGATTAGAAAAACATCCACCAAAAATGAGTTATTTAAAAAAGTGAATAATCCAAAAAATGTTGAAAATGTCACCTCCGATACTAATCAAGCACTCAAAGCCAGGCTTTTCAATGAGCACTGTACACAGTCGTTCTCATTTATTTTTTATGTATTTGAGAAATTTATATACCGCATTTCCAATGCTCACTATGATTTACATTGAACAGAACATAACTTTACATGAAACGTGTTGACATTACAAGGAACAGTGAACCAAATATAAGAAACCCATATAACTTTGCAGGGAACCAGTAAATAATCCAAAACATTAATAACATACCAAAATACCAGACAAAATGCCAAACAGGTATATTTGGTATTTTGTTATTGTACTGTTATTGTTGAGGAGTGAAGGTAGGACTATGGTGTAGAGGTGTCTTTGTGTGTAATTTAGTAGTGGTGTTTTCATGTTTATGATACGCCCTGAAAGCGCATTTGGAACTGATGCGTTTTGAGGAGTGTCCTGAAATCCTTAAGGTCTGTAGTTGTTCGGATTTTCGCAGGGAAGGAGTTCCATATTGTTGGAGCATAGAGCGAGAAAGCTCTTTCACATGCCGACTGGTTGTACTTCACAAAGTCTGCGTGAGAAGCAAGAAGGTGTTTCACTGTGCTTCTTCTTTGTTATTGGGGAGTTTTCTTATAATTGTCTGTAGGTACTCAAAGGATTGGTTGTGGAGTATTTTAAATATAGTAACAATGTTTTTAAATTATCACACAGAGAGGATAAAAGGCCGCCCAACTGGTGAAGCAGGTATGTGCATAAGTACTGCTGTTTGGCATGCAGCGATTTCTCATTTTAGTTTGCATGCATATGCACATATTTTCATAAAGTAATGCATAAATCCAAATCCCACCACAACCTGATCCCCGGGAATACCTTCACCCAGGTTGGATTTGCATGTACAGGATATATGTGTACACGTTTAAGCACATATACTCCAGACAATTGTAGAATAAGTCAGTTCTGCCCAAAAGAGGGCAATTCTATAATTTCCGGTGCAGTTAATATGCGTTTTCAGGTGCATATATGGGGCCTAGTTTATAAAGCGAAGTACACGCATACTTTACCTTATAAGATAAGGGTGAAATGACATGGTTGGACTTAGTCACAGCCGTTATGGTCTAGAGCAGGGCAAATACCCACACCTAGATCTTTCAAAGACACACATAAGTTATAATACTTTATAACCGTGCATAAATTTAGGCCTCACCTATGGTCTGCCCCTGTGCATAACTGAACTAAAAGTAACACTGTGTTGAAAATATTTTGGACACAATTGTATCTGAATAAATAGTATTGAAGTACGCAGTAGCGTTTCAGCAGTGTCTCTTGATTTGCTCTTCAAAACACTACGGAGTACTTCAATACTACTTATTGAGATATAATTGTGTCCAAAAACGTTTATCAACACAGTGTTACTTTGCGGGAGATGCAAGAAGGTCACCCCCTGAGGAAGGCATGTGCTTCAATAAAGCACCTGTGACCACTTAGTTACACTTCGCTGTTTGTGTTTTGTTCCTGTTTTTGTGAGTGTGCTTGCTCCGTTTGGGATACCATATAGCCGGGTAGCATCCATACCAACAGTTTACTGTTTAGTTTCATATAGCTCTATGGGAACAAAAAAGACCCCACTTTTGTGTGTCCTAAAAGGAATCTCAGCATCCAGATAGCTGTGAATAGTTAATAACTAGATGTCAATTTAAAAAAACTCTAATCTCTGATAACCCCTTGGAGGGTAATTTTATAGAGATTTTTCTGTGTGTAAAGTCTATTCTATGGGTGGAAAAGGCCTATTATGAAAATGGGTGGTGCTATATGCATGGAGACAAAATATATTTATGGGATTTTAAAGCTAAAGAGCGTGTTTGGGGGAAAGGATGTGTCAAGAGAGAGATGTGGTCGCATATAGCACACTCCCTTGGACCCTCTACACTCCACTCTTTCTTCTTCACCTCTCCTATAAATCTCTAGCAGCTTTGGGTTACCTTCCTTCCCCTTCCCACACTTCCCCACTGCCATACTTGCTTTTCCTCTCCCACACTCTTCTAATCACTCATTCCCCTTTCACTCTTCCTTGCACTGCATTCACCCCCCGTGTTCTCTTTCCCCTCACTCATTCACCCACCCCTCCATTCCTACACCCTCTCATCCCCCGTCTGAGCTCCACGGCTGACCGCACCTGGCTGCAGAGCACTCAAAGCACTAATTCCTCCAGATCTTCACGAATACGGCCCAGCACTTTTCTTTCTTTTACAACACTCCTCCTCTTCGGCCCACAGGCCCTAAGCTCCCCATCAGCTCTTCATAATCTCTGATGCTCAAGGCGGCCCTAATCCTATGGTGCCCTAGTGACTGCCCAGCTTGTCATACACAAGTGATTAAAAGGGCTTTTCATACACTTAAACTATTTTGCAAAAATTATACTGTGAAATGAGACACTGAGATATGAAATGATGCAAAACAGTTCATTAATTACTAGTGCAGCTTTGTGGATGCATTAAGGCAGGGGTCTCAAACACGCGGCCCGCGGGCCGCATGCGGCCCGCGAGAGACCCTTGTGCGGCCCGCGAAGCATTGGGGGGGAAAAAAAAAAAACCGGCTTCTGCTGCTGCTGCCGCCGCTGCCGTGGCCGGCAATAGCAGCAATATCGCAAGTCCCGCGGGCTCCCCCCCACCCGGCAGATCCCTTCCTGCTTGCCTGCCAATGCTGCCAGTTCTCCGCTTCGGCTTTCAGAGCCGCGAAGGGAGAACTTCTCCCTCGCGACTCTGTTAAGCTCGCCGGGGCAGATGGGAAATTTCCCATCTGCCCCAGCGGGCTTAACAGAGTCACGAGGGAGAAGCTCTCCCTTCGCGGCTCTGAAAGCCGAAGCGGAGAACTGGCAGGCAAGCAGGAAGGGATCTGCCGGGTGGGGGGGAGCCCGCGGGACTTGCGATATTGCTGCTATTGCCGGCCACGGCAGCGGCGGCAGCAGCAGCAGAAGCCGGGTTTTTTTTAAAGTTTAATTTTCCCGGGGGGGGGGGGGGAGGGAGGGAGCAGGACTTGATGTGTGGCTGGGGGGGGAGCAGGAATTGATTTGGGGGGAGCAGGACTTGATGTGGGGGGGAGCAGGACTTGATGGGGGGAGGAGCAGGACTTGATGTGGGGGGGGGAGCAGGACTTGATGGGGGGGGGAGCAGGACTTTATGTGGGGGGGGGAGCAGGACTTGATGTAGGGGGGAGCAGGACTTGATGGGGGGGAGCAGGACTTGATGTAGGGGGGGAGCAGGACTTGATGTGGGCTGGGGGGGGGGGTAGTACTGAAAATGGGGTGATGGGGGTTAGGACTGGAAGTGGGCTATTGGCAGGGGGGGTTATGACTGGTAATGGGCTATGGTGGGGGCTAGGACTGGAAATGGGCAGATGGGGGTTATGACTGGAAGTGGGCTATTGGCAGGGGGGGGGTTATGACTGGTAATGGGCTATGGTGGGGGCTAGGACTGGAAATGGGCAGATGGGGGTTAGGACTGGAAGTGGGCTATCGGCAGGGGGGGTTATGACTGGTAATGGGCTATGGTGGGGGCTAGGACTGGAAATGGGCAGATGGGGGTTAGGACTGGAGGTGGGCTGATTGGGGGGTTAGGACTGGTAATGGCCTATGAGGGGAGGTAAGACTGAAAATGGGGTGATGGGGGGGTAAGACTGGAAGTGCGCTATGGGGAGGTTAGGACTGGTAATGGGCTAGGGGGGGTCTAGGACTGGTAATGGGCTGGGGGGTCTAGGACAGGTAATGGGCTGGGGGGGTTGCTAGGACTGGAAATGGGCTGAGTGGAAGGGGGGCTTGAACTGCAAATGGCTGATGGGGAGGGGGCTTGGAATGGAAATGGGCTGTGAGGGGAGGGAGCTAGGATTGGAAATGGGCTGATGGGGGGCTAGGATTGGAAATGGGCTGATGGTGAGGCTAGGATAGGACTGGAAATGGACTGATGCAGGGACTAGAAAGGAGCAGATGCTGGGTGGGGCTGGAACTAGAAGGGAGCTGATGTTGGGGGAGGATTAGAATGGGATGGAGCTGGGAAAGTGAAATGGAGAGGGGAAAAATATTTTGTCTGGCAGAGAAGACAAATCTACAATTGGCCAGGTATTGGGAGAGTAAGTGGGGATTGAGGATGGAGGGGTAAAATTTGAGTGGATGAAATAGGAATGAGGAAAGAGCAAAAGGAGAAAGATTAGTATGTTAAAGCAGATAAAGAGAGAGAGAGAATGGAAAAAAACTAGAAGAGAGAAGAAAGGACAAATGGACAGCAGACGATGGAGATAGCAGAAGACACGAAGAAACCAGAAGTGGCTGGAGCAATTGCAACTGAAAAAAAATGCACAAAAGGTAGAAAAATATCTCTTTATTTTGAATTTATTAACTGGAATATGTCAGCTCTGGGAAATGTGCATCATTAATGTCTGTGCTTTAGTACAAGAAATTAATTTATAGTTTTATTTCTACAGTGCTGAGGTATTCTGTGTAATTCCTATTTGACATTGCTACTTGTTCTCTTTTCCCAGTAGGTCATGTATTCTTCTCTGAAATGTATTGATTTAATATTTGCAGTGTTGCCTTTTGATAGGTAGGGTCTGGTGCTTTGTGAGTCCTGGTAGTGCTGTTATGATACGGGGGGTTTGCTATGGGTTCCAAATGGGCAGTGTTAGTAGTAGTTCCTAATGTGCCTGGCGGTTGGCACTGGATTATAGTAATATAGAAATTTTCTAGTCTTTCTTTATCCATGCACTCATTATGCAACATTATGCAAATATTTATGCAAATGAGGCCCCGTGTCTTATGCGGCCCCCGGGTTACTTTACAAGTCCTCATTCGGCCCTCAAAGCAATTTGAGTTTGAGACCCCTGCATTAAGGTGTAATTGAAGAGGTGTAATTATGTTTTTGCAATACTGTCTGAATGTACCCAAGTACTTTACCATCTGCCTCATTTGCATGTCATTAATATTAGCCATTAATACCTGCAATAAACACTTTCTTTCTCTGTGTTAATGGCTAAGGTTAGTGCACTTTAATCCATTGACTTCATTATCGCACCAATATGCTGGAACACACTCCCTGACAAAGTCAGAAATGCCACACAACTCTACATCTTCCGGAAATAGCTAAAGATCCATCTATTCAAAGAACACTTCGGCCCCACCACATAACCCCTTTCCCCTTTTTCAGGCTCACATCACCCCAACTCACCCCAAATCATCTATTCATAGAACACTCTGGCCCCATCACATAACCCCATCCCCTATCAGACTCAAATCACCCCCCCTGCAGTCACAACAAGCACGCACCCACAACCTGATGCCCCCAGGCTCCCCCCCCCTATATACAAAGCAATGTCACCACTGAATGTACATAAGTTAATGTTTTAAGTACCCAATTCTGAGTCCCCATTAAATGTATATGTTAAAGTTAAATGTACATAAGTTAATGTTCTATGTAACCAATGTATTCTCATGTTATATGTACACCGCTTTGACCCGGTGAAAAGTGGTATAAAAGAACAGCTAAATAAATAAATAATCACGTGGAGAATAATTTCCTAACAGGGTGCCTAGATTGTCAAGGCACATAAGCACATTTGCTGTCCCTATTTTATAAAAGTAACATGCATGTTCTTATCAGCCTGTATAAAATAGTTTACCAGAATGCATCACCACAAATGTACAGCTGCTCTGAGGCAGAATGAACTCTGAGCAGCTATGTGCTGCTAGGTGTCACACTGCAGTGTGTATTTTATGAACTATCAGGCTGATGCAGAAAGCCGGTGCTGAAGTCGCGCACTATTAGCGTGGTGCACATTTTCATAGTGCGCCGATAGCATGAACCTTCAGTGCCAGTATGCAACAAAGGATGTATATGCAAATGAGCTGCGTGCAAAACTTTGACATAAAGTTCAAAGGAGGGGTGTCAATGCATGTGCAAACAATAGGACACGTTACATGTGGCCATGTGCGCATGCGTGTAAATAAGAAAACGCCATCCTGGGTCAAATCAAGGTCCATCAAGCCCAGTATCCTGTTTCCAAACAGTGGCCAGTCCAGGTCACAAGTACCTGTTTCTCAGAAAGGTGCACAGGTTCCACAATGCTTGTCCCGGGAGCTTAGATTTGGAGGTGGAGAAGGTACCTTTGGGGGTCATTTTAGAAGCTGTGTTTGTGCTTTCCATGTCTGAAATCACCCATTCAGTCATCGGAAGAACTGAAATGTAACAAGAGCTATTTTAGTAAACCCCGATGCTAGACATCTCTTGGACCATCATGGCCATGTCACACAGGGGCATGGCAGAGGCGTTCCTTAAAAGACAGATCTGCACCTCTGACTTCAGAAGCAGTCAGCACATCTCATCCTGCTGGCAGTGAGATCTGTGTCTGTTCCTACAGGGCACGAATAGGCATCCAAAAAGCGATGGTTTGGCTACCAAAATAACAGGAGGGAGTAGAGAAGAAAGTATTCCAATATCCCCATAACTCCGCACAACCGTAAAGAAAAAAGAGAGAAAATGAAGACGCTTGTTTTGTGGTTGGCGCACTGCTGCACATCTCGGCTTTCAAACTGGCAGGCAAAGATGTGTAGGCAGCACAGGATAGATGTCTCCATCCTAAAATATCGTTGCGGAGACATCTATGTGACTGTGGTCCCCACCATCCGTTTTGGGCACACACAAGTTTTCTAGAACTGAGCTGAAACTTGCCTGTGGCTAGCCTATTGACATGGATGAGCCTGAGGGTTTAAATGCTCGCACAGACGTGTATCTATCTTTCAGCAGTGAATTCAGAGCAATTTTAGAAGACACTCCCACTGTAGTTGGGGCATTTTGACCTGGAGATTCCAGATTACACCTAGACATCATTTCTAAAATATGCTTTTAGTGTCTTTATAAAATACTAGCACACATCCTGCTGAAATTGCATAAACATTGTGGACACTGACATTTACGTCTGCTCGGAAGTAGCATACATTTGCACGTACATTGCAAATTCACTTATGCTCTTACCAAATTCCTCCCTGAGCATGGCCTACCCTCCAAGTACACTCCTAAGTGCCTGCACCTACTTTTAGGCATGACTCAATTTTATAAGAGGCCTTCTATGCTTGTAAAAAATGGTTTATAAAATTACCTCCAAAATTACTATTCAGCACACTGAAGTCACTTATAAAATTACCTCCAAATGTCTAAACCAGAGAAAAAGAGGAAAGAGAAGAAAAATCATTATCTAGGTAGGGCTGTTCTAACCTTGTAGCAAAACACAAATTTGCTAAGCTGTCCAATATCTCAATAAATAATATGCCCCTTAACAGGGTATAGGAGAGAAAAAGAGGCCTTGGATCCTAACACCTCATCCCTCATAGATATGAATTTCTTCCAGAAACATTCTCACTTGTAGGGATAGAAATTTCTTGTCAATCTGCTGGAAAAAAAGCTGTTAAGAATAGAATCTTTATAAAAACTAAATCCCATTTCAGCTACTAGGATAGCTTAAATAGGAGCTAACACAAGAAAATCTTTATATGGATAATTCAGAGAGATGTTCATTCATTGGAGTGCCTTGAGTTCATTTAGGTGTTTTCAAAAATGGATGTTTAACATACGAGTTAACACATGGACTGATAATTTCCAGACATTAAAAAAATTCTAACACCCCTTTAAAAACCTTTGTTAACATTGTGTGAAACAAACAAAACCCATCCAAAAGCTGAAAGAAAAGTCCAAAATGAACCAAAAATGAAATCAAACTTTTTCTGTGCACTTTCGTGACATCTGATATTTATTTCTATATCTCTTTTTGAAATTTACTATTACTTAAGCAGAAATGCAAAGCAATTTTCTTCAAATATCAGCATATTTCTCCCTTGGCTCTGCTACGCACAGTACAGAATATTTCCATGGAGGGGGGAATAATAACAGTTAAGTAATAATATGGTCCAAGCTCTTTTTTTAAACTACTATGGGATCTAAATACTAAGGTCTGCTAATGTTAGTGCATGTTAATTCACTGTTAACGCGTGTTATTTTAAAACAGGTCCCATGGTATTTAATGGGACTTAGGGGTATGTTTACTAAACCGTCTTAACGTCGCAACGGTGGTATTATCGCGCGATATGTGACATTATCACACGCTAACGTCACTTATCACGCGATAACACAGCGGTAGCATTAAGGCACACTAACGCTGTGAAATCCAGGCCTGAAGGGTGAAGAAAGGCTTCCCAGAGGGCGGAGAGCAGGGGTCAATGGGCAGAGAGTGTGCGGGGAGAGGCTCCATGCACACTAACGCAATGAAATCAGGGTCTGAAAATTAGCGCCAGTGAAAACGTCGCGCTAGAGGCACATTTGCAGGAGAGAGAAACCATTTCAGTCAGCAATGTACAGCAAAGGCAGGGAAACCCAGAAAATTGATAGTAGTGATACATGTGCACGAACCATAAAGGCAAATAAACATATAAAATGTCCAAAACCACATTTGAAATCCCAATAACCAAGCTGGCCAATACTGATAATAATGATAAACATAAAGCAACACCACTGACAAAGCACAAAAATGAAGATATCATGTTTGGAAGGGTCTATTCTCTGTCCCCTACAAAGTGAATGATCCCACATTGAAATAGCGCTGATCAGGGTTTTTCTCGTTTATATTGGGCAGGTTTGTTATGGCGTGCACATGTGCAGTAACAGCAGAGTGGGTTATAATGGGCCCTGGAGAAACTTCCTTGGTGTGAGAGGGTTTTACATCACCTGGAGGACAGGTCCTAGTTACAGAATCACTTCCTGCCACACCAGGGTGATGCTCTCCTGTCACGTGACCTCTCTCCTCTATGGCAACAGGGATGCTGCCAGACTGGTGGTGGGACTTCAGGACTATATCCCTGTTAGGGTTGCCAACCGGCCGGTTTTCAGCCGGCCTGGCCGGTTTTTCCATGGCCAGGCCGGCTGCCGGCGCAGAGGTAAAACTGGCCCTTGAAAAGCCGGTTTTTTGCTCTGGCCGCAAGATCGGAAGCAGCCAGAGCAAAAAACCGGCTTTTCTTCCGATCCGAAGAAGTCCGCGGAGTTAAAAAAAAAAACAGCCCGCACACCGGAAGGCTTCAGAGGGAGCCGGGGAAGCCCGCGCGAGGCCCCGGCTCCCTCTGTACAACTGCCAGCGTGAAGATCCTTTTCCTTCACGCTGGTGGCTGTTTCTTTGAAGCCGCGATTGCTGGGAAAGGTTAAAGGCAATGCCCTTGGACTGGAAAAGGGCTATGGGGGGGGGGACTTGGACTGGAAATGTTGTTGTGATGGGGGGGGACCTGGACTGGAAATGGGCTATGGTGGAGGGAGGGGGAACTTGGACTGGAAATAGGCTGTGATTAGGGTGGCTAGGACTGCAAATGGGCTGTGATGGTGCAGGGGGGACTAGGACTGCAAATGGGCTGTGATGGTGGGGGGGCCTAGGACTGGAAATAGGCTGTGATGGGTGGGGGGCTAGGGCTAGAAAGAGGCTGTGATGGGGGACTTGGACTGGAAATGGGCTGTGATTGGGGGGGGCTAGGACTGGAAATGGCCTGTGATGTGAGGGCTAGCACTGGAAATGGGCTGATGAAGAGCTGGAATAGGACTGGAAATGGACTGATGGGGGCTACAATAGGACTGGAAATGGGCTGATGGGCATGGGGAGAATGGGACTTGAAGGGAGTGGATGCTGGGTGGGTCTAGAACTATAAGGGAACTGATTTTGGGGGAGGACTAGAATGGATGGGGAATGAGAATGGAAGGGGAAAAGATATTTTGTGTGGAAGAAAAGTCTATGATGGGCCGGGTATTGGGAGAGTAAGAGGGGCTTGAGAATGGAAGAGTGAAATTTAAATGGATGATAAAGGAATAAGGAAAGAATTGGGGGAAAGAGCAAAAGGGAAACAATCAGTATTGTGGTGAGGAGGAGGCAGCCCAGCATGAAAATAAAGGAGAAAGAAGAACTTTTTCTTCTGCTCGGGGGATGGGTTCAGTAGAACACATGCATCACAGCAGAATCCCTGAGAGAAACCAAGAGGGCAGTGCTAGGCTTAAGCCACTCCCAGACCTCATGACAACCTCAGGCAAGAGTAGGAGCTACAAGTGGGTGGAGTCAGGAAGGGAGTTGCCCTGCTCAGCGTTTAAGTTTGAGGGAACAAACAAAGTGAGCGGAAGGACCAGAGAGGCAAGGGACTCCAGAAGGCCCTGGGAAGGCAGAAAGGCCAGGAACTCCAAAAAGGCCAGGAACTGCAGAGAGCCAAGGAACTGCAGAGATGCAGGAGAGAGCAAACACAGCAAAACCAGCAACCATGAAAGAAACAGATACAAAGTGAGTAGCAGCAGAGACAAGAGCAGCCAGCACTGCAGCCCAGGAAGCTACAGGGAAGGTTCCAGGCAAAGGACCAAACAGACTGGCTACAGGGAGAAAGAGAGAGAAGGTTGGCTTTAAGGAAGCTAAGGCAAGAGTGCTTAGACTCACCGGAGGAAGGGTCTATCTGCAGGCAGCAGAAGCCCCAGGAAGGGAAGTGGAGAGCTTACCCTGAGTCACTGTCTAGCTCAGAGACAGAGGGAGTGCCAAGCCGGAGAAGCCTCAGCCAGGAAGGTGCTGCAGCCAGACTCCAAGGTAGGAGAGTTAAAGCCATAAAGCCTAAACCCTGTGTTATTCGCTCTGACTCAGAAGAAAGGTTAAAGCCTAGGAAAACCCGGAATAGGAGTAAGGGTTTTGCCAGGGACACTGAACAGGAAGAGCCCAGTGAAATCCTATCAAAAGGAGAAAGGGTCATTCAGTGGCATAGGCTATTTAATCTGCTAAAGAATATTAAGGATAAACTGCCAGAACGATTACAAGCATTGCCAAGTTACAGCTCAGTTGAAAGCATGGAAGTAGCAGGCCAAGAAAGTGACCTAACTTCAGTTTGTTCTGAGATGGACTGTAATGTGTGCATGAAGGCTGAGTAATGGAAGCCTGAGAAAGGAAAGAAGTGAAGCTTGTGTAAATGTCTTTATTGCAACACTGGTTACAAGTGTTACTTTATGAGGAGAAGAATAATCCTGTATTTTGCTTTGACCTGAATGTGTACATTTGCTTTGAAGATTTTGTCAACCATTTTGACACGGATGCTAATAAAATTCCTGTGTGCTTTAAAACAACCACTCAGTTCATAGTCTCCTTGGCACAACTACAATCCTTGGGAAAGAGGAATTGAGATGGCTTCCCGTCCCTACTAGGCAGCCGCCTGGTAGGGGCGCGACCGCCACAGTATGTTAAAGCAGAAATAGAGAGAGAATGGAAAAGAGAAGAAAGGACAAATGGATAGCTCGCAGAAGACACGAAGAAACCAGAAGAAAGTGACTGGAGCAATTGCAACTGAAAAATAAAATGCCCAAACAGAAGGTAGAAAAAGACTTTTTATTTTGAATTTATTAACTGGAATATGTCTGGTCTGGGAAGTGTGTATTGCTAACATCTTTGCGTTTTTGTTTAGTGCAAGAGGAAATTACTGTATAGTTTTATTTCTCCAGTGTTGTACATTTCATGTTTGGCTTTTGGGGTTCCCAGTTTAATTTTTATCTGACCAAGGAAGTTAGCCTACACGTATCCTCGGTAATTTTTGTGGGTGGGGCTAGGGCCGGGGCGTGGTGGGGCAGGGGTGGGACTAGGGGCGGAGAATGGGTGGAGCATGGCGAGCCACAGGTGTCGGGTTTTTCTCGGTGAAAAAGTTGGCAACCCTAATCCCTGTAGGTCTCGTCTATGTACTTCTCTGTCTTTCTTATGTTTTCCAAGTCTGCTACTCTAGCCTCTAGAGAATGGACTCGCTCCCTGAGAGCAAAGAGCTCCTTGCTCCTAGTCCACATGTAAGACCTCTCACCAACTTTTTTTTTCTGTTGTGCTAACCTGGCCATTAGGTACCTGCAGGTTCATCACCTATGCACACACCCTTCCATCTCTTCACTGTACACCAAAGTGTGCCCTCTGTGCTGCCTATCCATCACATATTAGCTGATACATATGTCTCTTTCTTTATAGTGTTTACATGGCAGTCTGCATGGGGGATTGACATTGCTGTGGTTCAGCTGGTCTGTAGCACACCTGTTTGCAGGTTCAATTCTCTCCTGTTCTGTTCCATATTTTGCCCTGCTCCACAGAGCATCCCCTGCCGCCCTTTGGGTTTAGGTTCTTTCCTCTTTTGCATGCTGTATCCACTGCATAACATTTCATTGTGTGTGCATGTAGTTATATGTGGCTCTAGTCCCAATTACAGATTGTAATCTGATCTGTACATACCAGATCTGCATGTGCATTTTCATCATGGTTACTGTTGTAGGTTTGCCTATCCTGGCAGCCAGCAGGCTTCTTGTGTGATGCCCTGCAGTATTCTTGTATGCAGCCTTTGCTAATGACCTCACGTTGGTGGTGTGGCCTACCGGTTTGTGCATCAACATTTGTGCTAATGGTCATAGGTTTGATTCCTCTCTGTTCTCTTTCATTTGTATGCCTGTCCTGCACAGCTACTTTTCATTCCTGTGACAGTCATATCTGTGCAGATCTGTGCTGTTAGCACATTGTACCCTTATCACAGTTGCCAACCATCCTTCTGTCCATCTACGTGTGTCTGCCAGCTGTGTGCCGTCCTACCCTGATGTTCATGCTGCTACCCCACGTCCTGCACTGCTACACATTTCTTCATTGCAGCTCTCCCTGGTTGCCTCTCCTGTGTGTGCTGTGCATGGCACTGCTACTCTTCTGTCCTCCTGTCATTACACCTATCCTGCCACTTCTACCTCCTCTGCTGGACACGTCTTCCCATCCTCTGCCACACACTGTCATTATTGCATGGTACATTACCATCACCCTGTGCATCGCTACAGCTGCCCCCGATATGTTTGTCCATTTTTCCAGCTGCCACATGGGCTGGACGCAGATTTGTCTGGTCCATCAGCTCAGATCTACTTCCTTCCATTACTTGTGCGTTGTCTTTCCTTGTTGCTCTGTGCAGTGTTAAGGTTACATCTGTGTTTGACCCATACCTTTCTTGCTTTTCAACTTGGGGGACCTTACTGCCCTTGGCCAACATTTTTTTGAGTCACTTATACATCCTTGGGGCATCTTAAGCCACACCTTAGAATCAGCCAGCTTATGGGGTGCCTACTATGGTGCCTTGGGAGTTGACAACCTTTCGACATGGCCTCTGGGGCACATTATAACCCGCCTTGGCTGAAGTGGTGGTTTAGGATGTGTCTTCTGGTGTGCCCTAAATGGTGCATTAGTTTATGGCACTGGGGTGCGGGTATTTTTAGCTGTCAGCACAGATTGTTGGACTATTTCAAGAAGGAAAAGGAATTGCCTCAGCCAATCTTATTCATTAAGCCCACTGGGCGATCAAACTTATAACCCCTGTTTCAGCAGTCATTGTATTAACCAGTGTGCTACACCTCTATTGCTGTGATTGCAGGTCAGCACGCAAAGTTAAGTTTAACATGCGTGGCTCCCTCTATCATGGAATAATGGGCACGGCGCACTTTATCGCGCAATAACCCGCTATTGCTACCTTAAGACCGGAACGCCCACTCCTTATATGGCATCCTTCACATTATCGCTGCAACTAGCGCCGGGAACATTAAGACGGTTTAGTAAACATACCCCTTAGTTATTAATAATAGCCATTAATGGTGACATTTGCACACCTTAGGGGAACTTTTACAAAAGTGCACTCTGCAGTTAACGTGCAATTTGGCACATATTAACTGCACCTCTGGCCCATGATTTTTGCGCTAATTGCCAATCATTTATTAAGGTGCCAAATGAGTAGATTAAGGTTGGAGAGTGAGCATGGTGAGCACGTTGCAATTAAAGTGGGGGGACATAGTGCGTGCTATCAATGTTGCAGTTTGCATAGGTGCATTGAACTCCTCCTCAATTGGTGGAGATAAATGCACCCACGGTAATAGCGTCTGCATTAGGGTACTGCTCTTCGAGCTAACTGCAGGAAACATACTGACCACATCCCCAAAGTTACTGTGGAGGTTTTGCACTTAACACACATTCGTTTTTACACTAAACGCAAATGCCTAACACACGTTAGTAAAAGGGTTCTTTAGTATCTAGCCCCCCCAATCTCTCCCAAAATCACCTGATGTATTAATAGTTTTCTAATATTTGATGGTATCATGGTTTCTACAGCAACACTTTCATTTCTCTTTAATGTTGGGACTGGCTACAAATAATAAAGTTCCTTCCATGTTTCCAAAAAATCTAAAGATCCTTAAGTTCCCATTTCATTTCTGCAATTCAATAGTAGTTAGACGGTAAGAAAATATGGATTTGTTTTGGTCACAGACTGAATCTTTAAAATATGAACTTGTTCCAGGCTTGGATCAAATGCATTGATCGCCAGGTCCTTAGTGGGCACCCTGGCAGTCAATACAGAAAGATTATAGGAATCAAGTCAAGGAAAATCACTCTGTGGTCGTTCTTTGTGAATCATCACTAACAATTACTGGCTTGAGGGGTTCACCAATCCATCTGATAATATATAGCTCAGAAAAGACAAGCAGGCCGGTACTGAAAAGAGCGCATCCAGTTAGCAGAACCTGTTAAGCAGATAAGTGTCTGTGAGACCAATATTCATCCGCAGTACCTGGACAGTGCCGCAGAATAGTTTCTCAAACTGCCACGGCAGTATCCAGATAGTGCTGGGCAATCCATAGGCAGAGATGTGGTGGGCCTGGCGCTTCTCCGGACAGCAGCGCTGCTGCCACCGCAGACCACAAAATCCAAACATTCAGTCGCAGCTGGATTTACTGCAGCTGTGGCAGTCGAGGTTCATAAAGAAAATGACCGCCTCAACCTCAGTATCAGCACGATAGAGACTAATTTAGAAGCTGTTTTAACATAGGCAGAGAATAGGAAAAAGCTTTAGTAAATCAGTCTTTAAATGCTTAATGTTTTGAAAGTGGGAACCTAGCAAATGGCTAAGAAAACTTTACATAAGGTAATAATCATATAACCATATGCCATGACATGCTCCGACTTTAAATGACTTATTATATTTAACACTTATTTTTTTGTAGCACTACTGGGCACATGCAGCACTGTACATTGATGATAAGAATTTGGATACAATGGCCTGATTTTTCATTGGGCAGGGCTAAAAATCGTAGCCACGTAACCCTGCCCCCTGACCTCTTAACCCTGGATATTCACTTCCATGGCGACGTAAGTGAATATCCAGGGTTCACCACACAGCCTGGAAGCTGCCGAGCCTAACTGGGCAGCAGCGATTTTCAATGCTGCCCGGTTAGCGCTCTGCGCCGTAAAGATAGTTGAGGGTTTTCCTCGCCTATTTTTTCGGTGCACAGCGCTAACCGGGCAGCATGGAAAATTACTGCTGCCTGGTTAGTGCTTGCCTTCACCCTGGAACGCCCCCAACATGCCCCGATGCTAATCGGATAGGATCGGGGCGCGTAGGAGACTTAATCGTAGATTTTCAAAGGTACTAGCCATGTAGGTGCCTTTGAAAATCCCCAATTAAGGCATTTACATGGTTAACAAGGGCTGTTAATCATGCAAATGCTTTCAAAAATTGGGTCCAATATGTCTACTACTACTACTACTACTGAAAATTTGTATAGCATTACAAGACATATGCAGTGCAGCACAGACACCTGTAAAAGATGGTTCCTGCTCATCAGAGATTTCAGTCTAGTGTCCCTGCCAGAAAGAGCTTATAGTCTAAATGGTTACCCGAGAAACTGAGAGATAGTGACTTGCCTAAGGCCACGGGGGGTGTCATGGCGGAAAGAGGGTTTGATGCTTGGCCCATTGGTCTATCAATTAGGCCACTTCCTTCCACCAAATAAGACTTTTAAGAAGATTATGTATACAAGGACAATATCATGCTAGGTCTCTTTTTCTACTTTTTCATAAGTTCGTTTTTAGGCATTATCTCATTATCTGCTGGCTGCCACATTACTTCAGTGTTTGCTTGCTGCTGTACTGTTTCATGTCTTGCTTGCTGCCACATTGTTCCAAATAACTACTCATTGTTAGGCAGTAAGCTTAGACCCCATTGGTAGCCTCCACAGTAGTCAGCACCAGACCCTACTATCTATCTATCTATCTACCAAGCAAAGAACAGCTCACATACTATCCATCTCTCCACGAGGCCAACCACAAGATGCATTCACTACTAGCCCTGGCATTTCTACACCTAGCCACCTGGCTCCCCACACATCCCACGCCTTTCACACAAGCACCAACCACATCCCAATACTCCGCAGTGATGGGAGGAGATGGACGGAGAATCATCAACACTCCCCTAGAGAACCCAAAGAAACACCTTACTCACATCTGCTACACATCCCACTTCAACATTAAGAAGTCACAATTAAACCGTCAACAACAACAACATGACCTGAAGTGTGCACTCATCAACGCCAGATCAATACGTACTAAATGGCCGATAATCACCGATCTGGTCACATCCCTTGATCTTGACTTCCTCATGATCACAGAGACTTGGCTATCGGAATGTGACAACGCAATCATCAATCAGATGTTACCCACAGGATTCTCAGTCTATGCATGCCATAGAACCAACCAGAAAGGAGGCGGAACACTCATCCTGGCCAAAACTGCCCTATGCTTCCAGATGTGTAATGCAACCAGCACAGCTAACCTTGACTCCCTTACTATAACAAATGACACATGCACAATCAACCTACTATACCGAGCACCAACACCATCTTCTGAGGATCTCGCAACAATAATTGGCCTTGCCTGCAACTCAAAAAGACCACGATCCCAAAACTGGATTCTAGGTGACTTTAACCTTCCTACGCTACAGGAAGCGCAAGCCAATGCCTTCCTAGAAGCACTACAAGAACTAGGGTACGATCAGCTAGTCAATAGTCCAACTCACATCAAGGGAAACAAACTTGACCTGATCTTCGCTCCACAGAAAGATATGGATACCACCGAACCAATGCTACCAACCCTATCTCCTGTGCCATGGTCTGACCATAGCCTACTCAAGTTCCAGATACCTATTAACACCTACAACCAAGACTCCCACAAAACCAACGCTGTCCACGAAACCTCGCTGAAGCACTTCCGCCCCTTTGAGAAAGAAGAGATTCGAGGGAAGATCCTCCCACTTCTCAACAATATACCACACGACCTAGATACGATGGTGTCCACATGGGACGAGAGCCTCAAGACCATCGCATGCATACCACCCACACATAAAACAAAAAAGAAAAGAGAACACGCACCATGGTATACCAAGGACCTCCGAACTTCACTCCAGTGCCTGCGCAAGCTCGAGAGAAGATGGCGTCGGACTCGCTCTACCGAAGCACAAAGTACTTACATCACACCACTAAAAGCATACCGTGATGAATTAACAAAGAAGCGGAAACAATATCATTCCGACATACTGAAGCGATCGTTAAACAAACCCCACGACCTCTTCAATATAGTAAAATCCCTCATAAAAGAACCTCCCACAGACCAATCACATATGCCACAACCCCAAGCATACTCTAACTACCTACAAACAAAAATAATCCAGACTGGCGCAACCTCAACCAACTATTTACAACCAGGAGTAACCCATGCTGGCGAAACTTCGAGATCCGCAAACAACACCCTTCAGCATAACTTACCCCAACTATCACCACTAGCCAATTTTGACAAAATATCACGCAGAGAGATTGAAGACACCATCGCTGCAATCAACCCTACTACTGCACCCAACGACCCATGCCCAGCCCTATGGATAAAGGAGTTGCGATGTGACTTAAGCCGATATCTGAGCGAATTAATAAACCAATCCCTCACAACTGGATCATTCCCACAGAGCCTGAAACAAACATCAATCAGACCACTGCTGAAGAATAACAAGATGGACCCAACGAAGGTGGAATCATACAGGCCAATTTCAAGTATCCCCATGCTTGCCAAAGTAATTGAAAAGTTAGTACAGCGCCAAATTCAACAGCATATTGATACTGAAGCCCCACTGGACCCCTCCCAGCATGGGTTCAGAGAAGCACACGGGGTGGAAACCCTCCTCACCACCCTACTTGACAACCTAGTATCCGGAACAGACAAAATTCACCAGGGATATGCTCTCATCTTCCTCGACATTGCAGCGGCCTTCGATTCTGTGAACCACGAGATCCTCATACAACGCCTCAGCGAAAAAGGAATTCAAGGGACAGCCCTAGAGTGGTGCAAGTCATACTTGACCAATAGATGGCAACATGTAAGGTCTGGCTCCACAACCTCCGAACCATTTTTGCAAAACCAGGGCGTGCCACAGGGTTCTTCTCTATCTGCATTGATGTTTAACATCTACATGCAGCCCATATGTGCCCTAGCACGTTCATTCAAGGTCAACTGTTTAGCCTACGCAGACGATATCCTGCTATACATCCCTTTCAGGACCAACCAACCAGACCTCTTCCCTCTAACAAGCTGTTTTGAGGCAGTAGCAGAATGGCTCAACACACCAAATTTAAGAATCAACTACAGCAAAACAGATGTCCTCTTCATCTCAAGGAACCAGGACTTCACCCCTCCACCCTCCTTAAAAATCGGCGACACAGAACTGAAAACCAAATCAACAATCCGCTACCTTGGCATTACTCTCGACCAACACCTGGATCTGAAAACCCACATAAAAAACACAGTAAAAACAGTATACATGAAAATAAGGACTTTAAAGCATCTCCGACCACTACTAGATTTCAGCGACTATCGATCAATCTATCAAGCATTAATATTACCACATTTTGACTACGCCAACGTAATCTTACACGGTCTCCCCCAATCAACACTAGCACCACTCCAGCTCGCAATGAACACTGCTGCGAGAGTACTAACAGGGGCCTCAAGGAGAGAGCACATAACGCCAGTACTGATGAACCTCCATTGGTTACCGGTTCAAGCAAGAATCCTCCACAAAGTCCTAACCTTGACCTTCAAAGCGTTAAACACTTTGACTCCCACAGCTATCAGCGAGTTGATACACAAAGTACCACATAACAGAAACAGAAGACCTACGACGCAAAAACACCCTCGAGGTCCCAAAGGCAACAACGAAATCCACAAAAATAACAACAAACAGGGCCTATAAAATTTATTCACCAAGAGCATGGAATGCAATCACAACCTATATACGAAACATCACCCACCTAACCCAATTCAGGAAAGCATTAAAGCACCACCTGTTCACCACATACTACCCTGAATCCAGCCTCAGTATTCATACATGCTGCCCCTCAGACAATCACGCACCACACCTAAACAATCAGACTCAGTATGAAAAAGGCTAACCCACCAATCCTTCAAAAGTAATAAGATGTAGATAGACCCTGCTTGAAAAACGTAATAGAGTAAATACAATGTAGATAGTTTCCCCAGTTGTTTCCATGTTGATCTCCCTGTTTATTGTAAAGTTTACAACTCAGAATGCCTGTGTTGTATAGTTGACGTTGAATGTAAACCGCACTGATCTGAAAAGCGCGGTATAGAAGAACTGTTAAATAAATAAAATAAATAAATAGGCTATCAACAATGAATATGCATGAGAGAGATTTGCATGTGCTACTGAAATCCACACTGGTCCAGTGAATCCAATTTCTCTAAAATGGGCCTGTAAGGTGAGACACAAAAAGAAAAATCAGAAATCAGCACTAAAATAGTAATGCACCCCTCCAAATTGAAATTAAATAAAGATAACAACTTCAGTAGTTAATCGGTGGCCTTTGTGTTTGTAGGTTTGCAAAATGGAAATTGCCAAGTTTCCCCATTGACTTTTCCCACGTGTTACAAAATGGCTCATCTGACTCCATGTATCGGTAAATACACATGCCCTCCTGCATTATTTTAGAAAAGGCTCTACCTTTAGCAAAGCCTTTTCTAAAATATTGCTGAAATTGTGTACATTGCAACCTGGGTGTCTCAATTTCAATCTCCATCTACTATCTAAAATGTGATTTACAGTGACAAGAAGGCGCCTACTTTTGCTTGACTATCTTTAGGCATTCCTGGGGCGTAATTTGGATGGAGCATGGATGGAGTCATAAAGTTCACACGTAGTTTATAAAATACACATGTACCTATGTACTTCATCTGCTTCAATTATATCTACTCCCAATCAGGTGTAAAGGTACACAGGTGCATCTTAGCCACCATTTCTGCAGGTTTAATACAACTGTTTTATAAAGAATATAGGCATGTCTTTATTGTAAAATAACCTCAAAATAGGCATGCTATTGCACTTCTTACCTAAGAAACCTGTTATAAAATTATCTTCTTTGAGGGCACTTTAATAAGGGACTTGAGCATGCAAGACAACATTTTACATGGTCATGCAACAGTTATCAGATTACTCAGGGGTATAAGCGCGCATTAGGGAGGTACACAGAAACATAGCATCTATTTTTATTAGAGATACATGTAGGCATTCCAGGGCTGGATTGGCACTTAAGGGCATACATTAAAAAAGATACGCATGCCTCGTACTAAGCCCATTCTTACAAAAGGGAGACTATGCCCATTCTTTCAAAAGGGAGACTATGATAGAATGAGGAATATAGTTAGGAAAAAACTAAAAGGAGAGGTTCCAAGGGTTAAAGACTTACAGCAAGCTTGGGTGTTATTTAAAAATACTATCCTCGAAGCCCAGACCAGCTGTATTCCACGCATTAAGAAAAGTGGAAGAAAGTCCAAAAAACTGCCAGCATGGTTTAAAGGTGAGGTCAGAGAGGCTGTTGCTGCCAAAAAAGCAACCTTCAGGAAATGGAAAAAAAGAGCCAAATGATGAAAACTGGAAACAGCACAACACTGGCAAGTTAAATGCAAAGCATTGATAAGGAAGGCAAAGCGGGAATTTGAGAAGAAACTTGCTACGGAAGCAAAAACACGAAATAAAGACTTTTTCAAGTACATTCATAGCAAAAGGCCTGTGAGCGAGTCAATTGGACCATTAGATGATAGAGGGGTAAAAGGGGCAGTAAGAGGAGACAAGGCTATAGCAGAGAGATTGAATGAATTCTTTGCTTCGGTCTTTACTGAGGAAGATGTAGGGATGTTACCCAAGACTGAAGTGGTATTTAAAGGTGATACTGCAGAGGAATTGAGAGAAACATCGCTACACCGGGAAGATATATTACAACTATTTGATAAACTGAATAGTAGCAAATCACCTGGACCGGATGGTATACATCCCAGAGTGTTGAAAGAACTGAAATATGAGATTGCAGACCTGCTATTGGTAATCTGTGAACTTTCATTAAAATCATCTGTAATATCTGAAGATTGGAGGGTCGCCAACATAACACCAATTTTTAAAAAGGGTTCCAGGGGTGACCCAGGAAATTACAGACCGGTGAGCCTGATGTCAGTACCAGGGAAGATGGTAGAAACCATCATAAAGAACAAAATTAAACAGCATGTAGATAGTCATGGCCTAATGGGAGACAGCCAACATGGCTTTAGACAAGGAAGATCTTGTCTTACTAATCTGATATGTTTTTTGAAGGTGTGCATAAACAGGTAGACAAAGGTGAGTCGGTTGATATAGTGTATCTGGACTTTCAGAAAGCTTTTGACAAGGTCCCCCATCAGAGACTTTTGGCGAAGCTAAAAAGTCATGGGATAGGAGGCAGTGTACTATTGTGGATCGGGAACTGGTTGAAAGATAGAAAGCAGAGGGTAGGGCTAAATGGCCAATATTCCCAATGGAAAAAGGTGAATAGTGGAGTACCCCAGGGATCTGTACTGGGTCCGCTACTTTTTGACATATTCATAAATGACCTGGAAAAGGGAATAAATAGTGAGGTTATCAAATTTGCAGATGACACAAAACTGTTTAAAGTTGTTAAAACCCAAGAGAATTGTGCACAACTGCAGGAGAATCTGGATAAATTGGAAGACTGGGCATCCAAATGGCAGATGAAATTTAATGTGGACAAGTGCAAAGTTATGCACCTAGGAAAGAACAACCCACACTATAGTTACACG
Source organism: Ichthyophis bannanicus (assembly GCA_033557465.1). Lineage (NCBI taxonomy): Eukaryota > Metazoa > Chordata > Amphibia > Gymnophiona > Ichthyophiidae > Ichthyophis > Ichthyophis bannanicus. The sequence continues at coordinate 127,929,520 of CM066044.1, forward strand.
ATACAAGGCTCCACATTAGAAACCACCACCCAGGAAAAAGATTTAGGAGTCATCGTGGATAACATGTTAAAACCCTCCGCCCAGTGTGCAGCGGCGGCCAAGAAAGCAAATAGAATGCTAGGTATCATAAGGAAAGGGATGGAGAATAAAACAAAGGATATTATAATGCCTCTGTATCGCTCCATGGTACGACCGCACCTTGAATATTGTGTGCAATTCTGGTCACCGTATCTTTAAAAGGACATAGCGTTATTAGAAAAAGTACAGAGAAGAGCCACCAAATTGGTGAAGGGGATGGAAGGCTACTCCTATGAAGAGAGGCTAAAAAGGTTAGGGTTCTTTAACCTGGAAAAGAGACGGCTGAGGGGAGATATGATAGAGGTCTATAAATTAATGAATGGAGTGGAACGGATAAACGTGGATCAATTGCTTACGCTATCAGAATATAGAAAGACTAGGGGACATGTAATGAAGCTACAGGGTAAACTATTTAAGACAAATAAGAGAAAATATTTTTTTCACTCAACGTGTAATCAAACTCTGGAATCTGTTACCGGAGGATGTAGTAAGGGCTGTTAGTATAGCTGGGTTTAAAAAAGGTTTGGACAAGTTCCTGGAGGAAAGGTCCATAAACCACTATTAAAAAGGGACCCAGGATATCAATGCTTGACCCAGTACAAGCATTGTGGAACCTGTGTCTTTTGGGGATATTGCTAGGTACATATGACCTAGATTAGCCACTGTTGGAAACAGGATACTGGGCTTGATGGACCTCGGTCTGACCCAGTATGGCATGTCTTATGTTCTTATGTTCTTACCAGTACATCCACGCAACAATTGCACCTACCTGGAACACATATAACTGTGTGCACCTACATTATACGAATATAAGATATGTCATACTGCATTAAACAAAACGTCCATCAAGCCCACTATCCTGTTAAAACACTAAGGAAGTCATTCAGTGGCATGAATAGCGGGGATGGACATCTGGACTGGACATCCATCCCTGCAATTCACTCCCCTACCGTCCCCAGCTAATGCCTCCCCATACGAACAGCTGATTCGCACGGGGAGGCTTAGATGGCGTTGGGAGGGGACATGTCAGAGGTGGAACGAGGGCAGAGCATGGGTGGGCTGCAGCCTCAGACATACAGGGCCAATTCTGATGTTGGCCCTTGTCACCCCTCGCCCGCCAACCCCTAGTATGGAGGCAGTAGGCGAGGGGGCACAGTTAAAGTCACTCTGTTATTGCTGTTATCTGGATATGCTTGTGTAGTTGTAGCCCAGTGATGACAGCCAAAGTAGGTTAAGGGTAAACAATATTTTTATTGTTTGCACAGGATTTCTTCCCCCAAGAACAGAGGTTAAATGATAACATAAGCGTAACAGAAAAAGTCCTGGATAACAGCTCTCCTGATACTTCTCAGGGTCTAATAAGCAATCAACCATCAGCTTTTCTTACTTCTTCCAATATTCCAAAAACATCAATGTTCTTCATAACAGCAATACTTTTCCAACATAAGCTTTCAATAAATAAACTTTCAATGTTGTGGTTTTTCTTGTCCACGTGTGCTTAAGATAATTCCTCTTAGCCTCTAAGGATAACAGATACTTCTTCCATAAGCCTGATCATTCTTCTGTGTAAACCTCTCCCAGAAGAATTCTATGTGCTCTTGAAGCTATCCCTTAGAGCTGGGTTTTTAACTTGTGTTGGCAGTGAGACAAAACTCCTGTCTGCATCCAATCTCCAAAGTTAGACTTTTACAACAGCCTTAAAATGTGGAATATGTTTAAGCTGTACTTTAAACTTCCCTTTGACAGATACCACATTTCATTTCTGAACTGCTACTATAAGACAATGGATTATCTGTCTGCATTGGTTCACCTTCACTATCCTGAGCTTCCTGGTTATAAGGCTCACTCGAGTCTAGTGATCTCAGGTGCTTGAGAAGGGTTTGTAACTGCTTCTCTCCCCTCTCTTTATGTATCCGGGGCTCTTGCAGGGATACCTGTTTATTAAGGTTCTTAAGGAGCTGAGAGTAGGGATTTCTCTCTCCCTTGGGTTGCCCCGATCTTACTCTCTGGTGAGGAGGTATGTATTTCTTCAGAGAATGTTTTTCAGGCTCTTTTAATATCTCCTGGTCATCAGAGTCTGTATCTAGGTTTGTGTCCCGGTGCTGCCAATTAGCAACGTGCTGAGGTGCAGCTGTGCTGGACTCTAACCTGCAGCTTCTGACTCTCTCTCTGCAGTAAGGCAACGCTTGTCTTTCACACACTGGGAATTCCCTTCCACCCAGTTTCTCTCTTGTCTGTCTGGTCCCAGGGAAACTATCTGCAGAATTGCTTCTGTCCCTTTCAGACAAGGATTCCAAACTTTGCTTAAAAGGTTTATAAAAGTTTCTAACCTGCTTTGGCTTTGCTTGAGGGCTATTCCTTCCTGGCAGCAATCCCAACTGCCTTCCTCGAGACGTGGCTTTCTCTGAGCAAAGTGGCTGGCAACCGTCCAAATACTCGGTTCCCACCTGGTTCCACTTGCCTCCAGCTCTGTCTCCTCGGGATCTCCGGTCTCTGCCTGGACCTGGTTTCTTTGTCCCTCTGGGAAGAATCTCTGACTCTAAGGCTGCATCTGATCCTTCTGAGTCCTTTTCTCCCGGCTGTGCCAAAGGTAAGCCTCTGCGTTGCTTTCCTCTCATTACTCCATCTCCTCTCCGTTCCTCCTTCTCTTCCTTCTCTTCCTTTCTCCACCTCTCTCTGAAATTACCACTTCCTGGTTATGAGGAGTGCTTTGTCCAACCAGGCGTGAGTCCACCCCTTTCCCTGATAGGCTAGCTCTCCCTGTCAGCCTAGCTCTAGGGTGTGGCTCCCTTTCTCGTCTCTCCTGCACTGAACCTTTGAGTGCTGAGCTTTTAACCCTTTCTTGCCCTGTATCTCTGGCAGGTTCAGAGGAAAAAGTGTGTTTAAAACCCTTTTTCTTGTGCTCTGACAGCTCTGCCTTGTCACACCCTGTATATCTGGGGCCATGAATGTGGACAGGCGATTTATTCCACCACAGAGGTTAACAAATTGAGAAGCATTTCTGTACTCTACTGAATCCTAGTACACTGAGATATTAGCATATGTTGGTTATCTATGACGTACAGTTGTGGTCAACATTATTGGTACCATTGCATTTGAGATATGTTGTGTACAATACCTTGAGAAATAATTGGAAAGTATATTCAAAGGTATACAACATAAAAAAAGATGTCTGTGCAACTTAGACGTAGTAATTCCTGAGAAAAAAACAAAATATAACCTGGACAGGATTAATGGCAACCCGTCACTAATATTTGGTTGCATAACCCTTGGCAGTGATGACAGCCTCCAAATTTTCTTGTAGCCATCTATAAGTTTTATACTTCTGTCTGCTGGTAGTTTCTCCCACTCTTCATCTGTGATTTGCTCCAGCTCATAAACGTTTCCAGGATTCCTTTAACCAATGGCAGATTTCAGCTCTTTCCAAAGGTTCTCAATTGGATTGAGATTAGGACTCATTGCTGGCGAGTTTTAAACAGTCCATTTTTTCCTTTTTAACCATTCTTTTGTACTTTTGGATGTATGTTTTGGGACATTGTCCTGCTGGAGGACCCATGACCTTCGACCCAGACCTAGCTTTCTGACACTAGGTAGCACATTTCACTCCAAAATATCTTGGTTGTCCTCTGACTTCATGGTTCCTTTCATATGTTCCAGGCCTCCAGTTCTTGAGGCAGCAAAACAGCCCCTTAACATTATTTTTTTAGGAGATATTGGACATTAGGGGGTTGAACTACAAGTGTGCCAATAATGTTGACCACATCTGTATGATGAGGCTGGAACAGGTTCTCCAAAGGAAAATTGAAAGATCAAATCCAAACCCAAAACAGTAGAAGTGAATAAACGGTCCTTAACTTTCACAGGTTAACAAATATAGTTGTACTGATCTCAAAAGCATGCTGATTCCGTTCCCTGAGGCTGAATTTCACAAAGGAGGGTTCATGCAATAAGCTCACAGTTTTGGGGTGTTGACTCGGTTCAGCTGGCAGCAGCTGCAGTATTCAGGCAGGTATTGGTAGGCAGGATTGGATGCCATCCCCCCTCCCTGGGTACAGATGCGTCTTCCTGCTCTGATACTGGTTAGCCTTCCCAGTCTCTTCACTAGGGTGTTCTTTCACCATCCTCACCCATCCTTCCCCCCTCTCCCCCACACAAGCGTGCAGTTTAGCTGCTCGGTTTTAACTGGTGTGTTTACATTAATCCACCGCAACAACCTCCTCCTTCCCCTGCCACACAACCTTGTCAACTTTCTCTGCCCCCCCCTTTCACTTCTTCCCTCTGCCCTTTCCCTCTCCCTACCTTTATTTACCAAGACTAGTTCTACCCCAAACACACAAATACACACATACTATGTTCTCTCTCTGCACGCTCTCCTTTTTACTACCACTAATATGACTAGTTATCATTTGTATAGTGCTACAAGACATACACAGTGCTTTACAGAGACATGTAAGAGACAATCCCTGTTCATAAGCGCTTAAAATCTAGTCAAGACCGACAACACTACTGGTATATATGAGGTCCATGTTTACCAGTGAAATGATGTGAACATTTATTACACAGAGCAAGTTTAGCTGTTTATCTGTAGGGATGTGTGGGATGGATGTCATGATGTGGGGTGATATGTTTGTGTATGTTTGTGTGTGAGGATGCTGGGGATGTGAGAATAGGTATGTGTGAGGAATGGATATGTTGGGTGTATGAGTGGTGGTGGGGATGAAGAGGGAATGAGGATGTTGGGGATATGAGAATAGGTGTGTGTGAGGAATGGATATGTTGGGTGTATGAGTGGTGGTGGGGAAGAAGAGGGGATGAGGATGTTGGGGATGTGAGAATAGGTGTGTGTCAGGAATGGATATGTTGGGTGTATGAGTGGTTGTGGGGATGAAGAGGGGATGAGGATGTTGGGGATGTGAGAATAGGTGTGTGTGAGGAATGGATATGTTGAGTGTATGAGTGGTGGTGGGGATGAAGAGGGGATGAGGATGTTGGGGATGTGAGAATAGGTGTGTGTGAGGAATGGATATGTTGGGTGTATGAGTGGTAGTGGGGATGAAGAGGGGATGAGGATGTTGGGGATGTGAGAATAGGTGTGTGTGAGGAATGGATATGTTGGGTGTATGAGTGGTAGTGGGGATGAAGAGGGGATGAGGATGTTGGGGATGTGAGAATAGGTGTGTGTGAGGAATGGATATGTTGGGTGTATGAGTGGTAGTGGGGATGAAGAGGGGATGAGGATGATGGGGATATGAGATAGGTGTGTGTGAGGATTGGATATGTTGGGTGTATGCGTGGTAGTGGGGATGATGAGGGATGAGGATGCTGGGGATGTGAGAATAGGTGTGTGTGAGGAATGGATATGTTGGGTGTATGAGTGGTAGTGGGGATGAAGAGGGATGAGGATGCTGGGGATGTGAGAATAGGTGTGTGTGAGGAATGGATATGTTGGGTGTATGAGTGGTGGTGGGGATGAAGAGGGGATGAGGATGTTGGGGATATGAGAATAGGTGTGGGTGAGGATGGATATGTTGGGTGTATGAGTGGTGGTGGGGATGAAGAGGGGATGAGGATGTTGGGGATATGAGAATAGCTGTGTGTGTGAGGAATGGATATGTTGGGTGTATGAGTGTAGTGGGGATGAAGAGGGATGAAGAGGGATGAGGATGATGGGGATATGAGAATAGCTGTGTGTGAGGAATGGATATGTTGGGTGTATGAGTGGTAGTGGGGATGAAGAGGGGATGAGGATGCTGGGGATGTGAGAATAGGTGTGTGTGAGAAATGGATATGTTGGGTGTATGAGTGGTGGTGGGGATGAAGAGGGGATGAGGATGTTGGGGATATGAGAATAGCTGTGTGTGAGGAATGGATATGTTGGGTGTATGAGTGGTAGTGGGGATGAAGAGGGGATGAGGATGCTGGGGATGTGAGAATAGGTGTGTGTGAGGAATGGATATGTTGGGTGTATGAGTGGTGGTGGTGGGGATGAAGAGGGGATGAGGATGTTGGGGATATGAGAATAGGTGTGTGTGAGGAATGGATATGTTGGGTGTATGAGTGGTGGTGGGGATGAAGAGGGGATGAGGATGTTGGGGATGTGAGAATAGGTGTGTGTGTGGATTGGATATGTTGGGTGTATGAGTGGTAGTGGGGTTGAAGGGGATGAGGATGCTGGGGGTATGAGAATAGGTGTGTGTGTGTGAGGAATGGATATGTTGGGTGTGTGAGTGGTGGTGGGGATGAAGAGGGATGAGGATGCTGGGGGATGTGAGAATAGCTGTGTGTGAGGAATGGATATGTTGGGTGTATGAGTGGTTGTGGGGATGAAGAGGGGTTGAGGATGCTGGGGATGTGAGAATAGCTGTGTGTGAGGAATGGATATGTTGGGTGTATGAGTGGTGGTGGGGATGAAGAGGGGATGAGGATGTTGGGGATATGAGAATAGCTGTGTGTGAGGAATGGATATGTTGGGTGTATGAGTGGTAGTGGGGATGAAGAAGGGATGAGGATGTTGGGGTTGTGAGAATAGGTGTGTGTGAGGAATGGATATGTTGGGTGTATGAGTGGTAGTGGGGATGAAGAGGGGATGAGGATGTTGGGGATGTGAGAATAGGTGTGTGTGAGGAATGGATATGTTGGGTGTATGAGTGGTAGTGGGGATGAAGAGGGGATGAGGATGCTGGGGATATGAGAATAGGTGTGTGTGAGGAATGGATATGTTGGGTGTATGAGTGGTAGTGGGGATGAAGAGGGGATGAGGATGCTGGGGATGTGAGAATAGGTGTGTGTGAGGAATGGATATGTTGGGTGTATGAGTGGTGGTGGGGATGAAGAGGGGGTGAGGATGCTGGGGATGTGAGAATAGCTGTGTGTGAGGAATGGATATGTTGGGTGTATGAGTGGTAGTGGGGATGAAGAGGGGATGAGGATGTTGGGGATATGAGAATAGGTGTGTGTGAGGAATGGATATGTTGGGTGTATGAGTGGTGGTGGGGATGAAGAGGGATGAGGAGGTTGGGGATGTGAGACTCGCTGTGTGTGAGGAATGGATATGTTGGGTGTATGAGTGGTAGTGGGGATGAAGAGGGGATGAGGATGTTGGGGATATGAGAATAGCTGTGTGTGAGGAATGGATATGTTGGGTGTATGAGTGGTAGTGGGGATGAAGAGGGATGAGGATGCTGGGGATGTGAGAATAGGTGTGTGTGAGGAATGGATATGTTGGGTGTATGAGTGGTGGTGGGGATGAAGAGGGGATGAGGATGTTGGGGATGTGAGAATAGGTGTGTGTGAGGAATGGATATGTTGGGTGTATGAGTGGTGGTGGGGATGAAGAGGGGATGAGGATGTTGGGGATGTGAGAATAGGTGTGTGTGAGGAATGGATATGTTGGGTGTATGAGTGGTGGTGGGGATGAAGAGGGGATGAGGATGTTGGGGATATGAGAATAGGTGTGGGTGAGGGAAGAGTATGTGGGGGGCTGTGATTGGGGTGATGGGTATGCTAGAGGGACGTGAAGGTATGTGAGTGTGTGTGTTGGTAGGGGTATATTGACTTCTTTCCCCTGTCCCACAATCTTGAAGTCTTTCTCCTCCCCCCCCCCCCCATGCTACCCACCCTTCTGCACTCTCCTCCCATCCTTGCTATCCTCTTGCACTCTCCCTCATTCTCCTACCATCCACCCTTCACACTCCCCTTTCTTCCCTATAACTCCTCCTCTCCCTTTACTTCTTGTATCCTACTTTCATGGTTGTGTGCATCATGGGGCTGAATGTGTTGGCAGTGTGTGTATGTAGGCTTCTCCCTTTCCCCTGAGATTCTCCTGTCTTCCTGCATGAACTCCCTGTCCCTCTCACCCTCTTATACTATTCCCCTCCCTACCCTACACCACTATGCTTCCTTCCCCACCACACAACATTGTACTCTTTCTCTTTTCCCTGCCAGCCCCTTTCATTCCTTTCCATTGCCTTTCTCCTCTCCCTTCCTGCACTCTCTCCCTCCCTTTCCCACTAGCCAAGCACTCTCCCAAGGCCCATTCCTTCTTCCCCTGCACTCTTTTCTTTCCTTGCACTTCCCACTTTCCTTCCCTGCTTTCTAACCTTGTCACTTCCCTATGCTCCACCCTCTTCTTCTTTCCTCCTCTCTAAACACAATCCTTCCTTTATGCTCCCCTCTTCTCTCCTCCTGCAATCCCATCCTTTCCTTTATGCTTAGCCTCTCACCCTGTCCCTCTTATTTATTTATAAATGTGTATATTCCATTCATCTAGACATTCTCAGCAGATTACAATTTCATCTCAGAAATGTTACAATAATACACTAGCAATATGGTACACATCAACATAAAAATTAAAACAAGCCCACTGAACTGAAAACAATATCCCTAAGAACATAACATAAGAACATAAGATATGCCATACTGGGTCAGACCAAGGTCCATCAAGCTCAGTATCCTGTTTCCAACACTGGCCAATTTAGATCATAAGTATCTCAAAACATGCCCCTTCCCTTCTACCATTCCTCTCTCCTCCTATCTAACCCCACCCTTCTCTTATGCTCCACCCCTCACTCCTCATCTCCTTTTCTCCTCTCTAAGCACACTCCTTCCCTTGCACACCTCACCCTCATCGCTCCTCTGAAGTGCACTGGGGACTGTGACTTTGGCCATCATGGGTCTGGCTACTCATTTGGAATTGGGGTTGGCTCTTTCTTTCTTTGGTCGCCTGCTCTTTCCTCTTTCTTTGGGCACGGTGGCCTCTCTTCCCTGCTACCCACAGCTCCTTCCCCACCTGCTCTTTTCTCCTTCATTCTGCCGCTCCGTCTTCATTCTACTGCAACTATTTGCCCTCACACCTGCTCTTTGGCCTTCCAAAGTGAAGCCATAGGCATCTGTTTGTGCAGGTGCAGAGAGGTGCACACAGATGGACAAAGAGACATACAGATCTCTGGCTGGACTCTCCCAATAGGACTACCACGTAAATGAAACGCACCTAAAAATAGAGATAATACGGCATCCAATGTGTAGACATAAGGAAAGCAATTTTGAGTAGCCTGTATACATCCAGAATCCACAACTTTTAATTGAAGTGTGTATAGCAAAACGTTTCATTTTGTTTTATTCATTTTTTTCCTTCATTTATTTTTGTTTTATTTTTTAAATGATTTAATTTTGGTTCATTCAGCCCTTCGATGGGTGGTGTTAAATATACCCACATGCCAGCTTGCCTCGTCCTGAGCCTTCGTTTAACTTCCCTCTGAAATTAGTGCTGACCTGTGCCAGTAATGCAGTCCACACACGCATCATCAGCACATGGCTTAGTAAACATGCCCTTAAGTTTGAAAAACAGAAAGATGGCTTAATAAAAAAGAATGCTAGCCATAGCTCTTCACTAGCACACCGAACCAATTGATCATCCAGCAAAGAGGTAAGCTTCTCCCTGCTCCCAGCCAAGGGAACCAATCAGCCCAGCGATCAGAACTCCGTCCAGCCTGCCCTCTCCTTTAAAATATGAACCGTGCTGAGGTGCACCCGTGCCTGGCGGGCCTACACCTGAGGGCACTTTGGCATGGCCCTTAGGCATGGTCATTAGGCGGACACTGGACAAACCACGAGATTCAAGTAAGACACAGCAATATTAGACTTGATTAAGTTTAGTTCATCAGAAGTATCACCGTTTTCTCAAAAGTATTCACAAATTGCTGCATAAATCCTCCAGTTAATCTGTATGTTACATATTAGCAGGAATAACTCAGCATCACCACTAAAAATTACACTGTATGCTAATCTTCACATGTTGACCTACATTGTATCTTAATCAAGGGTTACATTTGATACATTGTGCCTAATCAAACTCTTTATTATAACTACCCTGCCTTGTCTGTATTATCTGCTTAACACTACAGTATATTCTAATCTAACAATTGTATTATATACTGTATTAACATTAGAAGTCTCTGCAAAGATGAGCCCTCATTTTATTGTAAGCATAATTTTCTGCACACTGTTACTATCCTGCTTTATCCTCAAACTAAATGCCCAACTATCTTCCCATGCACAAAACCACCCCACCACGATAATACAATTAAATAATAGTGAACACAAGGTAATATCACTACATAAATGTAGCTTCAGAACCCACAACACCAACATCTGAAAACTAATCCATATCACCTCTATAGATACTACCAAACCCAATAACCAGCAAATCATATACATACAGCCCTGAAAGGCTCATACATAAATGCTAGATCAATAAAGAGAAAAATCCCAATCATACTTGACCATATACATGATACTAATCCTGATATAATATTTATTACTGAAACATGGCTCTCAGGAGTAGACAATGTCCTCTTGAATCAAATGAGGATTACAAACTTTGAGGTATATCACACACTGCGAACAAATAAACGTGGTGGAGTTCTTATCATCATAAAAAAGGTACTAAATGCATTGCTAACTCATTCTACCACATTATCTGATATAGATCTGCCGATTATTGAAAATAAGCACGGCATTCTATCTTCTCTATAGACCCCCAACTGCGGATCCCAGTGGCCTTACAAATATCTTAGAAACTGTTTATACCTGGTCATGTAAAAATAAGGTAATCCTATTAGGCGACGTTAACCTAACATCACTGCAACAGGCACAACCCACATCATTTTTAAATGCTATGGAAGTTCTATACTTTAGACAAATAATAAAAGACCCAACCCCTAACAAAGGGAATATACTGGACCTCATATTCCTTCCACAAGATATCTATATGCAGTCTAATAATCGCCCACAAATAACTCCAGTACCATGGTCGGACTATCATCTAATTGAATTCTCCATTGAGGCAGAACATTATCATGACCAATCAGTCAAACACCTGACAGAACAATACCCAAAATTTAGATCCTCTGAAAAAGATTCCTTCACTAAAAACCTACTAGAATGCATTCACACAAACACAAAAGATATCGATGAACTAAAACAAAATTGGAAACACTAGCATTTTCCAAAATTGCATCTAGACCTCAAACACTACACAATACAAGACAGAATACCTCAAAACAATGGTACACATAAGCCACAAGATTCTAAAAAGACAGCTAAGAAAGCTAGAACACATTTGGCGAGCAGCAAAAACAACAGAAAATAGAGAAAAATACATAGCAGCACTATCAAAATACCGCCAACATATAAACAACATAAAAAAAGAATATCACTAAGCTACTGATGAAATCTCAAAACAAACCAAGGGAGCAATTTGCTATAGTAGAATCCCTAACAAACCAATCAAAAGACATCAACAAGTCACAGGCAATCTCCCCGCAAGTCCTAGCAGACCATTATATGACAAAACTAAACTCCCTGAACAACACCCCCCCCCCCCCCACACACACACACACAGTCTTCCCATAATATGATGACTAACACTGAAATATGGTCAGAGTGGCCATGATATTCCCACACATTGATTACTGCAATACACAAATTACCCAAACTCTTCACAGCATTCAAATGGCCTAACATATGGCTGCACGCATTATCTACAATTCACGCCAAACTGAACACAGAGGGGGTCATTCTGAGCCACGAATAGCAGGGATGGACATCCCATTGGAATGACCATCATTGCTATTCATGGCCTTTCTCGGCCCTGTCCTCCTTCCCCTCACTTTGTACAGGGAAGTTAGATGGGGAGAGAAAGGGGAGGATCGGGAGCAGCGTTAGGGCAGGCAGTGGGCAGTCGCCAGCCCCGGACATACAGGACCGTTTCTAATGTTGACCCTGTACATCCGGGGCCGGCGAATTGAATGGGGAAGTTATTCCACCTCCAAAGTGGAATAAGTTCTCCAATGCAGCAGGATTGGTGAGCCCGGAGCATGGAAACAGCAGGAGGGGGCGGACAGCATTCCCCGCAGCCTGACCCTGGGAGGCCAGATCGGGGGTCAGGCTGCAGGGAAAGCAATTTGGAGGCTGGTGGCTGGGGTTCATGGCTTTTAAATGGAGCCGCGGTGCCATGGCAGCCGGACACCATGGTGCTATGGTTCCATTTAAAAGTCCTGACTGAGTTAGCAGGGAATGCCTGTACGTGCAGGCCGGTCAGAATCAGGATCCGTGCCTGCACATACAGGCCTGTTCACGATTCTGATCCCGAGGGGCTAGATGCACCCTGCAGGATCAGAATTGCAATGCTCTCTGTGTGTCCGGTTCCAGCTGGGTGCACAGAGGGCTTCTACGTCCACACTTGAATCGGGCCCTTAACACCTATACTATATGCACTTCACTAGTTACTCGTCCATAGTAGAATAAAATAGAAGATAATAATGACCACTTTTAAAATTAGCAGAGATATAGCTCCCTTAACGCTATCACATTTAATTACGATAACGCTTAATGATCGCCAATGAAGAGGATGATTGACAAATACGCTAGTAATACCAGTCAACTACTGCAAAATGTAACAACATACCAGCAATAGGGCATTTGAATATTTATCCCCAACCTTATGGAACACATTACCAGATAATCTTAGAGCTATAACTGACTTGACTACCTTTCGGGCCTAACTCAAAACGTTTCGATTCATTAAGCACTTTGGCAGCAATGAAGAAAATAGAAACATTGAGCCAACAAAAAAACCAAAAAACTTTACAACATTCATAAATTTTATCCTTCTCCCACCCTTCCCCACCCTACTCTAGTTAACAATGATTAGATATTATAACCATGTAAAGAGTTAAAAATGCACACCTTAGGTCTTCATTCCAACTGGGAATTGTAAATAAGTTATCAAAAGAGTTATGAACTGATCATATACATATCTGTGATTGAAAGTTAACTTTACCGGTTGCCATTAATTGTTTGATATGTTATAATGCAATACTGTTTATAATGTAAACCGTCCTGATTACACGATACGGCGATATAAAAGACATTTAAATAAATAAATAAATAAAATGTTTATCTCAATTCCAAAAGACATAATGGAGGGACTATTCGTAGCATTAGAATATCCCCCCCCCCCCCCCTCCCCAGGTCAGCTAAAACGCGCTCAGCCTGATATTCAGTGACACTAGCTAACTAGTGCTACTGAATATCCCCAAAGACCATGCGGATCGCTCTGCACGTCCCCCCACCAGCAGGAATGCCTTCGGAGGACCCAGTGCAGTTTAGAGGGAACATTGGTACAAAGCCAAGGGAAAAGGTCCACAGACCTTGAAGCAGTGCAGGACATTTTGAAACTGTCTCCCATAACAGACACCCCACATTTCTCCATCAACATTGTCAAACTTTGTGCCAAATCACATATTCAGCAAAACAGAGGAATCTGTCTGCACACGGGGTCTCTCTTCCCGCTCCTTCGAATCCACACAGGAAATGCAATTCTGTAGTGGCTGTGAAACCTTCTTAATAACATAGTATATGACAGCAGATAAAGACCAGCATGGCCCATCTGGTCTGCCCAGTAAGGAGTCTAAAATTATAGAGTTGCACCTGTTACTATGTGCAGGTTATTCTCCCTCTATTAATGAAGTTATTTAAGTTTGTTTTGATAATATCCTCTTGCCATATGATCCTCTGTGTCTGTCCCATGCCTTTTTGATTCTCCCACCACCACCTCCATTGGGAGAGCACTCCAGGCATCCACCATACTTTCCATGAAAAAGTATTTCCAGATGTTGCTTTTAAGTTTAGCTCTTAGCAGTTTCATTTGGTGTCTTCTAGTTCTACAGCTTCCCATCTTTGAAAAAGGTTAGTTTGTTCATTAATACCCTTTAAGTATTTAAAACATCTGTATGGGGTGGCCTGCACGGTGCGGCAGATGCACCTACTCTTGCCATCTTACTGGGCAGACTAGATGGACCCTACTGGTCTTTATCTGCCGTCATTTACTATGTTACTATGTATCATCTTCTGCAGTCTACATCTCAAATAATTCTTTCAGTCCTCAGTTTTTCACTTTGCCTGAGTTTTTTACCAGGGCACCTTCTGTGGACTCTGGCTGCTTCCACTTGCTTGCATTCAGCACTTGCCCCGTTTCTCTTGTTCAGCTCTACCTCTCTGTCTTCAGCTGTGTCTCTTTCTACCCTTTCTTATTATCCCACCCTCCCTCCCCACAACCCAACCACCCCTTGGCTTATAGTCTGTTATAGCTGTCCTGTGCTTATTACCACAATCCCTCACAGGTGTACCTTATTCCCTGCAATCTCTGCCACCTATCCTTTTACTTCCTCTGACTTCTGTGCTCCTCTCCATCTCTCTTCTATGGCTCCTCATCACTTTCTCTTCCTATTACTCATATTCTCTAATTGTCTCCCCTCCTACCAACACCTTCAAGCCCCTCCCCTTTATCACCCCTTTACCATCCTTGCTTCCCCCACCACCGTGTCATCTACCCTATCACCAGCTCTTGAGCTTCTCCACATGATCCCTCTCCTTCAGCCATCTCTCTCTCTCTGAAACAACCTCACCCTCGTTAGTGCCATGTTGTCTCCTTTCTGCCCCGCACTCTTCTACTCCTTCTCCTTCTCTCTTCTGGAGATATCAACCCCAACCCTAGCCCCCCCCCCTAGACTTCTGTCACACTCCCAGAATAGATCCTTATGCGATAGCTCAAATCTTATTCATATCCCTCTCCTCTCCCCCTCCTCTCTCCCCTTCTCATGTGCCTTGTGGAACGCAGACTCCATCTCAGACAAACTTCTTTACTCATGATCTCTTTATTTCTAATGCTCTCCATCTCCTTGCTCTAACTGAGACCTGGCTCCTCCCTTGAGGACTCAGCTTCAGTCGCTGTTCTCTGTCATGGTGTCTATCAATTCTTCCACACACCTCGTCCCACTGGCCATGGTGGAGGTGTTGGGCTTCTCTCTCCTTTCTGTCAGTTTCAACCCCTCCTTCTGCCTCAGTCTCACTTCTTTCCCTCCTTTGAAGTCCATTCCATCCAGCTTTTTACCCCACTACCTCTCTGACTAGTTTTTATTTATCAACCCTCCTGCAAAGTCCAACTCTACCTTTCTCTCTGACTTTGACTCGTGGCTTTCCTTCTTTCTAGATTCATCTTCCCCCTCCATTATTCTCAGGGATTTTAACATTCATATTGATAATTCTTCTGACCCTTATGCTTTAAAGCTCCTCTCCCTTACCTCATCATTCAACCACCAGCTTTGCTCTACTGCCCCTACTCACCAGCAAGGCCCTGCCTTGACCTTGTACTCTTCTCTAATTGCCTACCCTCAAATGTCTGTATTCCCACTTCTCCCATTACCAGACCATCACCTGGTAAGCTTCACTCTTCATCACTCACCGCATCAACCTCACCCTGTTCTCCTCCAACTTCTTTAGAAATCTTCATGCTATTGATCCATTGGCTCTCTTCTCCACTGTCTCATCACCTCTTTCCTCCAGTATGTCATCTAAGTCTGTTGATGAGGCAATAGCTTCCTAAAACATTGCACTCTTCTCTGCTCTGGATGCTCTTGCTCCACTTATGCCATGTCCAGTTGTCCTGTGAGCCGTACTGTACCTCACCTTTGGCTGTCTTCCACCACCCGCTGTCTACATTCCTGTACCTGCTCAACTGAGCATGCTTGGCTCAAATCCCACACCCTTGCAGACTTTCTACACTTCAAATTCATGCTTGTCTCTTTCCAGTCAGCCATAACACTTGCCAAACAAGACTATTATGTCCATCTGACTAATAGATTCAATAGATTCAATAGTGCAATAGATTCTTATTTATAAATATGTACAAAGTTTCTCAAAGTATAAAAGTTCTTTACAAATATGTACTAAGTTTTACAAAGTTTTTACAAATATGTACAAAGTTTCCCATGGTTAAATTCCTAGTTGTATTTGCCTGTTATATGTAAACTCATTACAGTCTGTTGCGTGCAATGAGTTTTCTGTTTAATGTAAACCGTGCTGACGAAAAAGAGTGCGGTATAAAAGAACTATAAATAAATAAATAAATAAATTCTCTTGCCTCTGACCCTCGCCATATCTTTACAACTCTCAACTCTCTCCTCAAGGTGCCTCCACCTCTGACCCCTCCCTCCCTTTCTGCCCAAATCCTGGCTGACTACATCCATGGCAAAATCCATAAAACCACACTCCAATTCCCCACAAAGTCAGCTACTCCCCCTCCACCCCCTCTTCATTCCCATCCTTCCCCCCTACCTCTGCTACCCTTTCTTCCTTTTCTATGATCTCCGAAGAGGAAAGGATTCACCTTCTTTCCTTATCCAAACTCAGTACCTGCTCCTCTGATCCTATGCCCACCCATCTCCTTAGCTCCATCACCTCCACTGTAGTCCCTTCCATCTCTTATATTCTCAACCTAACACTCACCACTGCAACATTACCTGCAGCCAACAAACAAGCTGTGGTCACTCCTATCCTCAAGAAATCATCACTAGACCCTACCTGCCCTTCTCCCCTATTGACCCCATCTCCCTCCTCCCCTTCGTTTCTAAACTATTTGAACGGCAGTTCACCGCCGTGCCTCTAATTTCTCTCCTCTCAAGCCCTTCTGGATCCTTTACAATCTGGCTTTCATCCTTTACATTCTACCAAAAAACAGTTCTTGCCAAGTCTCCAGTGACCTATTCCTGACAAAATCCAAGGACCTTTACTCGATACTCAGCCTTCTTGACCTTTCTGCTGCTTTTGACACTGTTGACCACAACCTAATCATTGATACCGTGTCCTTGCTTGGTTTTAAGGGCTCTGTGCTTATCTCTTCCATCGCTCTTTCAGTGTTTGTTCTGGTGGATCTTCCTCTACTGCTATCCCACTCTCAGTTGATGTACCCCAAGGATCTGTCTTGGGTCCACTCCTTTTCTCTCTCTATGCCCAGTCCCTTGGAGCATGCATCTCTTCCCATGGCTTTCAGTACCATCTGTACCCTGATGACTCTCAGATCTACCTCTCTATACTTAAAACCTCTTCGGCAATCCAAGCCCGGATCTCTGCCTGCCTTTCTGACATTGCTGAATGGATGTCTCACCGTTGCTTGAAATTGAACATGACCAGAATTGAGCTATTCTTTCCCCCTAAACCCTCCTCTCCCCTTCCTCCTTTCTCAGTCTCTGTAGATAACTCTCTACTCCTCCCTTTCTCTTCAGCACACAATCTTGGGGTCATCTTTGCCTCCTCTCTTTGACACACATCCTACTGATAGCTAAAACCTACCATTTTCTCTACAACATCAATAAAATTCACCCGTTCCTTTCTGAACATACTACTAAGATACTTATCCACTCCATAGTCACCTCTCATCTAGACTATTGTAACCTGCTCCGTTGCTGGTCTCCCTCTGACTCATCTCTCGCCCCTTCAATCTGTTCAACATGCTGCTGCACGCTAATCTTTCTCCAGCCTTCATCATGCTCATATTACCCCTCTTCTCAAATCTCTTCATTGGCTTCCTATCAATTTCGACATCCAGTTCAAACTTCTCCTCCTGCTGACCCATAAATGCATTCACTCTGCAGCACCTCATTATCTTTCCTCTCATATCTCTCCCTACACCCCTCCTTGGGAACTCCGTTCTTCTGGCAAATTGCTTCTATCCATGCCCTTCTCTTCTATTGCCAACTCCAGGCTTCGCTCTTTTCAGCTTGCTGTTCCTTATTCTTGGAACAAACTACCTGAGTCTGTATATCAGGCTCCTTCTCTGACCCTTTTCAAATCCAGGCTGAAAACTCACCTCTTTGCTGCTGCTTTCAGATCTTGACACACCTGATGTCCTTTGTGTTTCGCTACCATTCCCCCTAGCTGTATCCCATGTCTACAGCTACTGTGTTATCTGTCTCGACTAGATTGTAAGCTCTGATGAGCAGGGACCAATCTTTTACATGTGTCTGTGCAGCACTGCGTACCCCTTGTAGCACTATATAAATGTTCAGTAGTAGTAGTTCTATACCGATGAGCATAATCCATAACCAGTCAGTACCCACTCAACATGGCATGGAAGACTGCACTGACACACAACCTACACCTTCCATGTAAATACACTGGACTCTGGTTTTCAAAAGTCTATGCCTAATAAATCTGTTAATCTACAAGATACTACCAGCCTCTGTGTTGAAGCTGCTATTACAAAATGACAGGACTCCCCTTCTGGCAGCTAAATATCCAACAATTTCAGACCTTGCTGTGTCATTTGCAACCACATGTCTTTATACGAGATAAGGTCTTCAAGCCTGGCCTAGTTAAGTAATAAATAAAGAGAGGAGAACTTCCAAAGTACATGGAACAAGAGCCGATAGTGGCCTTGTCAATGATAATGTGCATCACAACAAGTTCAAATTTCTCTTTAGCATAGAAACACAGAAAAATGACGTCAGAAAAAGACCATATGGTCTATCAAGACTGCCGGTCCATCCCATGTAATAAACTCTACAATCCCTTCCTCTCCTTGTGACATGTCCTATGGTTTTCCATGCTTTCTTGAATTCAGGTACAATGTCGGTAAAACTATTAGCATTGCTCTTGTATGGCAGAAATAAAAATAGTGCCAACCTCAGCCTGCCAATGCTATTTATAATTGTTGTATTGGCAAGGCAGGAACAACCAGAGATTGTTACCATCCCTGAAGAGGCATTAATAGTATAAGATGGTTTGGGGGTGGGAACCTGAGTAGTGATTTTTGTAGCAAGGCAGGGACGTGACTTTTTTAAAGTTTGGGGGGGGGGTTGTTTGGGGTTTTTTCTATTTTTATGTTTGGGGTTTGTTTCCTATTTTAAATAGACAGAACTTAATGAAAAACAAACAAGATGAAAAAAATGTCTGAGCATACCCCTAGTTCCCAAATCCATCTTATTGCCCCATAGCCAGTCAGTTGCATACACTGGAAGTCCCCTATATGTGCAAATTTCTCTTTCTGGATATTCATAGTGGATATCCTAACTGGCTGTGAGGTCACCATGAGAAGTCTGGGAAATTTTGATATATCTACGTTAACATAGATACACAATTTATTTTTAACGATTTCACAATTTTATCAAAATACCACTGCAAGCCATGTGATATAGTTCAAGCCATTCAGCATCCATCATCTTAATGTTAAACAATTATAGAAGAAATTATGACATATCTGATTAAATCAATCTTTGCTTTTGACATTGCTTTTCCTGTTTGTGGTCTATGGCATCATCACCATCGTCCTTCATATGATGATCAACATTCCCATGAAGCTGCGTGGGAATCCTCCACCCATGCTGCTGCTGACAGAGACAGTGCTGTCATATTGTAGAACGTCCTCCTACCGGCAGCAGTGTGGGCAGAGGGCTCCTACGTAGTTTCATGGACAATTTGTTCCTTTTCTTATTTTGGTATTCTTAAAGTAACAAAAATCTAAGGAGGGCATTTTTAGCGGCAGCGGCCAGCCCGAGTAAAGCAGCTGACTGTTGCCACTTTAAATATAACTCGGATGTTCAATGCTGGTGTCATATCCGGAACCGGCATTGAATATGTGGATTTGGCTGGATAGAGAATTAGTTATTCGGTCAGTGGCGATACTCAGCTGCTGGCCAGACAGCTAAATCAGCTAAAGTTAGGCCAGCTTTTTTTTGGCCTAATTTTATCTGGTTAGGGTACCAACAAGTGGCTAATCCCAGTGCTATGCGGTTAGCATCAGGGCATACACACCTGGTAGCAGGGGATATTCAATGGTACTAAATGGTTTAGTGCTGTTGAATATCCAGCTGACCGCAGTGTAACCAGTTAACAAGCCTGTTAACCAGTTAAACCACTTTGAATATGCTTACTAAATGTCAAATCCAAGCTCTTTGAAAAGGATTAAATGAAAAAACGAAGAAGCATGTTTACTAAACCTGCTAACAGGTAACGCGATGTTCAGCATGCACCAAGTGCACCGTGATAAGCTTTAGCGCATGCAAAAATGCAGCGATGCTATAAATTCTGCATTATCTGAACATGTGTGAGTTGGGGCAGAAAGTGGGTGCTTCAGGGGTGGAGCATGCCCATCGTAATTGGCACAGGCATCTTTGCACTCTCTTACCAGCAATCTTGCACGTAGCATAGGTGCATTTGCTACCAGTTCACTAGGTGGTGTTAAATGCGCCTGCATTGAGCATGCCAAACAGAATGACCATGGAGGGGGTGCGAAACCCATGGGGAGCATGCTATATGGGCAAATGCCAGGCATGCCTCCATTTTTTAGTATGGGTCCAGTGCCACCCCCATGCTCAGTTTTGGGGCAAAACACACCGGAGGTGTCCTCATTTCAATAAACATGCCCCCACATCCGCATGCTTGGAAAAAGTGTTTTCCTAGATATCTTTAGGGTAATGTAACAAGCCAGTAGTATCAGCTCAGTTTTGGCAGCTCTTCTGATCTATTTTTCTATGTTTTACTTACTGTGATATAATGTACTCACAGATAATATGATTACAGTTTCATCCCCTAGAGCAGCGATTTTCGACTGTTGTGCTGCAGCACATCGGTGTATGACAAATGGCCTGCAAATGTGCTTAGGGAGTTTGGGGGGGATCATTTATTAGCAGGGCCATATGGGGGCGTTTGAGGGAGGGTAGAACCAATGTCATTCTTCAGTCATCTGTTGTTTGAATCGGATGAGTTATTCCATGTAAGCTCATGCTACTGCATAAGGAAGTGAGATGGCTATATCGAGGGCAGATGCTTTCAAGGTTGCAGGAACTGAGGGGAGAACTTTTAATTTTTCTTACATCAGAAGAGTCTGAGCTGGCTGACCTGCTTAGTGATGAGACCTTGTCAACTAGAAATGCAACTTTATTGCACATTTTCCAAGCCTTGAACACTCTTAACTTTTGTCAGTACAAGTAAAAATATTTTCATTCTTTCCCTGCATACTCTTTTTATCTCCTTTAAGGGGAAACTAACACCGTGGGGAGCCAGAATCTAAAAAGAGACAAAATTAAAATGTTTGAACTAACAAAAAGTTGCAGACTGGACAAAAATCTTGTTGATTTAATTCTACAAAGTTTGTCATTGCTGAGTAAAAAAATTAAAAAGTATTTCCCGTCACTTGATGTATCTTTCTTGGACCAGGTGAAAGATCTGTTTGTATTAAGTGCATGTGAGTTAGCAGAATTAACTGTTGCAGAAGAAGATGAGCTGACAGAGATCAGAAATAATAGAGAACTGAAACACTCAACAAATATGACCTCATTCTGGTTGTTTCACTGAGAGGAATACCCCATCATCACAAAGATGGTGATCAATGCACTTCTTCCTTTCTCAACATCTTATCTGTGTGAGGCAGGTTTCTCTGCTATGAACACAATGAAGAGCAGGAACAGGTCGCAGTTTCAAACACTGGAGGAGGGCTTGAGGTATGTTTGTCAACCATCCACCATCAGGCAAGGGGCATCGTGAAACATCACCAAGCACCGATTTCCCACTGATTTAGTTTTTTAAAACACAATGATCAAAATTTTAATTACTGAACTTTAACACAATCTTTATACTCGTTTTTTAAATGATAAAATATATCCTTAAAAAACTGATGCTGTGCCTTGACAATTTCAGCACCTGGTCAGTGTGCCCTGAGATGAAAAAGGTTGAAAATCGCTGCCCTAGAGGATGCTGCATTTCCTACCTTCTTACTATTATGAAGATATCAGATGAAAATGATTCTCCCTCCCTGTGGTTTGCATAATAGAACACCCACGGATATAGAATCATAATGCTACAAAGCCTTCCAACGTAACTAGGAGTCTGGATTGAGATAATGGGGTGCTACAGCCATATTCATTCCTATCGTCATCAGTTTTCAAGAGCACCATTTTACTGAAAGCTGTTGTTGAAAGCAGGAGTCACAACAGCCACAACCTCAAGTTTTTTGAAAATGTATATTGTATAGAAACATCAAGTATCATTTGGGCTAATTTACTGTACATCTAAATATGTTAACAATACTAAATTTCTGATATTTTTCCAGCGGCTGCAGAAAATGAACATGGGCTCATTTTGAAGGTAATTAATAGGCTAAGCGGTGAAGGCACAGAGATGTACACATTACATGTTTGTTTGTTTTTTAATAAAGGCAATATTTTTTCTCCCATCCTTTAAAAAACAGCTTCCCACACAAGCTTACACTCTACCCCAAGGCAGGCACCTAAGGTTGCATAGATAGCACGTAGGGCCCAACATTCAAGGGATTAACCCGATTAGAAGACCTGTTAACCATGTTAATCCCCTTATCCAGGATATTCAGCGGCACTAACCCAGTTTTAGAGCCGCTGATATCCCCAGGTATCCCTGCTGCATGCCACAACGCCGATCGCTTAGCCTCTTTAGCAGTGCTCAGGCCTGGAGTTTATAGCTTAAGTGCACATCTCACAACTCCGCCACAGCTCTGCCTTATTTCCATGCCAGGGAAGGCCTATGTGCGTGCCTACAATGTATGTGCTATGAACATGATGTGCATACTTTTCTGTATGTGAACCCACTAAAGCAATTTTATAAATGCCTACCACATTTAGGGGTATATTTACCAAAGTGTGCTACCTGGTAGTGTGGGATTTAGCAGGAGGTTAGAGAATCCCATACTAAACATCCCTTGTTAACTGAGTAGCACCGATTGGGGGCAAGGACTGGATAGGTCAGGGATGGAATGTAGACGTCGATGGCTTTTGTGGTTAGCATAGATATTAGTAGCTCACGTTAACCGTGATTATCATTATTAGCTCAGGTGCACTTAACACCTCCTCAATGAGTGGTGTTAAGTGCACCCAATGTGCCGGTTTGTGTGGTGCTGTGTTTTTGCACCACTCTAACTTCAGGGATGGATACACACATCTCCTGAAGACAATATGGACTTCCTACACTCAAAACATAGCCCTGTGCATTTTAGTGGCAAGAGCTTTAGTAAATATGCCCCTTAAACAGGGCCAGCCTGTCCACTAAGCACGCTAGGTGGCCGCCTAAGGCAGCTGACCTGGGTGGGCTGCAGCAGCAGCACACATAGCCGGCTGCAACGCCTCCTATCAGCCGCTGCCCCTCCCTCAGCTGCTACCGATTCCATTTAGGAGGGAGGCAGCGGCAGCAGCAGCATTTTCAAAAGTGGCTGATTTTTGCCACCACTTTCTGGCCCGCAAAAGTGGCTGCTGTGGGCAAGAAAGTGGCAGCAAAGTGCCACTGTTTTTTGTAATACTGCTGCTGCCACTGCCCATGTCCCCCTCCCAAGATGGCATCGACGGCACCTTGGGGGGGCAGTGAGGCCAGGGTTTCTGTCTAGGGCGGCAGAAACCCTTGTGCCAGCCCTGCCCTTAAAGTACTGTTTTATGCGCAAAAGACAATTATAAACTAACTGAAAACCCGTTGCCTGCTGTACAAAAGTGCAAGTATCCAGAAACATGTTGTTATCTTTTGCTTCTAAACTGTGTCTCACTGCAACCATAATTTTATGATATTAGGCGGAAAAGATTTCAAGATACCAATCAGCAAAAAATAACCATCTTCATTTGCTTTAAAATCGAATCCTCTCCCATTTTTAATATATGCAGTTCAGTGTCTTTCAAATCCACAAAGATGAAAAACAGCTTCTCAAAGGCAGTGAATTCTCGCCATGCAACTGTAGCGGATGGTCATGCATTAGTTTAACTTGCATTAAAGGCAAACTAGCGCTAACCAGGAAATAAATAGTGATGCTTAGTTACTCCCTCACCATTTACATCCATTGGAAGTGACTGGAAGAAAATGAAATGTCATTTGCTATTTTGGTATTTATGCAATTGAATACAGAATTCTATTTTAATTCATCAGTAATTCCAGTGCACAATAGTGGTACAGGATGTTTCATTTGAACCTAAATGCTGAGACACGATTTTGGTAGCTGTGATGTCCAAAGGTATTATTGGCATGTGACAAAATCACTCAGCTCCAGGGCATCTAAATGCCGGGCCCGTACCAACTGGAAACTAATTAAATTGCCAGTTGTGTGGGGGATTGAAGCTCAAGAACCTGATTTCAAAGCAGAACAGAGTCCCTGGAAGGGGGGACGCAGAAATCTCCTCGATGAGGGAGGAGAGAGAGAGCACTCGGAGAAGCAGCAGGCTGCGGACTTCCACTGCATGCGTTTTCTATTCTGAGAAAGGGATTGAATTTAGGAAGAGGATGCAATGGTTTAAACAACCAAACAGGTGTCCAACCAGACAGAAAGTGAAAGATGTGAGCAAAAGTAACTGTTCTCCTTGGAACATTAGCATAGCTGAATCTTGTACATAAGAATCATGTCAGCGGTTCCTAAGCTTGCAGGACCAAAAGACCAGTTATAATATATTTAGAATACAATGGCAGTTAGTATATGGGCCACTACAACACTATAAAGAAAATCCAAAAGTAATTTGGCCAATATTCAAATACATTTAGGGTCCCTTTTACTAAAGTTCACTAAGCGGTTAGCGCGCTGTTTGAGCACACGGCAACTGTCGGCGCAGGGCCTTGATAACTGTTACTGCATAAGCCTAGCCGTTAATGTGCACTCATTCTGCGGTAACTGGAAATGGCACGTTGGGCTGGGGAAGGGGCGAAGAGTGGGTGTAGCAGGGGAACATATTGCGTGCTGTCAATGTTGCATTTACCACGAGTGCACTTAATGCCTCCTCAATGGGTGGCATTAGGTGCACCTGCACTAATCGCACTGTGTGCTAGGGAATGTGTCCCCACGATAACTGCCGGGGAACATGTTGGCCATTCCCCCAGTAGTTACTATGGAGGCTTTGCATGTTACAATTATTAATTTTGAGCGTTAATTTTAATGCATGTTAAGTGCAAAAACCTAACACACTTTAGTAAAAGGGCCCTTTATTTATGTATTTAGATATTTATTTATAATTGCTTCTGAACCACTCACAGTGACCTAAACATCATTCAAAGTGGTTTACAAGAAATAAAATGCAGCATGATAGCATCAGGTTCAGCTTTATAAGGGCTTGTTTTTAATATTTTCCCAAATTTATCTGTTTATGGTTTATCACATACTTGATATATCGCTTTTAGCACCAGCATCAAATGGTAATAAAAATAGTTTTCAAAAAATAGTGAAAAAGACAAGAGAAAGAAATGACAGAATACAGAATAAGTTAAAGCCTGTTTGCAGTACATCCCGATCCGAGGGCCAGCCCCACCACCAATCAATCATTCACCTCAAAATGCCATTTCAAAGAAATAAGTCTAAGTATTTCTTGTATGGTTTAAGAGAAGATTGTAATCTAATAGACAGAGGAATGGCGTTCCAGAGAGCTAGAGCCAAAAAACAGAAAACCAATTGCCTGGTATTATTTTATTATGGGTCTGTGAACGGAGGGACCTAGAAGGTGTATAAGGGAATTAGAGGATCTGCAAGGTACAGACCAGAGTAAAATGCTTTGTGCGACAATATCAAGAGTATGAATTTTATATGAGACAGAATAGGGATGTGACAATCTAGTCATTAATCTACCAAAGCTGAAGGAACTGTATTCTATGTTATTTTGATTGTACTGTAACTTGCTTTCTTGTCTTGTAATATGAATATTGATTATTACCCACTTTGACCAATCGCGATTACGTGGGATAGAAATCAGTTTAATTAATTAAATAAATAAATAAATAAAATAATCTGTTTGAATTTTTGCCAAAGAACAAGGATTAATATGTTATGATTCTTAAGTTGGAAAAGATTTATTCAACCTGGATTATAAATAAAGTGCAAGATATACTTAGGAACTGAGTTATTTTGAAATGTTTAGTGCAATTAAAAAGTCAGGGTTTGAAAATATTTTAAAAACACTGCAGTTTCCAGCAAAGTTAATTTAACACAGCCAATTTAAAAACACTTTAGAACAAGATGTCTGATGACAATATTGCACAGCTGTCTAGAGGAAATGATTCTTTTGAGACCTTTCCCTTTTGACAACTACAGGCCAGTTAGTCCTGACCTCAGCGGTGAGTAAATTATTGGAAATGCTGCTAAAACAGAGGACAGTGAGGCTTCTGGAGATTAATGGATTGCAGGATCCGAGGCAGCATGGGTTTACCAGTGGCAAGTCTTCTCAGACAAATCTGATTGATTTCTTTGACTGGATGACCATAGAGTTGGATGGAGGGAGAGCCCTAGATGTGGTGTACTTGGATTTCAGTAAAGCCTTTGACATCGTTCCACACAGGCGTCTTATTAATAAACTGAGCACCCTAGGGATGGACCCTAAAATGACTGACTGGGTAAGAAATTGGTTGAGTGTAAGGTGACAAAATGTACAAATAAATGGAACTCACTCTGAGGAGAAGGATATTACCAGTGGGATGCCGCAGGGATTTGTCCTTGGTCTGATCTTTTTTTACACATCTTTGTTAGTGATACTGAAGAAGGGCTATCGGGTAAGTTTTGCCTCTTTGCAGATGATACCGAAATCTGCAATAGAGTAGGGTCCCAGGAGGGAGTAGATAACATGAAAAGCGATCTAGCTAAGCTTGAAGAATATTCAAGAATTTAGCAGCTGAGATTTAATGCTAAAATATGCAGGGTCATGCATTTGGGCTGCAAAAATCCAAGGGAGTGGTACAGTGTAGGGGCAAAGTACTTCTGTCCACAAAAGAAGAGCAGGACCTGGGCGTGATTGATTCTGATGATCTTAAAGTGACTAAACAGGTAGAAAAGGTGATGGCAAAAGCCAGAAAGATACTTGGGTGCCTAGGGAGAGGAATGGCCAACAGAAAAAAGGAGGTGATAGTGCCTCTATATAATTCTGCAATTCTGGAGACCGCACCTTCAAAAGGATGTAAACAGGATGGAGTTGGTGCAGAGGGTGGCTACTAAAATGGTCAGTGGTCTTAGTTATAAACCATATGGGGACAAACTTAAAGAGCTTAATATGTATACATTAGAGGAAAGACAAGATAGAGGAGATATGATGGAAACATTAAACAACTCCTTGGCCTAAATGCACAAGAGGAGAGCCTCTTTTGATTGAAAGTAAGCTTTGCAATGAGGGGGCATAGGATGAGGGTGAAAGGGGCTAAACTCAGCAGTAATATGCAGACATATTTCTTTATGGAAAGAGTGGTAGATGCGTGGAATAGTTTTTACCAGCGGAGGTAGTAGAGATGAGGACACACAGAGAGGATTGCTAAAGGAAAAAAAGGGAGTATAGTATTTGATATGGAAGGGCAGACTAGAAAGGCCTTGTGGTCTTTTTCTGCTGATATGTTTCTATGTTTCTATTTTCCAGATTCAATTACCAGAGAAAAGTTCCCACTTAAGAGCAGGTAAGTGGAGTGGAGGAGTGGCCTAGTGGTTGGGGGCAAGGTACTTCAGGCCAGAAGGTCAGGGGTTCAAATCCCACTAGAGGACAGCAACCTTGGGCCGGAAGGACTGGGGTTTCTAGTCCCACAGGTACTCCTTGTGGTCTTGGGCAAGCCACTTAACCCTCCATAGCCCATGTTCCCTGTAAAATAGTTATCTCCAAGTTATAATGCCCTGTTCAATGTAATTTCAGTTTGTTCAATGTAAACCACACTGATGCAGAATAGCACGGTATATAAGAGAATATAAATAAAATTAAAAAATATATAAGCAACTCTAGATAGTACTTTTAAAATATGAGTTTAGGTTTTTTTACTTCTGCAGAACTTTTAGGAAAATCTGTCTGACCTTCTTTCTTTTATTTTACAGGTTCTTCTGTTTTCCCATTTCAGGAGTCCCAGGTAAATATACTCTTCCCTTTACTATTATTTACTTTAAAGTACTTTCTTTATTTGAACTCAGATAACACAAAATGTCTGTAGATGCAGCAAGATGTTAAAATATAGCACTACTTATCTTCCCTGAAATGTCTGTCTTTGTATGGGGGCCCTCAGGAACAGGATCTAGTCTTGATCCTCTCTTGTTCCAGTTTCCATGTCCACCAGCTCCAGCAGTCTGTCTTTAAAAATCATTAAAAGAATCTAATTTCCTGAGATGTAGTTGCCTCTGGTTGATTTGGTAACTATACTATAACCCTCAGATTAGGACTTGTTTCTAACTAATTCAACAAAGTAAAGAAGAAGAATTATTCAGTCCTATCTAATTCTCACCCTCACCTTCACTCCCACGCAAACGCACTTCTCACCCAAACAGGGACAATGAAAATCTTCAAATTCATAGGTCAAACCTTAGCCACCCAGTTCAGATAAGTAAAACTGGAACCATCAAAAAGGTTGGTGAATATTAACAATACCCTGGTCAGTACACTCAAAAATAGTTTTGAAGCAACAAAAGTCTAAAGCAGTATTTCAAGAAGAATCAGAATTTCTACTTCAGCTCAATGAATAAGGTTTGTTTTATTTTTCAGAGCAGCTTCCACTGTCTCCTAGACTACTTCCCAGCGCACTAATGCAGTGTTCTTAAAACTGGCTTCAGGAACGGTCTCTTAAGTAATCCTGTCAAAATTATTTTTTCTGTCCAGACAGAAGACAAATCAGTTTCCCTGTTCGTCCCTGTGCAACACTTCACCAACAGCTGTTTCACAAGCAAGCAGCTCACAGTCTTTCATCAATTAAAAAAAAGAAACTTTTCCTCTCCAACAGCAGTTTAGGCCAGTCTTATCTTCTATTCTATTAAGTTTCACTCACAAAAATTCTTTCAGTGTAGCAGTTTCTCTCCACAAAGACATTCTTGAATTTAAAAATATATATATATGAAAATGTTTAGCCTACATCCTCACTCACACTAACACAGCTCCTCTGCCCCAAGCCCCAAGTTCATACAATTTCTTTTTAAAATTCAGTTTGAAGGTGCTCTCATCAACCACATGCTTGCACACATGTCCTCTTCATGTCCGAACTGCCGCAGCAATATCTGCTCAAACATTCCCAGAGTCAGTAGCAGTTCTCCTCTGCCTTTCCCAGAGTTGAATAGTCCTTAGGGTATTTCTGACAGGATTAATGCTGCCGATATACAAATATCTCAGCCTTTGTCTGCCTTACAGGCTCTCTGTCACAGTTTTGTATACTATTAATTCTATACCTGAACTCCGAGTGTAAAAAATCACAAACTGTGGTAATTGCCCACAGTCCCCATGAGCTCTTCCCAGGTCTCCTCAGTCCTGCCTTGCGCTCTCCTCTTCTCCACCATTCAGTTGTAGGCTCATGCTGCCTCGCTCCCTCCGCACATGCCCACAATCTTGCATAGATGCGGTGTCCCCACTCCCCCCACCTTACTCTGGGTTCACAGCTGATTTTCTTTTTAGATTTACTTTGTTTTCATGTCCATGGTGCTCCCAGACCCTCACACACCAGGCAGACCTTCTGACATCCTCTGCTGGCCACTAAAACCCCAAATCACCCCAGCCACGATGACCACGACTCACAGCATGCTTGCTGCCCTTAGACCCTGTGCAAACCCTGCCTTCTTAAAGGCGTGTTGTGTTAGTCACAGTAGCCCAACCGCAGCACCTGCAGCCCTGAGCAACCCTCAAAGACAACTTGCTGCCTGGCCTCCTCTGATAATGTGACAGCTATAGACTAGCCTTCCCGGCACTCTCATCAGGGCCCAGATACCAAAACACAGTCTTTTAAACCAACGGGTTACATTAACACCTTTGCATAATTTTATGTAGCTAAATTTGATTACCACACTCATTATTCCCTTTTCCCGGATCATTTATAAATATGTTCAAAAGCACCACTCCCAGTACAGATCCCTGGGATAGTACCACCAAATTACTGCTATGGGTCATTGTAGGGCTGTTTCTTTCCCCACAAACGCAGCTTTTTAATATCACTACTCCTTCCTGCTGGATGTGGAGAGAGATCACATAGGGACAGCATTAGTCGTTTGCAGCTAACACGGGGCAATATCTGCAAAAGCACTGCATTAGCTGCAAAAGGCCCACGGTATCCGCCAGGGACATTCCAAGCATTCTCCGTGCCGCTTCGTAGATGCAGCTTTCGTCACTCAACAGCTGCATCCGCGAAGTCTGCAGATCAGAGCAGCTAACACGTGAGGCAGTCACCTGCGGCATGCCTGCCCACACCCTCTCTCCTCCCTAATCCCACCTTTGCCCACATCACACGTTCCCCACGTTGGTTGCTACCACCAGGCAAAATTTCCGCATTAACCCCATGGTAGTAGCTACAGACACCTATTCAGTTCTGTATCTATTCTTTGACCCAGAGAAAGGCGGTATATAAATCCAGCTAAATAAATTCTACAAGAAGTGCTACATTTGGCAGAGTTGCTTGTAAAACACAACAGGAATTCTCCACGTCCTGACTTAAGATTTATGAATTCCCCCCTCCATGTCCTGCCTAAAATGGGCCTTTTTAATTTCAATCCTCTCTTTTCTTATCCTTGTATTTCCTCTCTTCCTTCACATTCCTTCTCTTTTAAGGATGTTTTTTCTGTCTACCTCACCTTTATTTAAAATTTCTCTTTCTCCTGTATGTGTATGTCTCTCCATAGCTACATGAAGCTTAAGACTAATTAGAGAAAATATTCTTTTACACAATGCGTAATCAAACTCTGGAATTCATTACCGGAGGATGTAGTAAAAGCTGTTAGTGTAGCTAAGTTTAAAAAAGGTTTCGGCAAGTTCCTGGAAGAAAGGTCCATTAACCATTAAAGAGGACCCGGAAAATCCACTGCTCACCCCAGAACGAGCATTGTGGAACCTGTGTGCCTTTTTGGGAACCTTCCAGGTACTTGTGACCTGGATAGGCCACTGTTGGAAACAGGATACTGGGCTTGATGGACCTTGTTCTGACCCAGTATGGCATATCTTATGTCCTTAGCTTGTCTCTCTACAACTAACCTCCTCTCATTTCCTTCTAGTCTCACACCCCTCCCCCCTTCCCCCCCCCCCCCCCCCTCCCCGCCACTTCCTTCCCTCTCCTGCCTTTTCTCTCCCATTTCTCAGCTTTGGCTCCTTTCACAGTCTCTCTTAGCCCTCTACTTTCCTAGTCCACCACACTACCTCTGAGGCTTGTGTCCCCTCTCCCAGTATCTCTGTCTACTGTTCTTCCTCTCTCCAAGATCATGTCCCCTTCTAAACATAGAAACATGATGGCAGAAAAAGACCATATGGCTTATCCAGTCTGCCCTTCCATACCAACTACTATATTCCCTTTTTTTCCTTGAGAAATCTTCTGTGTTTGGCCCATGCTTTCTTGAAATCCGATACTGTCCTTGTCTCTAATACCTCCACTGGGAGACTATTCCATGTATCTACCACTTTTTCCATAGAAACAAAGAAACAACCTAAGGACTGCTTCTCTTCCCTCTACAGCTCTACCAGCTGAGCTATCAAAGGAGCCTAAATGATTGCTGCTGCTCCTGTACTGTTTCTCAAGGTGGCTTTATTCTGCTTGACTGTTGGGCTTACTGAGGACTGAACCCTCAACAGCAGAGACTACAGACTTACAGATGAAGCTACACAAGTTTCCTTTACCCGTCACAACCCATGTCTCCACTCAGTTTCTCTTAACCTAAAAGCCTGTATCTACTCTTCTCCCACAGCTCCACACCCAGCCTCTTCCCTATCACCTAGTCCAGGGGTCTGCAACCTTTAAGACATAAAGAGCCACTCGGACCCGTTTCCGAAGGGAAAAAAAAACTGGGAGCCGCAAAACCATTGCGACATTTAAAACAAATCTAACACTGCATATATTGTTTCTTACCTTAATGCTATATACGACCCCCTACTTTTCCTGTTAAAATATAGGTGTTTGGCCTATACTCGCCGTATAAGACTACCCCTCTTCCTTCGCACACCAAAAAAAATACGCCAGAAAATATCACAACAACAAGTAACAATATTTGATTTCAAAATTATGATGATTTTGTAGTCAAATCACTAATATGAAATAAAATTATTTTTTCTACCTTTGTTGTCTGACCAATTTATTCTTTGATCATGCTGGTCCCGATCTGAGGCTTCTGCTTTCCTGTCTTCTCTTAGCTCTCTTTCTGTGGTCTATGGTCCATCTGCCATTTCTTATCTCTTCTTTCGTTTTCTTCACTTCTTTCCATCAGCCTATTTCCAGTCCCAGTAACCCTCCCCAATATCAGCCCCTTTCCAGTCCTCACTCCCAGTACCTTCCAATGTCAACTTGCATTCCCATGATTGCCACTGGTCTCCATTTCCTTCCAATCCCCCTCCTTCCCCACTGACCAGTCCCTTCTATTACAAATACCATGGCAGCCTTAGCCCCCAGTTATCTTCCAGGGCCAGCAGCTCTATCCTCCCCTCCCCACAATCAGCCCATGCCCATTCAAATCCCCCCAATCAGCTCGCTTCCAGTGCTAATCCCCCCTCAACCCCATTACCAGTGCTAGCCTCCCCTAATCAGCCCAATACCAGTCCTACCCCCCATCAGCTCATTACCAGTCCTAGCCTCCCCTAATCAGCTCATTTCCAGTGCTAGTCCCCTCAACCCCATTACCAGTGCTCCATCCCTCCATGTCAGCCCCCCTCCCTCCATCCATATCAGCTCCCTCCCGCCATGTCAGGCCGCTCCATCCCTCCATGTCAGCCCCCCTCACTCCATCCATATCATCTCCCTCCCTCCATGTCAGCCCCCTCCATCCCTCCATCCATATCAGCTCCCTCCCTCCATGTCAGCCCCCCTCCCTCCATCCATATCAGCTCCCTCCCTCCATGTCAGCCCCCTCCATCCCTCCATGTCAGCCCCCCTCCCTCCATCCATCCATATCAGCTCCCACCCTCCAGGACAGCCCTCTCCATCCATCCATGTCAGCCCCCCTCCCTCCATCCATCCATATCAGCTCCCTCCCTCCATGTCAGCCCCCTCCATCCCTCCATGTCAGCCCCCTCCTCCCTCCCTCCCTCCATGTCAGCCCCTCCTCCCTCCATCTATCCATGTCAGCCCCCCTCCATCCCTCCATGTCAGACACCCTCCCTCCATCCATCCATTTCAGCTCCCTCCCTCCATGTCAGCCCCCCTCCCTCCATCCATCCATATCAGCTCCCTCCCTCCATGTCAGCCCCCCTCCCTCCATCCATATCTGCTCCCTCCCTCCATGTCAGCTCCCCTCCCTTCTTCTGCAGCCGCGGCTCCCTGCCTCTTACGGAACCGCGGCTGTGCTTTTAAAATCATCTCGGAGCCCTTCCTGTCTTGACGGGCTCCGTGCAGCATTGTCCCGCCTCCAAACTTCCTTTAGAGGCGGGACAATGCTGCACGGAGCCCGTCAAGACAGGAAGGGCTCCGAGATGATTTTAAAAGCACAGCCGCGGTTCCCTAAGAGGCAGGGAGCCGCGGCTGCAGAAGAAGGGAGGGAGCTTACAACACTATTGCTTGTCACTGGGCGGGCAGTGTGCTCCGGAGCCGCGGCAAAGGTGAGAAAGAGCCGCATGCGGCTCCGGAGCCGCGGGTTGCCGACCCCTGACCTAGTCAGTTTTTTCTCTCCTAGAGAGTAACTCCTTTCTCCATGGACAAGCAGTCTGCCACTTCTAGGTGTGTCACTGCTGTCCACAGAGAACCCCCATTACAGTAAGTAACTTAATTTTCAATCCCCTTTCCCCTTCCTAGCCCCTATAGTCCTCTCCCAGGCAGCACTTCTCTGGTCTTTTTCCCTTATCTATAACTCTTTCTCTGCCATGGGCCACTCCCTGCTGCAGCTTCCTCCTCCCCCTGAAGCTCATTGGTCAGACACAGTCAATCAATAGGCTGCAGGGTGAGGCAAGAGTAGTAGCCTAGGTGTCAGAAGCAGTTCATTCCTCCCTTCCCTTGGGGCTCTGCTGCACAGAGCTCAGCTCTCAACCTAGAGAAATTCAGGTAAGAATATTGGGGTGCTCAAGCACCACAGCATCTACAGACAAGGAATTTCCAGTTACACCTTGACAAATTGCCTATACATATTACATTTTATGAACTTCAGAAGGAAGCTCTCTTTGGCATGATGCAAGTACTACGCTGAACATTAGCAGTAAATTTGAAAGTCTGAGATTATTCTCCACATACCCTGGCTTAGGTTCATGACTGTCACGGTATGCGCAAAACTAACCCATTTGGAGAAATTGCCCCTTGGAGCCTATGCATGAGGTAATTTATAAAATATTTCCAGTTTGTAAAGCATGTTTTGCACATGAAAAATGGCTGATATAAGACTGCAGGAGTGAGCATGGAAAGAGCCACATATGTATCCTTATATAAATGATGACTAAACATTGCCAGAGGCGTATTTTGAGTGGCGTTGCAAGGTATGCATGTAGTATAGATGGAAAGCTGCACTTCCAAACTTAGGAAAAATCACTAAAGAGCTGAGAAATCATGTAAATAAATTCAATAACAATTAATTGTTTTAAATATCCTGCTGAAAACCATGCAATTTCCCGCACATTTTAATTATATCTCAGGGAGACGTAATTAAGTATTTTGCATAAAGGTTAGTGATTGCTCCCTAAATATTTCACATCACAGCTGCTGCAGGATCATTTGCATATTATGCAAATAGACCGGCAAAACAAGAAAAACATCTGTGTCAGGCCTTTCCCACTGAGACATCCACAGGTCAGTACTTCAGCTCTAGAGTCAAAAAATGCAAGTCCTACAGTGGACACAGACGCCTAGTGGCTTTGTTCATTCTTCTGAGTGTCCTGTGAAAGGAAGCGGAAACGCCCTCTGCCGATTCAAATCCAGATCTAAAATATATCAGTGGCTGCATTTTAGCCGCATCAACAAAGTTATGAAAGTTGCACTTATGTAAAATGAACCTCAGAAAATAAAACTACAAATCTTCATAAACTATTTTACAGCTCAGGGAAAATAGATTTCATACTTTCGGACCAGATCTAAAATTTCTTGCTTGAATGATTATCCATTTCCCTTCATCTATATATCTCCAAAAAGATATTGTGGAATTAGAAAAGGTGCAGAGAAAAGTGACCGAAATGATAAAAGATGGAATGGCTCCTCTATAAGGAAAGGCTGAAGATATTAGCACGGCTGGCGCAATCATTAGGCGTATTAGGCAGTCGCCTTGACTACCAAAGTCTCCAGGACCTGCAGCAGTAGCAATTACTGCAGCTATTATCACAACTCCCAGCACTGTGTGCGCTTCTTTCTTCTGCCCCCTGCGATGCACACTTCCTGTTTGCATGGGGGTGGAAGTGGTTGACCCAACCACTTCTGCCCCATGCAAACAGGAAATCTGCATCGGGGGGGGGGGGGCAGAAGCAGGGAAAGCACGCAGCCCCAAGGTTATGGTAAGTGCTGCGTTGCCGTTTAAAATTAATTGCTGCCGCTGCAGGTTCCAGAGAGGGGCAGCAGTGTCACTAATGGAGGCAGCCGTGGGAGTAGGGGGGTGACAGGAATAAGGTTCACTTAGGGCCAGGGCTGGCCCATCACCTAGGCGGTCACCTAGGGTGGCAAACCTCCATGGGTGGCATGGCACGCATGGCCTGCCACCCCCTCGTGCTGAGCTGAGCCATGCCGCTACCCCCTTCCTCCCCCCCGTTACTACTGATTCCAGTGGCTGAGTCAGCTCTGCAGCAGCAGCAGGCCATGTACTTCGACACACATGTCCTGCCACTTCTGACCCCCCTGAATCAGCGGCAGTGTGACTCAGCATGGGGAAGAGGGGAGGGTGCGATCAGTGGGGGGAAGCAGGCAGCACGGCAGGGCTTCTGCCTAAGGTACCTCATATCTTTGCACTAGGCCTGGAAGTTAAGGCTGTTCAACTTGAAGAAGAGATGGCTGAGGGGAGATATGACAGAAGTCTATAAAATAATGAGTGGAGTGGAACGGGTATACACGAATCCATGGTTTACTCTTTCCAAAAGTAGGAAGACTAAGGGATAGGCCATGAAGTTACTAATTAATATATTTTAAAAAACTGGAGAAAATATTTTTCACTCCACACATAATCACTGGAACTTGTCAGATGATATAAAAACAGCATAGCTGGATTTAAAAAATGTTTGAGGAGGAAGGGGCTTTCCAGCTACTCTTTGCTCTCCACCTGTGGACTCCCAGCGCCTGGCTCAATCGGAGTAGGTGTGTCCAAGGACAGCTACCTCCATGGAAGGACATTCTCTCCCTGCAGGATAAATCTGTGGTAGTCTTTGCGGCCATGGCTCGTGGCCCATGGGTTGCGCTCTGAAGGGGAGTGCCCTAAGGGGCAAGACATGCCTCTTTGGTGTACCGGCAGTCTGCATCTTTTTTTTTGGGATTGTGGGTGAGTGCTCCCCGGTGGACATGGGGAAGTGGAAGATCAAAGGAGGTCCGAAGGTTGTTCTTGCTGTGTCTACTCCAGGTAAAATCGTCAGCCCTCTTGATAAGCACCTGGACCCTTTGCATTGTGGACAGACTTCACCCGATGGAGCGTCTTTTAGCTCCAGGGGGCCGACGCCACCTTTACCCCCGTTGCCTATGCTGTCTTCAACTGTATTGGAGAGTGTATCACCTGAGGGGTTGGATGAAGGTTCACTGGTGAAGATTCCAGAACCTATGGCTCCTGTAGAGGCTTCAGAATTAATTCTGACTTCTCCTGATGGAGAAGTCACTTTGAAGGATTTGTGGCAGGTGGTTAGAGCAATTGATGTTAAATTGTCTTCAACTGTAATTTCCTTGTGTAATTTTTCTGAAGGTACTATGGAGATGTTATTAGATATAGATACTAGACTTGTGGGTTTATTTATTTATTTAATGCTTTTATATACTGCGCTTTTTAAAATCAGTGCGGTTTACAGATAACATTTTGTGCAGAGCAGGAAGAGCCTGCTTCGCACTTACATTGAACAGGAATTACAACTTGGGTTAATAACCATGGGGAGGTAAATACAGGCTATATACAGGCTATATACAGTGTGGGCAGAAAGTCAATGCGCGGCTATGGTTACATGGTTTTCCTTGCGAGCTATGTACAGGGGTGTAAATTGGGTCGTAAGGTTGTGTCGGGTAGGGATGTGTTGTTAGCCTGGGCATAGTGCAGGAGAAAAAGGTGGTGCTTTAGTGCTTTTCTAAATTGTGCGAGGTCAGTGATCATGCGGATGGACACTGGGAGCTCATTCCAGCAGGTAGGTGCATAGAACATGAACGCTCTGTTTTTTGTTGCCTGAGTGCATTTTGTTACTTCACTGGGGATTATTAGTGTGTTGGTGGCGAAGAACCTTCTTGCTCTGGATGAGAGTCTGGGGTGGATAAGGTTTGTCAAGGAGCCGGAGGTTTTTTTGTTAATGGCTTTGAAAGTTAAGAGAGCAACTTTGTAAATGAGTCGGCAGTACATTGGTAGCCAGTGGAGGTCCTTTAGGATTGGAGTGATGTGCTCTCTAGAGGCCCCGTGTAGGAATCGGGCCGTGGCATTCATAGCTAACTGTAGGGGGTTAAGTGTGTTCTTAGGGAGCCCATGAAGGATCACATTGGCGTAGTCAAAGTGGGGGGTTACTAGCGCCTGGAAGACTGTCCGGAAGTCCTCTGGTTGCAGTAAGGGTGGGAGATGTTGAATTGTCCTCATCTTATGGTAGACTTTCTTGACAGTGTTGCTTATGTGGGCTTTGAGGTCGAGGTGCTGGTCAAGTGTGACTCCTAGGTAGCGGATGGTGGGGCAGCTCGGGAGCTTGGCATCTCTTGTCTTTAATGTTGCCGGAGGGATGAAGGTTTGATTTCTCATGATGAACAGCACTTCTGTCTTGCTGAAATTTATTTTGAGACTCTGTGAGTTAAGCCAGTCAGTGACGGCATCAAAGCATTTTACCAGTGAGGATAAGTCTGGCTGATCAATGGTGAAGGGGGTGAAGAGTAGTATGTCATCCGCATAAATCAGGCAGGAGATGTTGAAGGAGCGGATGATGGCACATGTGGGCTGCATATATATATTGAATAATAGGGCAGATAGTGAAGAACCCTGGGGAACTCCATGTTTTTGTTGGAGGTCGTAGAGCCTGTGCATACCTGCTGCCATCTATCTGTTAGGTACAATTTGCACCAGCTCCAGGCTGAGCCCTGGATTCCTTTTTCCTGGAGACATGTCAGGAGCTGCTCATGGTTGACAGAGTCGAAGGCCGCGGAGATGTCCAAGAAAATCAGGGCATATTCTTGTCTGTTGTTGTTAATCCCTGTGATTAATGTGTTAAAAAGAGTGGCAAGAAGCGTTTCGATTCCATGTGATTCTCTGAAGCCATATTGGCATGGATCAAGGGGGGCGGTGGAGTCAATGTGTTCTTGGATTTGCCATTGAACTATCTTCTCAATAATCTTGGCTAGAAGTGGGATGCTTGAGATTGGTCGATAGGACCCCACCTTCTGGGGGTCCAGTTTGTTGTTCTTCAGAAGGGGTCAGATCGACGTCTGCTTGAGACATGCTGGGAACATTCCTGTGGAGAAGGATCGCTCCATGATCCTGGCTAGCGTTGGACTGAGTTCTTTGCGCAGAGATCTATCCAGTGAGCTGGACATGGGTCATTTGGAGCAGTGGTGGCGTTGATGGTTGCGATGATGTCCTCGATGCCTCTTGCTGATGGTGTTGTAAGTGAGTTGAGCGGTCGTGGTTGATTTGTTTTGTGTCCGGGAGTGGGTTTCTTCGCTATGCTGTATGCTAGTATGTAGTCTGCATATTCCTGTGGGTGTATCATTGTAGTCTGTGTGGGCGAAGGTTCTTTCGTCATGGACTTCACTAAGTTGAAGAGGTCATGAGGTTTGTTTAGTGAGCCGGAGTGGTATTCTTTCATTTTCACTGAGATGGAATCTCTGTGTGAGTTAAGCTGGGTGATATAGGCTGCTTGGTCAGTTGGGGACCGGGATCGCCGCCATCTTCTTTCCAGTTTCCTAAAGAGAAGTAGTGATGACCGTAGCTCTGTGGAGTACCATTGTGCTGGTTTCTTACCTCTAGGTGACTTGCATGGGGTGGTTGGCTTGGTTGGGGTAGGTAGGCATGCATAGGAATTCAGGCTGTTGTTCCATGTGGCCATCAGATCATCCAGGTCAGGCGAGTCTAGCTGGAGGTTTGGAAGGACTTCATTTAGGATCGCCTCTTTGTCGAACAGTCTGAATCGTCTTATGGGTGAGGGCGGGCTTTCGGCTGTTCTCTTAGGCATGTTGCTGTCTTGGATATCTGGAATTTAATTAGGTTGTGGTCGGTCCATGGGACTGGGGTGATATCTAGCTTGAAGTTGTAGTTTGGGCTTATGTCAGGTCGTGGGCTGAATATGAGGTCCAGTATATTTCCTTTCCGGTGGGTAGGTGTTTCAACTATCTGATTGTAGCCAAGTTCGTTGAGTGCTTCAAGGAAGGCTTTGGAGTGGGTATCTTGGAGAGCTGGAAGGTTAAAGTCTCGCAATTTCCAGTTTGGCCTGTGAGTGTTCTTAGGGTTACAGGCAAGGTCAGTTATAGTTGCAAGGTCTTCAGGGGAGGAGGACGATGATCTGTAAATTAGGTTGATGGTGTTGTGGCTGTTGGATATAGCGAGTGTGTCGAGGTGTGTTGTGCTGATGGTTTTGATCAGCTGATACATGAGCTCTGTTTTTGATAGGATGAATGTGCCACCATCTCTGCGGTTAGGTCTGTGGCAGGTGTAGCTTGAGAAATTGGGGGGATGAGTTGGTTACTGAGGACTGCGTCTGAGTCCGTGAGCCATGATTCAGTGACTAGTAGGATGTCTAGTTCAAGGTGGGTTATAAGGTCGGTGATGGCTGGCCATTTCCTGCGGACTGAGCGTGCATTTATGAGGGCACATTTCAGGTTTCGCTGACCTAGGGGCTGTGCCGCTTTGGGTTTTGCGGAGTGTTGGATTGGTATGTGGATTAAGCGTGGGTGTGGGTTTTGATGAAATTCTGATGGTTTAAAATGTGAGCTGTCTTGATATCTTTATCCTCGGCCTTGAAGGGTTGGAATGAGGTTGTAGTTGGAGGTCGGATTGGGAGGGCTAAAATGAGGTTGTAGTTGGAGGTCGGATTGGGAGGGCTGATGAATGTGCTGCTAAGGAGGTACAAGCTGGTTCGGGTTAGGATGGATATGGCCATGTTGAATTGTGAGTCAGTACAGGGTACTGGTATAGGAGACAGTTTGTACAACAATAAATGCTTGCCTTCAATGAGGCTAACTTGTACAGCAATGTACACTTTTAGAAACCACAAGGCAGCAAGGCTACTTGTATGGGAGTGGCTAGCTACACAATGGTGACCTTTAAAACAACAATAGTTTTGTTTGAAACAACAATGGCTACTCAGATGGGGGTAGTTAGCTGCACATCTGAGACTACTCAGTGAAGAGTATGCAATGAATATTCTGTGCTTAACTGAGCCTTAAAGACTATGATAATTGTGGAGGAATGGTTGGCCTCAACAATGGTAGTTGCTGGGTCTTTCAGTTCTTACATTATGCCAATTACACAGGTACACTACCAAAAAACTGCCTCCAGTTTTGCAACTGATTCCTATAGATTTTGGGGTGCTGAATCCAGGAAAAATAGCCAAAATGTTCCATCACGTCACGTTTTCTTGCAAAATTAGATTTCTTACCCATATAAGGAATGTTCACATAATTTCTTTTTAGCCGACTGCAGTTTATTTTCTTGGCCCAAAATAGAGGTTGTAATGGTTAACTAACTAGAAACACTCCCTCATGATATTTTAGAGTGTTTTGTATTCATTTTATACATTAACAGGACAATTGGGAGGTGGGGGGCTAAATCCAGTACTCGCGCTGGCGCATGTTCTTTCCTGTTCGCCTCGCCTCGTTCGCTCGCTCAAACACGGTGGTTGCGACATGAACGTTCCTGTCAAATTTCAGTTTCTTGAAAGTTCATTATTACCTTTTGTTTGCTCAGTCGTAATCCAGCTTTATTCCGAAGTGGTTCACTACAGTTGTAGTTTGCAGTGCTGTGTATTTGTGATGGCTCACAGAGCCAGAGGTTGCGTCAACTCTCCGGACAGTTTTTGTTTTATTTGTGGGGAATATACCGTGAAAAAGCGGCAGACGAACATTTCTGCATTTATTAAAAAAGTATATTTCGCCTATTTCGGTTTGAAGTTAGGCGATCAAGACAAACCATGGGCTCCTCACAAAGTGTGCAAGACATGTGAGGAAGATCTACGCTTATGGATGAAAGGTAAAAAACAAGCATTTCGTTTCGGAATACCTATGATGTGGCGTGAACAAAGAGACCACAGCAGTGACTGCTATTTTTGCTCTTGCATTGTGAAGGGATGCAACTTAAAAAATAAGAACGTAATAAGTTACCCCAACCTTCCCTCAGCAATTAGGCCTATGCCTCATAGCAACGAAGGGACCTGTGCCTGAACCACCAAAATCTTTGGATCATATTTGTGTGGACGGTTCTGATCATGATGAGACTCATCAGATGGCTTTTCCCGATGAGTCCAGTACTTCCGAGTTTGAAACTGAACCAGATCCGAAACCTGAACTTTTCTCTCAAGCTGAATTGAATGATTTAGTCCGGGATTTAGGACTCCCAAAAGATGCTGCCCAACTGCTAGGTTCTTGGCTTAAACAGAAAAATCTATTGTCACCAGGAACAACTTTTTATTGGTACCGCAACCGCGAGACACAATTTTGAAGTATTTCAGCAAAGAGGAAGATTTGGTATTTGCAACGATATATACGGAGTGATGGAAAAGTTTAAACTCAAGTATGATCCTGCTGAATGGCGGCTGTTCATTGATTCGTCAAAAGACAGCATAAAAGGTGTTCTTCTTCATAATGGCAACACATTCGCTTCAGTTCCTATTGCTCACTCTGTTATTCTCCAAGAAAAATACGAGAATTTGGCCCTGATTCTTCAGAAGACTCGTTATGATGAGCATAAGTGGATGATTTGTGGAGACTTTAAAATTCTATCCATGCTATTAGGGCAGCAATCCGGTTTCACCAAATATCCCTGCTTCCTTTGCTTGTGGGATAGCCGGGCCCGCGTCCTACACTGGGGGAAAAAAGACTGGCCAATTCAGGAGTATTTGAGACCCGGTGAGAAAAATGTTCTTCATGAGAGCTTGGTACCTCGTGATAAAATTCTATTACCACCTCTCCACATTAAGTTGGGTCTCATTAAGCAATTCATCAAGTCCCTTCCAAAAGATGGTGAGTGCTTTCAGTACCTTTGCTCAAAGTTCCCCCGACTTTCTGAAGCAAAGCTAAAGGAAGGAGTGTTTGTTGGCCCTGATATAAGGAAACTCATTTCAGATGGAGCATTCGCTGAAACGATGTCTGAGAAGGAAAAAGAAGCCTGGGATTCATTCAAGGATGATGTTCTCAAATTCTTGGGGAACAGGCGGGATGAGAACTATAAGGATATTGTTGCCAGGATGCTCAATGCCTTCAAAGAACAAGGCTGTAACATGAGCCTGAAAGTCCATTTCTTGCACTCCCATGTGAACTACTTTCCCGAAAACTTGGGGGCGTACAGTAAAGAACAAGGTGAAAGGTTTCACCAGGACATCAAGGACGCAGAGAGAAGGTACCAAGGAAGATGGAACACCACTATGATGGCTGATTTCTGCTGGTTGCTGCTGCGGGAAACCCCAGATGAAAAATACGCCAAGCAGCGCACCAAGAGAAGCATTCGGGGGAAGAAGAAACAGGCCCACCAGGAGATTGATTGACCCAAGAATGACTTTAAAATCTAAACTGTGTTGACAAATATCGTGTTTTTACTAAACTTTGAAATAAAAATTTGCTAGTTATTACCACAGTGTCGGATCTCATTTATTAGAATTTTATTTTCACACCATCGGGTGTTTGTCTTCATGTATTGCAATAGTGCGGTTTGCGTTTTCTATTCTTACATACATACCTGTACAACATTTTTTGCACATTTCTTTGCTTTGCTTTGTGTCTAACCTCGCTCTTATATGCTCAATGTTTGTGCACATGTATGTGGCTGTTTTAAGTGCAGACAATTTTGCTACCATCACAGTGTGTTTTGTTGACATTACTCTATTCTTATGTGCTGCCTTGTTACAATTTTCTTTATTCTTATTTGAATAACTACTAAACAATTAGTATAAAGAATTCATCCAAGAAACTTTTATCTCGATCGCACTCAATCTGAAACGTTCACCTCAAACTGCTAACCCAATGTAGCAAAAAATCTGTACGTGATGGAGCAAATTGGTTACCAGATTTGGATTCAGCACACCAAAAAACGTAAAAATCAATCGAAACATTAGAGGCAGTTTAAAAAAAAATTTTTTTAGTGTACCTGTGTTATTTAAGCTATGCAGTTTCATGCACTCTTACATACGTTTAGTGGAGAGCTCAGTGTTCAATATGGTGATGCTTGGTTCCTTAGTTCTGCTGCTAGTCCTCTGGTTGTTTGGTTGCTTCTTACTGCGCTCTGTGAAGTTGGAGTGGCTGGACGCAGTGCCCCGCCTAAGGCACTCAGGCACAGACCCAATGGCGCTTCTTTTAAATGGTGCTGGGCTGCCCCGATTGGGCAGAGCACCCTACTGGGCGGCTGCTTCCAAGTTTCAGAGAGACAAGAGGGCTGCTGGAGGTGTTCGCGCCCGATGGCGCTTCTTTTAAATGCTGCTGGGCTGCCCCGATTGGGCAGAGCACACTGCTGGGCGGCTGCTTCCAAGTTCCGGAGGGACAAGAGGGCTGCTGGTTATAATAAATCTTTGGTCCTAGTGGAGGCCCAGGTGCAGTCTGTTTCTACTTCGCATGTGGCATCTCTTAAGGACTCTTTATTGGTCTATGCTCACTTGGAGGCTTTGAAAAATGCCTCCAGAGCGCGGAACCTGCCTTTCCTGAATTTTCCAGTGACTTATTTATTGTCACCAGAGATATTATTTGCTAAATATTGTTCTGAAATCCTTAAATCACACAGATGTATTATGTTCCTATGAAA
Organism: Ichthyophis bannanicus; assembly: GCA_033557465.1. NCBI lineage: Eukaryota > Metazoa > Chordata > Amphibia > Gymnophiona > Ichthyophiidae > Ichthyophis > Ichthyophis bannanicus. Next base: position 127,973,387 of record CM066044.1, read on the forward strand.
GTACAAGTGACTGACCTGGACTTAGGGAAGTTTGATTCCCTTCGTCCAACTGTTAGCCAGAACTTGACCGAGTTTCTTGAAGACTCCACAGATTTGATCACAAGAAGGGACATCCTAGTGGGTACATTCACTGCTGAGGTTGTGAAGATTAAGATATTAAAACTGTTTTTGAATATAAGATGCTCTTTTTGTGGTCAAGAAAAAAATATATATTTCCAGATGTTACGCAATCAACTCAAACTCGCCATAAGCAATTTTTGGTGCTCAGGCAATGGGTTCTTTCACTTGTGCTACCTTCTATTTGCAGTTTCCCTGCAAAAGTGTTACAACATTGCAGGGTCACTCTTATGTTTTTCTTGATGTCTCCCATATGGAGACATATTTTTGGTAGACAGACAGAAATAGGAGGTTTTGCTGCAAAGGTATAAGTATGTAGATCCTCCTAATTATTTGGCTTTGTCTAATTTCCTAAATTTTTTCTTGGTTTTAGTCTGGTACTTTTCTCCGTGATGTGGGCTGGTACATTTGTCTTGTATTATTAATAGTGATGATTGTAATGTCCTGCAACTGATGGTTTTCTTGTTATCAGTGGAATGTAATTTTTTTCAAAATCCTATAAATAAAGAAAATAAATAAAAATGTTTGGATAAGTTCCTAGTAAAGTCAATAGACTCTTAAGGAAAACCTTGGGGCAAATAGCATGAAACCTACTTTTTGGGATCCTGCCAGGCACTTCATTGTTTTGGCCACTGTTGGAAACCAGATACTGGGCTTGAGGAAACTTTGGTCTGACCTAGTATGGCAATTCTTATTTATTTATTTATTTATTTCAACTTCTTATATACCGCACTCTTCGACATCAGCGCGGTTTACAAATAACAGAAAGGAACCAGAACAACAGGCTGTTTGGTATTACATATAACAGGAGTATCAACTTGGATAACATGGGAGAACTATTTACATGGAGTATACAATCTATTAGCTAGATAGCATGCTCGAACTATTTACATAAAATTAGCAGTGATGCTTGGAACAAGAGGGATATTGTGGATTATACTAGGTGAGGCTGTTATGTTACTGTTCATGTAGGGTAGTATTTGATGAAAAGGTGCAGTTTAAGGGCCTTTCTGAACTGGGTTAGGTCGGTTATGGCGCGGAGATCAGGTGGGAGAGCATTCCAGTATTTTGGTGCGCTAAACATGAAAGCTCTGTTTGATGTTGATAGGCTGCACGTTGTTATAGCCTTTGGGGTTGTTAGTGAGTTTAATGCTGCATGTCTCCTATTTCTATTTGATGGGATGGATTGGATGAGTTTGGTAAGTGATGTGGACGATAGACCATTTAAGGCCTTAAATGTGAGAATGAGGGTTTTGAATGTAAGTCTTCCATGTATAGGGAGCCAATGGAGCTCTTTGAGGATAGGTGTGATGTGTTCACTTCTGGCCGCTCCTAGAAGAACCCTGGCAGCGGTGTTCATTGCGAGTTGCAAGGAGCTTATGGTGGATTGTGGGAGTCCTTGTAGAATGGAATTGGCGAAGTCGAAGTGCGGCAGTATCAGTGCTTGGTAGATGGTTCTGAAGTCTTCGTGGTCTAGTAGGGGACGCAGGTGTCTAAGAGTGCGTATTTTGAAGTATACAGATTTTACGATATTGTTTATGTGTGATTTCATGTCGAGCCTATGGTCTAGTGTGACTCCGAGGTATTTTATTGTATCCTTGGTGCCTAAGTCAGCTCCCTTGACACTTATATGTGGTGGTGGGGTGAAGTTGGGGTCTCTTGTGATAAAGAGAACCTCAGTTTTCTTATGCTGAATGCGGAGGTTCTGTGACAGGAGCCATTGTGAGACTGCATCGAAGCAGTTTGTTATAGGCAGTAAATCCATTTGCATTGTGGAAAATGGCATGTAGAGTAGGATATCGTCGGCGTATATCATACATTTCACATTGAAGGACCTGATGATATCGCAGATAGGCTGCATATAGACGTTGAACAAGAGGGATGAGAGTGAGGACCCCTGCGGAACGCCTTGTCTTTGATGAAAGAGTTTTGATTCTCCTGTTGCGGATTTGACGTATTGCATTCTGGTGTCGAGGTATGATTTACACCATTCAAGTGCTGAGTTGCAGATGCCTTTTCCTTCCAGTCGACCGAGGAGAATCTCGTGATTTACCGAGTCAAACGCTGCTGCTGCTATATCCAAGAAGATTAGCACGACGCCTTGTCGGATGTTGTCTATGGTATTGAGAATATCATTGAAGAGGGTGGTAAGCAGTGTCTCGACGCCGTGGAATTCTCTGAAACCGTGTTGAGAATAGTCTAGAGGGGCTGCGGAGTCGATGTGGTCCCTTATGTTCTTATTTCTACATTACGGAAATATTTCCAAGAGGACGCTCATTAGACATCTATTCCAAGATAAAGGGACACATTTATATTCACTGTAACCAAAACTTTTTTTTTTACATAGCTTGAAAGAACAGGCTGATATTTCACAAAGCCTTTCACAGGAAAATCATCTCTGGCTACAAATTTCTGCTGTCATGCTGTTCCCAAGAAAGAGGGAATATATCTTTAACCATAGGACCCCAAAGAAAAAACATAGCTGTTATTGTTCATTAGTATTCCGGGTCTCCTAGTCGGACCCCTGAAGTATGCACACACAGAGTACAAGAATGGTGTAATGTTTTTCTAAAGGCAAGAAAAGTCCTTTCAGAAGCTAGTTCATTGACATGCGCTCTAAACAAGCATCTTTCATCAAAAATATTTGTCTCCAGATGGTATATTTTCATGGACACACAATTTAATGGTAATCATGAGTAAAACACGTTTGCAATTCTAATTACAAATTGACAATTCAAGTTGTGTGCTTAATTATAGAATTTCCAGGACAAAATACTGTATGTCTGTCAATGCTGGTCTCACTACTACTAGTTACCTGTGAGGGGAGACAAAGAACCAAAAGAATGATATTTGAATAATGACTAACAAGCCTTCTTTTTGCTGAATGTAAACTGAACTGAGGGTTAACAAAGATATTGTGGGGCTGAAATTCAAAGGCTATCTAGATACCAGCAAGTGAGATTTTCAGAGGCACTATCCAGACAGCAGCAACGAATATTTCCGTCTGACTGCCTCAGCACTCTCTGGATTGTGCGAGAGCGGTCTGGGGGCGGGGCTGGGACAGAGATGGAGATTATCTGCTTAGCGGCAATTTTCAACACTCCTGTCCGGATAACAGTCCTCAACTTAGATGAGCAAAAAAAGCTGCCTTAAATGCTAAGAGGATAGTGACTGAATAAGCGAGATACTGCCAGTGCTAATCACTGAATCACCAGATATTTAGTGCTGGCTACTAGCTGGATACGGGTGCTGAGTACCTGTATTTTATTTGACCACAGCTACCTGCTGTGGGTAAATATTGACCCCTGTAAAATTAAATTAAGGTAACACACTGCCTGCAAAGAGCTGTAAACATTTATTCTGAATTCTGCATATTTTTAAATAGAAGTATAAAAAAATATCATTGCAATATAAAAAGCTATGGGAACTGCTGTAGCAGAATACAGGCACAAAGTTTAAACAGGCATGCAATGCAAGTGAAAAAAACAAGTCTCTAGGTCATTTATGGAGTTTCAGCACAGAGTTATTAATAGTCTCTGTTGTAGCCCAGTCTGAAAGAGATGTGATCTGTTCTGTTCATCCCTAGTATTCCAGTCATTTCTTAGGCATCAGAGGCACATTCGTTTGGGAGTGGTTAAGCGTGCAATAAATGTAGCCAGCAAGAAGATTTTCTTCCATCTCTTATGTTTGTGCTTACATCTGACCAGAAACCATTAAGCTCTGTTCTATTCTATTTTATTGTAAGCCACAGAGAATAGTCTTGGACTAAATATGTGGGGTAGAAAAATAAAAAACATAAATAAGAATAAATGGCCAGTTTGGGGTGGAGTGGAAATTAACTGCATCATCATTCGACCTCATCTGACCAATCACGATGCCTCAACTCCGAGTGTCTAATGTATATGATGTTTTATGATTATGTTTTATCATGTATGTGAATTATGATCTGTGTAGATCTTGGTACTGTGCAGAATAGAAATGTTACTAAATAAAATAAAATAAATGCCCCCTGAACATTTTAGCCTGTCTTTCTTACAAAGAAACTGAAAGAAAAGTTTTACTCACTTAAAAGTTGTTTCTGTGAGTCAGTGAAGCTTATATTTCCATGCCAGAAGGGGTTGGTCAGGGGAAAACATTTGCTCTTAACTATGGAAACAAAACAAGACACAACAGCAATTCAGTTCTAAAACCTAAAACCATCTTAGGTATAACTTGTAACTAAACAAACTCTAATAACGCACAGCATGATTTCCTAGGAAGGGCAAATAATTGACTACTAAAATATTTCCCCCACAGGAATTTTTTATGGCTTATGAATACAAGATTTACCCATGCAGATCTGCACTTGGAGAGGTAATCATATGGAAAATAAACACTTACATCGGCAAGTTCTCCACAGTCCTGAATGGGAGCTCAGAGGATCCGAATAATTGCCAAATTTCTCCAGCTCCGAAGCATCAATAATGTACCAAAAATCTGTACCTATAGCAACCACCAGAAAGATGAAGCTTAAAATGCCAACCAGCGCCACAAACAGGGACAGGATGCTCAGTCTGAATTTCATGATGAAATTGCAGCTTATTCCAGCATCACTTCAGCTCCTCTGTGTTCAGACCTGAGGTAGATGTGCACAGTCAGTACTTTTGAGTTTGCCATCTGGAACTGGAGTCAGATCTGATGCTTCCAGCTTCTGCAGCCTTCCCGAAGGCGTCAAACATTCTCTCTGCCGCTTCTGTCCTGCTGGTGGCGTTTCATCTGTCAGCTCCAAAACTCTGGTGTGATTTCTGAGCTCTAGCCACTGTTTATCCCTGCATACAGGAGAGAGATGAGCAGAGACAACAGCAGACAATTACTTGTCTGAAAGCGCATTACAAGTTTTCATGTTTGGTAATTTCCAGTCTAAGCATTCTTCATTTTACTGAGTTCTCCCGCTAGTGCGCAGCATGCTTTCACTCTGTCGGTGAGAAAACAACTGATTGTAAAACTGTATTGAATCACTGTTAAAGCCACAACCATGTTTGTGGTACAAGAAATATTATTAAGCAAAGGATAGGAGACAAAATTGTTAAGCATTTCTAATTCATACTGCACAAATAGATTGCATTTCCCCTGCCATAAATTCTTCACAGCCGTTGCTTTAGGTCTTAATAACTAAAAGGAATGGATGGTAGGAAGGTTTAGTCTAAAGGAGATTTATGAACTTCTTTAAAAGAGGTTCGTAAGCCAATTCAAGAAGTTCAGAAAAAAAATCACTGGGTCAGTATCCAGAAGCACTTACCTAGGTAGCCGCACCTGCTACCCAGAGAAGTGTTGCTGAACAGGATATTCAGGGAGACCATGGGGTTATTTTAGAAATCCTTTTCATGCTTTGGATGTCTGAAAATGAGCATTCAGACGTCCAAAGCACAATGACATCCCCAGAGCCATCATAGAAAACGGGTTTAAAGATGTCCCCTACACGAGGACGTCCAAGTCGGAACAGGGGCGTGGTGTAGGCATGTCTGGGGCATTCTCAAGATCTTGGATAACCTCCCAATTTCAGAAATGCTCCATACACCCTGAGCCATGTCAAAATGTATACCTGCTCCAGGCACAAATAGGCATCGAAAGATGCTCTTGTTGCCAGTCAAGCATCTGGATGTGGTGAAGGAGGTACACTCATATCCCTTATATTTTCCATGTTGACAGTGAACGTTGATGGAGAATGAGGGCTCTTGTTTTTGTTTTGCCACGACGATGGGCATTCCCGTATGCAAAATAGCGGTGCAGGCATCCGCGTCAGCGACATGTGTTTCTATAACCAAAACATATACATCCCCAGTGTTTTCCTGCATGTTGTGCCCTAGACGTCCCAGATTGCACTTGGATGCCCTTTCTTAAATGCCACTTTATGAGGGTAATTTTATAAGGGGGCTCCTGGTTTAAGAGGGAAAGGAGGGCCTTACTTAGGCACTGCTTTATAATCATAAATAGGTGCCTGTGTGTCTTTATGAAATATTAGTGTGAGCAGCAGTAATCATGCCACAAATTTACGCATGAGAAAACAGTCAAGAGCGAGGGGTAAACCAAAGTGTAATTTTATTAGAAAGAACCACTTGAGCCTCAGACCCCACCCGGCCGCGTTTTGGCACTAGCCTTCGTCAGGGGTGTCAGCCACTAAACATATAAAGCACATAAAAAATATGGTTAATAATACTTGTTAACCAAATATTATTTGGAAACATTATAAATATAAAATCAAACAGGAAAGTATCCTTAACTATAAAGTGCATAATATAAAACTCATAAGATTTATAAAGATTCTGGTATAAAAGAAACTAATAATAAGGCTATATAAAAACACATAGAAGACATACAGGAAAGGCTATATACACTTTCCGCATGCAAATAATTAAAACAGATAATTACAATGAAACACTGAAATTATCATAGAAAAAATGGAGGATATCCTAAATGGCAAACCAAATGACATAATCTTATCCACAATCTTATCCGGATGAAGGGAAGGTGATTAGCGGTGTGCCCCAGGGTTCGGTCTTGGGACCGGCACTGTTCAATGTATTTGTGAGTGATATTGCTGAAGGACTAAATGGAAAAGTCTCTCTTTTTGCAGATGACATGAAAATTTGCAACAGAGTGGACTCCCATGAGGAAAGATCTACAAAAGTGGGAAGAATGGTCTAATGCTTGGCAGTTAAGATTTAAAGGGAAGACGTGTAGTGCTATACACTTGGGAAGCAGAACTCCAAGGGAAATGTATGCGATAGGGGGCGAGAGGCTGGTGTGCACAGACCAGGAGAAGGACCTCAGAGTGATTGTTTCTGAGGATCTTAAGGTGGCGAAACAATATGACAAGACGGCAAAAGCCAGAAGGATGCTTGGTTGCATACAGAGAGGAATTACCAACAGAAAGGAAGAGGTACTAATGCCACTGTGCAAGTCGCTGGTGAGGCCTCACTTGGAATATTATGTTCAGTTTTGGAGACCATAGCTCACAAAGGATATAAAAAGGCTGGAAACACTTCAGAGGAAGGCGACCAAAATGATTTGGAGCCCACGTCAGAAGACTTATGAGAAGAGACTTGAGGACCTAAATATGTATATGCACCTAGGGGACAGGGGAAATATGATTCAGACCTTTATAAAAGAGTATTAATGAACAAACAAACGTCTTCCAAACACGGGGAAGCTATAAAACTAGAGGGCATAACATGAAGCTGCAAGGGGAGAAACTGAAAGGCAATTTCAGGAAATTCTTTTTCACTGAACGGGTGGTGGATGCTTGGAATGTCCTCCCGATGCAAGTGGTGGGGGAAAAAACAGTAATAGAATTCAAAATGGCATGGGACAGACACAACAGGATAAAATCAAAATAAACATAACTATCTCTTATATCTCAGCAAATAGGGGTGACCTACACGGAGCGGTGGGTACACCCCTAAACAAAGGCATGGGGAGGGGTGACCTGCACGGAGCAGCAGGTGCACCTACTCTTGCCATCTTGCTGGGCAGACTAGATGGACAATACTGGTCTTTATCTGCCATCATATACTATGTTACTATGTTACAAAACCACAGTGAAAAGTGAATAGCCAATTCTAATGAAAAATGACCACAAGGAGGACCTATGAAAAATCAGGGACCCAGACACATATATGTATAGCCAATTTCATAATTGATTTAAAATCTAAAGTATATCTCTGAAATGATCTTGAAAATAAACATAAAAGAAAAGACATGATTGAAATAAAAACAGAAGGAGGCACATGTGACAGAGAAGAGAGTAAACCATATTTGAAAAGAAAGCATTACCAGAAAGCTCCTGCTTCGCTGTATCTGCGGGCTCTACCCAAACTGCACCCCTGGCTACGCCAAGCCAAAGTACACGTCTTCATGACAATGGGCGAACTTTATGCTGTTCAGTATTTTATGAAAGGCCATTAATGTGCATATGTGGTTATATATACATGAAAATAACGTTAGAAAATTATCCCCTATAGAGGTCATTCTATTTGGCAAATAGGGCTGATGTATGTGCAGCTCAGATGTGTTTGTGGCGATAATGTCCCTGAGTGTATGCACTACCCATCGCGCCCTGCAAGTACACAGCACTTGTGCAGTGATCGCTGTACATGGGCAGGAGGGAGTGGAGCGAGGTTGTGGCCAAGTGTCGGGACATACACAGCTTATTCACAAACGGTCTTTGTACGTTCCCCAGCACCCCAACAGATGTACAGGCTATTCCTGCTGGAATATGGTATAAGGGCAGGACTTAGTACTTATTTCAGTCTGATCTTCCATGCGTCCCATAGAAATGGGTGGCTGTGGTACCTGTTAACACAAACCTGACCAAATGTGACAGTGGCCATGATGCAGAGGCCTCTATTGAACTTGCGATTTGGTGCCACAATGAAAAGGGGACGGTAACCATGGTTACAGGACACCACTGCACACTCTATGAACGGCACGCTTCTGTTATGCAGAAGTCTGCTAATCTGCGGTTGTGACATGGCGGCAAGATATGAAACCATATCAGTTCCAGAATAGGAGTAAATATACAGACAAGTAGATCACATTGTCAATGTTCGCATACTAAATGTAGACTGGACCGTGAATGCAAGGGTCGCCACTCAGGAAACACTCATTGACAACACATATCTAACAAAAGGGGGAACCTAGTTTACGACACCAACTGCAAAAGTGTGGTAACGTGGAGACAGGCAGGATGGGCTGCGTCCAACTTTGTAGGATCCAGTGAGCGCATGTCCATCTATCTCCCCAATTCCGCCATCGTGGGTGTGTCTAGACCCCACAGTTGTGGAATTGGATCTAAATCAGCCTTGTTTTCGACTTTGCCATGGCTCCGGAGCAGATATACTTGTTCTGGAATCTGCCTCCACATGAACAGTGCCATTGACTACCTCAGCACTATCTAGATAGCTCGCCGCTGTGCTCACAGAACAATCCATCACTATCCGGAAGGAAGCAATATTCAGCGCTGCTATCCAGATATCCACATAACACAGGACACAGATATTCAGTGCTGACCGCTATCCGGATATGTGCACTGAATAGCAGGATTCTTTTAGCCACAGCAGCCAACCATTGTAGCTGAATATTCCCCACAATGGTTAATTTAATTTGTCTAAGATTAGTTTTTCTCTCTAGGTGAGAGATAAGCCAGTTTCTGGCAGTATCTGTAATGAAACCACCCAAATAATGGCTATGAGTTCTGCAGATCATTTACACATTTGTTTTTTTTTGGAGGGGGGGGCTAAGGGGTCTTGATGGATTTGCATGAAACCTGCAGCAAAACTAGCCAACGGCTTTTGTATTCTCCTATGGATTCTGAAGAAATCTGCAGATTTTTTCCAGTTTTGGAAGAGGCAGAAAGCTGCCCGAGTCATCTAGAGATGCAAATAAAATGTTTGCACAGCCATCCTCATGAATAGAAAGAGGGCTATGTTCTAAAATCCAGGGAAATTGTTTTACAACTACTGATTATAGGATAGCCATAGGAAAGATAGGCTGTTTTGTGGCTGGATTTGCAAAAATTGTTCTTGCAGTACAATGAAATTCTACTGTGTTACTTTATGAGTTTCTTTTCTTTTTTATTCTTTCCATCCTGGCAGAAAGTTGGAAAGAAATTATATATAGGTACATGCAACATGCAAAAGCTATTTTGTCTTGGGGCAAAATAGCTCGTCAAAAACTGAATGGAATGGGCCCAAATTTTGTAAGTGGGAAAAGACACATCAAGTTTGAAAGTGGACCAAATCAGATGGGGGGTGTTCCGGAGCAATAAAGTCCCTAAAATAACACCCTGATGCATTTCTGTAAGAGAGCCAATTGAAACAGCTACAGAACCTGTTGTCAGTGACTTGTGGAGGGTAATTAAATAACAGGTCAGCTAGCTGTAGAGGCAAATGGGCTGTTTTATAAGGCACATGGGGGCCCCAATGTCTTTATATAACACGAGGTACAAACTGCTAGAAATTGCAGCTAGATTCAAACCGCGGGCATTTAGGTGTGTAGTTAGCACATCAAGCTCATGCATACGTGTATATTTTATAAACAACATGCATAAATTCCAACGCCCCTGTGCTGTGGCAAAGCTCCACCTCCGAACATGCCTTCACGTGAGGGGGGTGAAATGACGCACCTTCTTGGCACCACGCATCCTTTCATATGTATAAACACTGTGGTAATTTTAGAGAAGCCATTTTATATAGTGCCGGCCCAACTATTAGGCAAACTAGGCAGGGCCTAGAGCAGCAGCTTCTGGAGGACAGCAAATAGCAGGACATTCAAAGTTAAACAATAGATTCTGACAGCCGGGGGGGTGGTGGCATGAGGGTTAAGGTTTGCCTAGGATGCCAATACCTTTAACCAACTCTCTGACCACCACTGCTTTTCTGCATGTAAAAAAATCCTTTATGAAAATGACCCCTTTAATGGCTAGATAAATTATCACACTTGGTTTAATTTTCCTTTTTAGCCCATAAGGGCTCATAACTGTCCATCAGATACACACAAACACACACATGGGAAGAAGGATACAATGATTTAAACACACACACACACACCACAAGCAATACATACCCATCCACACACACAATATAGATACACACACACAAACTCCCAGCGATACACACACAGAGGCAACACAATACACACCCCCTCCTCCACACCCACATGCAGGCAAAGCGATTGGAAATGAGATGCTGCTCATGCTTTCTCCTGAATAGAAGCTTCAGGAATACTGAAGACCCAGGAACGTTGCTGCTCTAGGTAACCGCCTAGTTCGCCCAGTGAGTCGTGACAGCCCTGCACATATCAGGTGCCCCTGGTTCTTCCACTGTAGCCACATCTGTTGCCTACAGTGGAAGACCAGTTTGTAAAAGGGTGTGTGTGTGTGTGTAGATGTGGAGTGTGGATGTGAGGGGTTTCAGCACAGGGGGAATAGGATAATGGATTTATGTGAGTTGTGCATTTTTGGAGAAATAAAATGTTGTATGATGGTTGTTTGGAGTAGAGGAATAGCCTAGTGGTTAGAACACTGGCTTGGTAAGCAAGAGACCAACCAGGGTTCAAATTTCCAGTGACCATGGGCAACTCATTCAACCCTCCATTGCCTTGAAAGAAAGGCCTGGCAATCTACTTTTGGTCACACTGCCAAGACAACTCAGGAGTTGCTGGGTCACCAGGAGTCAGCACTAACTCAAAGGCAGACATTGCATTTTTGTGATGGTTGTTTATAGAGGGTTTACGTGTATAGGGGTGCTGTGGGGGTCTCTGTGTATTTTCAGGGCATGGGGTTAGATTTTTGTATATAAATAATAGAGACCTTCATGAACATGAGCAGCAGTGTGCCTTAACGCACACAAACACCAAGCCAGTCTCGGTAACAGTCAGAAGGGTTTTATTAGCTGCATTTTGGTCAGAAATCAGAATATAATTCTAATAACTAATGTGGAGGGTCATTTTATAAGAAGGCACTAGTAAAAGTGCTTTTTAGGATGCCTGTTTTAAGCCTATTTTATGAAAACAAGTACCTACTTGTCTTTACCAAATACTAGCCTACGTGGCAGAAATCACGCTTTAACTTAAAGCATGGATATTTACACCAGCACATAAGAACATAAGATATGCCATACTGGGTCAGACCAAGGTCCATCAAGCCCAGTATTCTGTTTCCAACAGTGGCAAATCTAGGTCATATGTACCTAGCAGTTTCCCCAAGAGACACAAGTTCCACAATGCTTGTACTGGGACAAGCATTGATATCTTCGGTCACTACTTAATAATGGTTTATGGACCTTTCCTCCAGGAACTTGTCCAAACCTTTTTTAAACCCAGCTACACTAACAGCCTTTACTACATCCTCCGGTAACAAATTCCAGAGTTTGATTACACGTTGAATGAAAAAATATTTTCTTTTATTAGTCTTAAATAGTTTACCCTGTAGCTTCATTGCATGTCCCCTAGTCTTTCTATATTCTGATAACGTAAACAATCGATCTACGTTTACCCGTTCCACTCCGTTCATTAATTTATAGACTTCTATCATATCTCCCCTCAGCTGTCTCTTTTCCAGGTTAAAGAGCCCTAACCTTTTTAGCCTTTCCCTCATAGGAGTATCCTTCCATCCCCTTTACCATTTTGGTGGCTCTTCTCTGAACCTTTTCTAAAATCGCTATATCCTTTTTAAGATACGGCGACCAGAATTGCACACAATATTCAAGGTGCGGTCTCACCATGGAACGATATAGAGGCATTATAATATCTTTTGTTTTATTTTCCATTCCTTTCCTTATCATACCTAGCATTCTATTTGCTCTCTTGGCTGCCGCTGCACACTGGGCCGAGGGTTTTAACATGGTATCCACAATGACGCCTAAATCTTTTTCCTGGGTGGTGGTTCCTAATGTAGAACCTTGCATCGTGTAACCATAGTTTGGGTTGTTCTTCCCTAGGTGCATAACCTTGCACTTGTCCACATTAAATTTCATCTGCCATTTTGATGCCCAGTCTTCCAATTTATCAAGATCCTCTTGCAATTTTTCACAATCCTCTTGGGTTTTAACAACTTTAAATAGTTTTGTGTCATCTGCAAATTTGATAACCTCACTCGTTATTCCACTTTCCAGGTCATTTATGAATATGTCAAAAAGCAACGGACCCAGCACAGATCCCTGGGGTACACCACTATTCACCTTTCTCCATTGGGAAAATTGGCCATTTAGCCTTACCCTCTGCTTTCTATCTTTTAACCAGTTCCTGATCCACAATAGTACACTGCCTCCTATCCCATGACTCTTTAGTTTTGCCAAAAGTCTCTGATGAGGGACCTTGTCAAAGACTTTCTAAAAGTCCAGATACACAATATCAACTGACTCACCTTTGTCCACCTGTTTATTCACTCCTTCAAAAAAACATAACAGATTAGTAAGACAAGATCTTCCTTGTCTAAAGCCATGTTGGCTGTCTCCCATTAGGTCGTGACTATCAACATGCTGAGTAATTTTATTCTTTATGATGGTTTCTACCATTTTTCCCGGTACTGACGTCAGGCTCACCGGTCTGTAGTTTCCCGGATCACCCCTGGAACCCTTTTTAAAAATTGGTGTTACATTGGCGATTCTCCAATCTTCAGGTATTAGAGATGATTTTAATGATAGTTCACAGATTACTAATAGCAGGTCTGCAATCTCATATTTCAGTTCTTTCAACACCCTTGGATGTATACCATCCGGCCCAGGTGATTTGCTACTCTTCAGTTTATCTAATAGTTGTAAGACATCTTCCCGATGTATCGATATTTCCTTCAATTCTTCCGCACCTTTAAATACCACTTCAGTCATGGGTAACATCCCTACATCTTCCTCAGTAAAGACCGAAGCAAAGAATTCATTCAGTCTCTCCGCTATCGCCTTGTCGCCTCTTAGTGCTCCTTTATCCCCTTTATCATCTAATGGACCAACTGACTCTCTCACAGGTTTTTTGCTACGAATGTACTTGAAAAGGTCTTTATTTCGCGTTTTTGCTTCCGCAGCAAGCTTCTTCTCAAATTCTCTCTTTGCCTGCCTTATCAATGCCTTGCATTTGACTTGCCAGTGCTTGTGCTGTTTCCAGGTTTCGTCATTTGGCTCTTTTTTCCATTTCCTGAAAGATGCTTTTTTGGCAACAACAGCCTCTCTGACCTCACCTTTAAACCATGCTGGCAGTTTTTTGGACTTCCTTCCACTTTTCTTAAAGCGTGGAATACAGCTGGTCTGGGCTTCCAAGATAGTATTTTTCAACAACATCCAAGCTTGATGTACGTCTTTAACCTTTGCAACTGCTCCTTTTAGTTTTTTCTTAACTGTTTTCCTCATTTTATCATAGTCTCCCTTACGAAAGTTAAAGGGTAGTACTGTGGATTTCCTTACTATCCCTCCTCCACTAATTAAATCAAAGGCGATCATGCTATGATCACTATTGCCAAGTGGCCCCAACACCCTTATCTCTTGCACTAGATCTGGTGTTCCACTAAGGACTAGGTCTAATATGGCTTCCCCTCTGGTCGGTTCATGAACCAGCTGCTCCAAGAAGCAGTCATTTATTTCATCTAGGAACTTTATCTCCCTAGCATGTCCTGCTGTGACACTGACCCAGTCGATGCCGGGGTAATTGAAATCACCCATTATTATTACTGCACTGTAACCTTTGCTAGCTTCCTTGATTTCTTTGAGCATTTCATCATCCATTTGTTCATTCTGGCCAGGCGGACGATAGTACACCCCCACTGCCATCGCCTTCCCCTTTTTACATGGAATTTCAATCCATAGAGATTCTACAGAAAATTTTGTTTCTTGCAAAACTTTAATCCTTTCTGACTCAATGCCCTCTCTAACATAGAGCGCAACCCCTCCACCAATTTGATCAGCTCTATCATTACGATATAGTTTGTACCCAGGTATCACAGTGTCCCACTGGTTGTCCTCCTTCCACTTCTAGCATTTGCATACAAGCATTTTAGAGACTGTATTTTATTCATATTAATATGGCTATTGGTAGACATGGGTAATTTGGGATCTTTAAGCTCTGTCTGCTCCATACTCGAAGGCATTTGGACTACTTTACTCTTTTTTGGAACCTCTCTGCTTTTTGTAGTATCCTTCAACGATACATTCTTCCGAACCATGTGCTCTTGGGCGACTGTCGGCTTTCCCCTATTATCTAGTTTAAAAGCTGCTCTATCTCCTTTTTAAAGGTTAATGCCAGCAGCCTGGTTCCATCCCAGTTAAGGTGAAGCCCATCCCTTCGGAAGAGCCCCTCCTTTCCCCAGAATGTTCCCCAGTTCCTAACAAATCCAAACCCCTCATCTCTGCACCATTGTCTCATCCACGCATTGAGACTCCGGAGCTCTGCCTGCCTTTTGGGTCCTGCGTGTGGAACGGGAAACATTTCGGAGAATGCTACCCTGGAAGTTCTGGATTTCAACTTCCTACCTAAAAGCCTAAATTTAGCTTCCAGAACC
This sequence comes from Ichthyophis bannanicus, assembly GCA_033557465.1. Lineage (NCBI taxonomy): Eukaryota > Metazoa > Chordata > Amphibia > Gymnophiona > Ichthyophiidae > Ichthyophis > Ichthyophis bannanicus. The sequence goes on from CM066044.1 coordinate 127,988,526, forward strand.
GCCCTACCACATTTTCCTATGTCATTGGTACCGACATGTACCAAGACAGCAGACTCCTCCCCAGCACTATCTAAGACCTTATCTAGGTGGCGCGTGAGGTCCGCTACCTTCGCACCAGGCAGGCATGTTACCAGGCGATCCTCACGTCAACCAGCCACCCAGCTATCTACATGCCTAATGATCGAATCACCAACTATAACTGCTGTCCTAACCCTTCCCTCATGGGCACTTGGCCCTGGAGAAACCTCCTCGGTGCGAGAGGGGTTTACATCACCTGGAGGACAGGTCCTAGTTACAGGATCACTTCCTGCCACACCAGGGTGATGCTCTCCTGTCACGTGACCTCTCTCCTCCATGGCAACAGGGATGCTGCCAGACTGGAGATGGGACTTCAGGACTATATCCCTGTAGGTCTCGTCTATGTACCTCTCTGTCTGTCTTATGCTTTCCAAGTCTGCTACTTTAGCCTCTAGAGAATGGACTTGTTCCCTGAGAGCAAAGAGCTCCTTGCACCTAGTGCACTGCACACATAAGACCTCTCACCAGCTGGGAGAAAATCATACATGTGACACTCAATGCAAAAGACTGTAAAGCCCACATCCCGCTGCTGGACTGCTGTCTGCATCTTAGTTTTAAGTTTGTGTTTAGATCTTTAAGTTCTTTACGTACTAAAGGGTGCTATGGATATTTATACCACTTAAACTGTACCTAATAAGTTTAATATACCTTGTTCACCTGAAGCGTAATTAATCTCAGGTCCTTAGTGTATGACTGATTTGGGTAATGAGCTTCACCTGAGAGCACCTCCTGTCTTTTAAGTTGTGCAAGTACCTATAAAGCTGTGATTATCCCAGGGGAGGGTAGGTGTGGGGAGGGAGGGAGGGAGGGATATAACACTTATTAAAAGAGGGCTGCTACACAGTACCCTGTCCTGTGCTGCTGAGGTAAGCTATATTCTGATTTGATTTAAATTATAGCTCTTTGCTGCTGCTAGGCTCTAACCTATTATGATATTTAAACTACAAGCTCTCTGCTGGATTCTAAATTTAACCAGAAAGCTCTCTTCTGTGTTTTAATTTGAAACTAAAAGTACTTAGCTGATGCTAGGCCCTGAGTGACTATGAAATTTAAACTACAAGCTCTCTGCTGGATTCAGCTAAATTTTTCAAGAATGTGCGTAAATTATAGAATTTTATAATCAATGCGTGTCCTTGCATGCCCCACCCACACTCCCCCAATCTTCACCCACGCGCACACTCACTGACAAAGTACGCACCAGAAAACAATGTGGGTACTTTTATGCTGGTCAGTATTTTGTGAGGGGTCATTTACGTGCATATGTGATCACCTAAGTCCGTAAATGTCTAAAGTACTGACATGTATGCATGTTGTTAGTGCCTAAAAATAGGCATCTCCTTATAAAATTATCCACCAAAACGTTCTTCATTGGAAAGCACAGTAAGGCAGGGGTGTCGCACTCTAATTCTGAAGGGCCACAAACCAGTCGGGTTTTTTGGAGTGAGTGCAAAACTCTCCAAAAATAGAAGTCACCTCAGAGGGTGGAAAAAAAATATCCTTCAGGTTCTTAATCTTCCATTTTTCCCCTCATATGATCTTCAAAAGGCACATAGCCAGGGATGGCGTAAGGATAGGTGGCGCCCTGGGAAAGGCCTGGTAAGCCCTCAATCCTGCCCCCATTGCCACCACAGCTGCTGTCCCTCTCCGATACCTACAATAGCCGCAAGTACCATCTAACGGAAAACCAGCACTTACCTGAACTCCCCAGCACTGAGTTGCCATTCCTTCCCTCTCTATGAACTGCTTCCTCTAACACAAACCCAAAGAGTTCTGGGAAGCGCAGTATTGTCATTTAAATGGTATTGTTACTAGTGCAAATCCTGGAGAGGGGTGCTCCATGCAACTGCCTAGTTCACCCATTGGGTCGTGATGGCCCTGTGCATATCCGGTGCCCCTAGTTCTTCCACTGTAGCCACATATGTCGGCTAGCGATAGGTACTTACAAGTAGAGAGTGATGAATTTATGTGAGTTGTGCATTTTTGGAGAAATAAAATGTTGTATGATGGTTGTTTGGAGTAGAGGAGTAGCCTAGTGGTTAGAACACTGGCTTGGATTAGGATTATCCTTGAATATTGTGTGCAATTCTGGTCGCCGTATCTTAAAAAGGATATAGCGATTTTAGAAAAGGTACAGAGAAGAGCCACCAAAATGGTAAAGGGGATGGAAGGATACTCCTATAAAGAAAGGCTAAAAAGGTTAGGGCTCTTTAACCTGGAAAAGAGACGGCTGAGGGGGAGATATGATAGAAGTCTATAAATTAATGAACGGAGTGGAACGGGTAAACGTAGATCGATTGTTTACCTTATCAGAATATAGAAAGACTAGGGGACATGCAATGAAGCTACAGGGTAAACTATTTAAGACTAATAAAAGAAAATATTTTTTCACTCAACGTGTAATCAAACTCTGGAATTTGTTACCGGAGGATGTAGTAAAGGCTGTTAGTGTAGCTGGGTTTAAAAAAGGTTTGGACAAGTTCCTGGAGGAAAGGTCCATAAACCATTATTAAGAAGTGACCGAAGATATCAATGCTTGACCCAGTACAAGCATTGTGGAACTTGTGTCCCTTGGGGAAACTGCTAGGTACATATGACCTAGATTGGCCACTGTTGGAAACAGAATACTGGGCTTGATGGACCTTGGTCTGACCCAGTATGGCATATCTTATGATCTTATGTTCTTATCTTATGTTCTTATGTTGGTAAGCACTAAACAAATTGACAAACCCAAGTCATCTTTGTCTTTTATAGTGGAAATATCATATCACTTTAAATCATGCTAACAATTACTTATCTATGGTCTTAAAAACAAACCATGCAGTGAATAAGAGAGCAGTTACAGTAACATAAGACACGCATACTGGTTCAAACCAAAGGTCCAGCGAGACCAGTATCCTGCCCCGAAAGTGGCCAATCCAGATCACAAGTACTGTACAGTTTAAAAGCTCAGGAGTAGATATACTTTGTCAGTATGAATAAAGTTGTCTCTTAATTTGTTCTAAAACCAAATTGTTTTGGCCCAACAATTTCTTCCTTTTCCTGTGAGCCTCACTTTCAATCAGAATCAGTCTCTATTAAGTTGTACAGCACCATGAGACATCATTCACAATTACCCAAGATGTTTTCCATTATTTTGCTCTCTGTCCTTCAATTTGGCCCCATAATTGAAGGTTAGTCTTTGACCAAGGGCAACAAACTGCAGACTCCTCTGGAACTCAGCAAACATTAATCCTAAAACTAGTCTGAAAACTCAGTTAACGTGAACCCCAAGGTGTTGCTGTCAAGCAGTGGTTGAGATTTGCTCTTCCCAGGCGCTATAAATGTCAGAAACCTGGCACAGGCATTGAAGCTGAATTTCCTGCCAGACTGGCCTGAATAAAACAATTTTAAGATAATGCTAATTATGCAATTGTTAGAATATTTTAGATTAACCCTCTAAAACAGAACAGCTGTTTCTTTTTAGAAACTCAGTACAGCATAAGTTTTAAAATGGTTATACATTACATGTATCTTGACTTTTTCATTGGCTGAAAATTCCAGCATCTCCTTTTTATGTTTTCCAACATAGAGAATGTTGGAAAGAATTATATCAAAGGGATCAATGACCATCTGTTTGTCCATATGTCTATTGCTGTTGTAGTTCAGTTCCGTCAAGTTGATGCCAACTCTTGGCAGCCCTGTGGAAGTTGTCCATCTTGTGACTATCCCCTGAGGTTTCTTGGCAAAGTGTTTAAGGGTCATTTTAAAAGGTTTATTCATGATTTGGATGTTGAAATCATGGACACGTCTGTGTAGCCATTCTACCAATGACATTTGCACAAGTCTCCGGTTTAGGGACATCCAAGTAGGCACAGAGGTGTGGCAGAAGCATGTCCAGGGAGGGGCAATGGACTTACACATCCCTGTTGGATCTCAGAAACTCGAAGATGCAGGCACATCAGTGTTTATACCTGTACAGCACCATGAGACATCATTCACAATTACCCAAGGTGTTTTCCTTTATTTTTCTCTCTGTCCTACAATTTGGCCCCATAGGTTGTAGAACTGATGACATTTTTTAAAAAACTGAAATGTCATTTATTTGAGCAGGCTTCTCCTGAATTTGTCTGATGGGCAAGTGTGGTGTGTGGGCATTTCTAACCTGTGTTGAGCCTCTGATGGCAATCATGATATAATATAGCAGTGTTTTTTAATGGCTATTTTTAATTATAATGTTTGTATTTGTCCTTGTTGTACATGATAACTTATTGTGTATGATTTTTGTAACCAGCCTCGGTGATTGTGCGGGATATAAATCCTTTTAAATATTTAAATAAATAAATTCCTGCTCAAGGCATGAATAGGCATCAGGAAAGTGCTTGTCTTTAACCTTAAAACATCCAGAGAGTGTAGAGAAGATGGAATATTAAGTGACTAGCCTTAGATCACAAAGGCCCATACTGGGATGTGAACTCTGCTCTTAAGTTATTATTCTAGCCATTTTGCTATTAGATGTCTTGGCTGTGAAATGCTATCCTGGAGACATTTATATAAACGTTATATATATATATATATATATATATCAATCGGGCACATCCACATTTCCGAAATTGTGCCTCAACTTGCACATACCTGTTTTTTTTCAGACGTTCTGGCTTTGACATCCCAGATTGCACTAGGATGTCCCATTGTGAAATGTGACTCTAAGGGCCCAATTCAGGACCCTATTCCCCTTCCTGCTCTCCCTACACATCCAGAGCAGTAGGACGAAGAGAGCCAGCAGGGGGCAGGAGGGGGCAGGATCTCGGCAGAGCAGGGGTGGGCCGAGCCAGCAGGATGTATAGGGATGATTCTGGTCACGGCCCTGTATGTCCTGCCGGATCAAAGGGATCCCCCTCACGGGACTGGGGCTGGGTGCAGGAAGGTCCCCGTCTCCCGATCCAGGCCCCAGCTGGCCAGCCGTGGGTTGGGTGGCAGGGAAGAGGGGGGCCGAGCCGCAGCAGCCATGGAAGCCTGTGGGGAAGATGCCTCGCAAGCTGGCAGAGGTATGCCAGGCCGTCCTCCGGTCCAATTCTGTGTACCATGGGAACGTTTAGTTCCCGCGGTCCAGAATCATGTCCTAATGGGCCCATCTTCCCAGGAGATATCCAGATGGCCCGGACATCCCCCTCTCTGAATCGGGCTCTAATTCTCCAAATAAGGGACAAAAGTTCACCGAATTTGGCAGGACTTCTGCTTTTTGAGAATTCTCCACTTACTGCAGCATGCAAAGCTAAGGCATACAATCATACCATTGTAGAGCCTCCCCTCTCTTTCTCTCCCTTTCCATCACCCTTTTTCACACCACTGTCATCCGTTCTGCATACTGGTTTCTGAATGTGCTGCCTGGTCGTGGTCTTTCAACCTAAACTTTCCTGCATTTATCCTAACACTCTTCGCTCTTCTCACATCACTTCTTCCATTCTAGGACACACCAGACAAACAAAAGCACATGTCACAAAATACATAGGCCGTCACATATAATAAATACACATATTCATTGCTGCTGTACGGATGGGCAATAGTGATGAATATACACATAAGGTGATCACTCCCAGTTAAAATTATGCCTGCTTTTCTGCAAACCTAAATTTAACCACATAAAGGCACATTTTCCAAAGAGCGTCCAAGTGCAATCCAGGACATCCAAGCCAGAATATCTGAAAAAAAGCAGGCATGTTAAAGTCCAGGCAAGATTCCACAAACTTGGACAGGCCCAATATGGACATCTATGGGGATGTCTATATAGACGTCCTCAGAATAGCATTTCAGAATGGGAATGTCTAATCTAATGGTTAGAGTAGTAAGTTAGGACCAGGTTGGCCAGTGTTCGAATCCCAATGCTGTTCCTTTGATCTTAGGCTAGTCCATCTTCTCTATACCTTCTGAATGTTTCATGGCCAAAACAAGCACTTTCCTGATGCCCATTTGTGCCTGGAGGAGGTCTAAATGTGAACGGGGTCACAGACATTCTCAAAGCTTCTGAAACTGAATGGGAATGTCTAAATTCATTGCATCTCCCTAGACACACTTCTGCCATGCCCCCTGTCTACTTGGACATCCACACACTGGCAGCGTCTCTTTTATTTATTTATTTTATTTATTTAAAATTTGTTTTTATACTGCTTTTCTACAATTCAAAGCGGTTCAGAATTAACAAATGAGTAACAGAGGCCTGTTCCAGCACACTGTTTTACATGAAACAGAACATTAAATAGTACAACGTAGCTTAACATCAACTATTTACAATTATGGTTCTGCTGGTTATATTGCCTATGTACAGATAAAAGGAGTATTTGCATATTGGGTCCTTAGGGTGCAATTTAAGGTGGTTGGGTTTCTGATTGCATATCTGTGCTGTATTCCTTCAGGAAGAGGTATGTCTTAAGCTTCTTTCTGCTGGTGGAAGGGCGTTCTATAATGTGGTGGCAAATAATGAAAAGGCTCAGTTACAGGTAGACTGCTTTCTCCTGATCTTCTGGGTAGGGATTTACAGGAGGTTAAGGATGGAAGTTCTTCTGGACCGCTCAGTTATGGATTTGGCAATGAAAGGTAGGAGGCAGCTTGTAGATTCGCTGTATAGGATTTTAAATGTTATGATAAGAGCTTTGAATTTAATTCTGGCAGTCACGGGAAGCCAATGAAGCTATATAAGCCATGGGGTGATGAGGTCTCGATGAGGGGCTCCAGTGATTATCTGTGCAGCAATGTTCTGGGCCAGTTGCAACCTGTGGAGGGTGTTTGGGGAGGCCTTGATAAATGCTGTTGCAATAGTCCAGATGAGATGTAACTGTAGCCTGGCAGACAGTACGGAATAGGTCTTAAGAGAGAAGGGGGCGTAGATTCTTCAGGGTTTTTAGTTTTTGGTAAATAGTGGCTTTATATGGGCTTGGAAAGTTAACTGCTGGTCGAGTGTTATGCCAAGGTATTTGATTTCAGATTTGACTTTGATTTCTGCGTCGTCTAGTCTCAATGTTTATGGAGGGCAGAAGGTTGGGTCAGTGATTACATATAAGGCTTCAGTCTGCTCATTGCTGATGTGTAAGTTGTGTCTGGTGAGCCATTCTTTTGCATCTTTGAAACAGTTTTGGAGGCTGGTGAGGTCAGGAGAGTGGAGGTTAATGGCTGTGAAGATCATTATTTCGTCAGCATAAATTTGATATTGGATGTTGTGGTTGTTGAAGATATGGAAAACCGTCTATAGGAAAATATTAAAGAGGAGGGCTGAAAGGCTTGAGCCCTGGAGAACTCCAGTTTGTTGAATAAAGGAGGTTGAAGTCCTTTTGTTGATTCTGACTTGCTGCTTTTGAGTCTAGGTAAGATTGGAACTAGGCGAGAGTGATCCCTTGAAGTCCAATTTCTGAGAACTTCTAAAGTAGCAGGTTGTGAGGAATAGAGTCAAAGGCAGAGGCGATGCAGAGGAATAGGAGAAGGAAACCGTTTTTCTGCTTTTATAGTCCTATTATGAGGGTGTTCAGCAGGGAGGTAATAAGAGTTTCAACCCCATGACATTGTCTGAATCCATGCTGATATGGGTTGAGTGGGGCACTTTCTGTAAGGTGGTCTTAAAGTTGCAAGAGTACTATTTTTGCAAGAATCTTTGCAACAAGCAGGATGCTGGATATAGGTCTGTAAAATTTCGGACATGTTGGGTCAAGCTTGGTGCTTTTTATGAGAGGACGGATTGATGATTCAGAGAGGTGGGCACTTGCCCTAGGAACTAGGACGTGTGGATGATCTTCATTAGATAGGGGCTGAGCTCAGGGCGGATGATTTTTACCCATGATATCAGACATGGGTCTAGTGCGAAAGTTGTTGTATTGAGGGCCTGGATTGTGTCTTCCAGGTTATGGAGTGATGGGAGGTCAAATTGTGACCATGGCTTCTGAGGTGAGGCAGGGTGGTCGGCCTCTGTTAAGGAGCTTTTTGTAAAATGACTCTGGAGACATCTTTAAAAGTAATTTATAAACTGGCTCTGGAGATATCTCCATGATTTGGCCATTTTTGGACATCCAAATCACAATTAAGACTTTTCAAATGACCCCCATAACTATATAGATACAGCAGCACCTGAATATTGCCACTATCCATATAGTTGGTCATCCCGCTCTCGGTCCACCCTAAATCTGTCCCAGCACTATCCAGATAGTTCCATGATGGTTAGAGGGATTTTCAGCGGCACTATTTGGATAGTGCTGCTGAAAATCCACTTATAGGGGACTTAACCCTACCATACCGAGTTACCGATATACCGGTAATTTCCGAAAATGCTATATACCGAGTTACCGCTAAACCGGTATTTTGCCGACCACGTGTTTTTGTGTTGTCAAGGAGCTAAAAATAGCCACCCAATCGCTGCTTAGCTTTCTTTGTTTTGGCGGAGTGTTTAGCGGTTTTGTAGACTACAGTAGCCATGAAGCGAGCTAGTGACGAACCGAGCACTTCGACAGGTAAAAGAGCGAGACCAAGGACTTTCACAGTGCAACAAGTGTTGGATATTGTGACAAATTCTGATTCAGATGAAGGCGAAATCGATCAGGAGTATGTTTCCGAATCTAGTGACGCTAGTGATGATGAATACATCGATGAAGGAGAGAGTGATGATGATTCTGATGATGCAAGTGGGCCTAGATCAAGATCGAGTGTGCAAAGTAGGGGGCGTGTCACTCAACCAGGTGATAGGGGAGATTCTGGTGTGGTTGATGAGGGATGGACTCGCAATTTTGTTGCCCCAGATCTGGATTTCGATGAGAATGGGAAAGGGCCAGTGAATATTCCAGGTCATATCACTGAAGAAAGCAATTGCATCGATTTTCTTTCGTTGTTTACCGAGGGTGACTTCTGGCAGAATTTGACAGAAAAGACTAATTTACGTGCCACTCAAATGCGTGCAGAAAGGCCCAAATACTACTACTGCAAGAATTTCAAGGATGTTTCTGTTGAGGAAATGAAAGCCTTTGTTGGGCTGAGGATCTACATGGAATATATCTGTCTGAAACCTAGCTATCGGGATTACTGGTCAAGTGATGGAAGTGACTCCATTGGATATACTCCGGGGTTCAGGAATGTCATGACACGAGACAGATTCTTGGCCATCTGGACTTTCCTGCATGTGGTTGATGAGGAGGATGCTGGCATTGACAAGAGAGACAGAATCTACAAGGTCAGGCCTGTTTTGGAGTATCTACTCCCCAAGTTTCGACAGTACTACCGGTCCAGACAACACCTGAGCCTGGATGAGGGAATGATTCCCACAAAAATCGCCTGGCGATAAAACAGTACATAAAAGACAAGCCCACAAAATGGGGCATCAAATCATTTCTTCTTTGTGAAGCGGAGACAGGATACATTCTAAACGCAGAGGTCTACACTGGGGCAGCACCAATGTCAGTTCCAGAATTGGGTGCAGTCGGAAACACCGTTGTCCGTCTCTTGAAGTCGGCTGGGATGGAGGGCAGCTCACACATTCTGGTCATGGACCGCTTCTATAACTCTGTGACTCTGGCCAAATATGCTGTGAACCATCTACAAACTGGGGTTGTTGGAACTCTCATGCAGAACAGAAAGTTCTTTCCAAAGTCTCTCAAGGCAGTCAAGAAACTCCCACGAGGTGAAAGTCGCTACCTGTGTCAGGATAGCATCACATGCCTGGTATGGCAGGACAACAAACCCATCAGCTTCATCTCCAACTACCATGATCCTGCAAAGACTGGAACTGTCAACAGGAAGAAGAAGGATGGTACTCTCACTGAAGTGAGCATCCCACAGCTTGCCTTGGACTACAACAAGTACATGGGCGGTTGCGACAAGAACGACCAGATGACCCGCCTTCACCGATCACGACGCCACTACCGCTGGCCCCGACGCCTCTTTATCAAATTTTTCATGTGGGCTTGCTACAACTCCTATGTGCTGTACTTGTCTACACAAGAAGCTGCCAGAAAACCTCTGTACTTCACAAGATACATTCAAACACTGTGCCTGGAACTGGTAGGAAACTACTGTTCTACAGCCGTTCGCAGAGGACAACTAGAACCCTGTGCCAAACGCCTGACGCCAGGCAACCACTTCCCTGAAATTCCCCCTGGCACCTCATCTGACCACATCTGTGCTGTGTGCATGGAGAAACACCTGAGATACAAGAGACAGCACCCTGGAGTATCTTACAAGGACAACCCCCACAAGAAGGTGAAGACAAGGTTTTGGTGCACCCACTGCAGGAAGTACCTGTGCATCAAGGAGGGCTCCACCTGTTGGGCGGACTGGCACACAAAGGTTGAATACTGGCGGTAGATGAAATGTAGGCCTATTTTCTGCAACCCCTCCAAGTTTCATCTAAATCTAACCAAAAGTTTGCATTAAAATAACAATTAACTAACGCGTTTAAAATTTTTTCACTATTTTGCCCAGGAGGCCAGGCACAGGGGCACATTAGGCTCAGGAGCTCAGGTCTGGTAGGGTTAATTAGTGGTGGCCACCAAAGGGAAACTTCCTAAGGCACACCTAGGTTAATATGTGTCTATCGCACCTATTTTATAAAGTCACATAAGCACATAGTTTACTTTTATAAAATAGTGATATAAATCAAAGGAAATACACATTGAATCTATGCACAAGCACACCAGTCCAATGGGTGGCATAAATACCCACATGTATGTTATGTATATGTGCCCTCGCTTTATAAAGTATGCATGTACGTTTGCCTATGTGAACATCCACAGTGAAACTTATAGAATAGTAGCTAGCTAAAATGCAAGTGTAAAGACCTGTGCGTTGATGATGCATAACCTTCCACAGCTCCTTATAAAATTACTCCCTAATTATATGTCTTTTTGAATACTGACTTGACAATGAATAAAAAAACACAATTATCTCACGCTATAGATAAATGCAAAACTAGAAAGATAAATGAAAAACAGTCCTCTCCCTCCAAAAACAAAACAGTGTTTTCCCCTCTCTCTCTCTTCAGCTGTTCATCTCACCCTCGCCCATCAACAGAATCAAAAGATATCGGCGTCTTGTCAAACTTATTAAATACATGCAAATTCACACATTTTTCAAGTACTCTAAATCTAGATTCTCAAAATACTACTACTATTACTTATCATTTGTGTAGCGCTACAAGGCTATACAAAAGACGGCTCCTGCTCATAAGAACTTACAGTCTAGTCAAGACAGACACCACAACAGTTGAGGACAAGGATATATCTAGGGGAATGGTAAGGAAATACATAGGAGACTAAGCAGATCAGGATCCAGAACGGGTGAGATTTCAACCTGGATTTGAAAAGGGCCAGAGATGAAGCCTGACCCATAGACTCAGGTGCTTGTTCCAGGCATAAGGAGCAGCAAGGTGGAAGGATCAAAGACTAAAGTTGGCAGTAGAATAGAAGGGCACAGATAGAAGGGATCTGCCAGAATCTGAATGAAACCTTAAAAGTAAAAACCTGAAAGGAAATTGTACCGTAACTCCTCCACCCTAGCCATGCATGTTTTAGGAACCTAAATTTAGGTTCCTAGTGGGATAAAGAACCTAAATTTGTGAACTCAGCCCTAGTTAGTTTTCAAACAGGCTAACTTAGGCACCTAATTCCTTTACTTTGACGCCTAAACTCTTTGAAAATTGATTCCATGTTGACATTCTTCCTATTTAGGCTGGGAGAGCCTTTAGGGTAGGGTTACTCAGTGATCATGTTACATTTAGGACAGGGTGATCAAAGTGGAATCTAAGAATTACAGTTATATGCATGCATAGCAGGATTCAACCCCAAGGCCTAGCTAGGTCTGTCCTGGGTGGTAAGGAGTCAGCAGGTAATCCTTCTTAGAGTATTAAGTTTGGTCCTTTAATTGGGCCTTTCTTTTGCCTTTAAAATAACAAAAGCAGGCCTTAAGATATAACCTTACTTTAAATAAAATGTTCTACACTAGTAGAATCAGGAAGAAATAGATGAGAAAACAGAACTGACCCTCCAGTATTCAGCAGCAGATATAAACTTTCATAGCTTTTCAGACAAAACCTTCCCGCATTTGATTGTTTATCTGAAATGCCAAAAGAATGATTATAGTGTTATTAGTCTCAAAAGAACCTGCTTGTTTAATAGTTTATATCCCCATAAATAATATTCCACTGTAATTATTATATGATATATAGTCCCATAAAAGTATTATTAAAACATTTTTCTTTTCCTTTCTATGCTTTCACAGCATATCAATTATTGCGAAGAATTATATCAAAGGGCCTGTTACTGTATATCCATGTGGATGTAAAATATCTCTCAAAATTAGGGATAGAAAGTCACCAAATTTAGCTGAATGATAGAAAATGGGAATACCTCAGATGACTTTGAAAACCAGGGACACAGAGTCAGAATATCTAGAGTCAGAAAAAAAAACACTTATTTTAATGGGAACCAGTTAGAGACTGTGGAAGGTCTGCAACTAACCTCGGTGGTGAGTAAATTATTGGAAACGCTGCTGAAAGAGAAAATAGTGAGGTTTCTGGAGTCCAATGGATTACCGGATCCAAGGCAACATGGATTCACCAGGGGCAAGTCTTATCAGACAAATCTGAAGGGAGTTGGACTGAGGGAGAGCCCTAGATGTGGTATATTTAGATTTCAGTAAAGCATTTGACACTGTTCCGCACAAGAGACTTATAAATAAACTGAGCACCCTAGGGATGGACCCTAAAGTTACTGCTTGGGTTAGAAACTGGTTGAGTGGGAGGCGACAAAAGGTACAGGTAAATGGAGCTCACTCTGAGAAGGAGGTTACCAGTGGTATGCCCCAGGGATCTGTTCTTGGTCCGATTCTTTTTAACATCTTTGTTAATGATATTGTGGAAGGGCTGTCGGGTAAGGTTTGCCTCTTTGCAGATGATACCAAAATCTGCAACAGAGCAGATACCCCAGAAGGTGTAGATAACATGAGGAGGGATCTAGCTAAGCTTGAAGAATGGTTTAGAATTTGGCAGCTGAGATTTAATGCTAAAAAATGTACGATCATTCATTTGGCCTACAACAATCCAAGGGAGCAGTACAGTATAGGGGGTGACGTACTTCTGTCCATGAAAGAAGAACAGAACCTAGGCGTGATTGTGTCTGGCAATCTCAAAGTAGCTACCGAGTAGAAAAGGTGATGGCGAAAGCTAGAAGGATGCTTGGGTGCATAGGGAGAAGAATGGCCAGCAGAAGAAAGGTGATGATAGTGCCTCTGTATAAGTCTTTGGTGCGACCTCATTTGGAGTATTGTGTGCAATTCTTGAGACCACACCTTCAAAAGATATAAACAGGTTGGAGTCAATGCAGAGGCTGGCTACTAAAATGGTTAATGGTTAAAGCATATGAGGACAGACTTAATATGTAGACTTTAGAGGAAAGGCGGGACAGAGGTGATATGACTGAGACATTTAAATATCTCAGTGGCATAAATGCACAGGAGGAGGGCCTTTTTCAATTGAAAACAAGCTCTGCTATGAGGAGATATAGGATAAGGTGAAAGGGGATAGACACAGGAGTAATATGCGGAAATATTTCTTTACAGAAAAAGAGAGAGATGCGTGGAATGGTCTCCCAGTGGAGGTGGTAGAGATGAGGACAGTATCTAAATTCAAAAAAGCATGGGACAAACACAGAAGCTCTTTAAAGGAAAAAAGGGGACTGTTGTAGTGATTGATATGGAAGGGCAGATTAGATAGGTCATGTGGTCTTTTTCTGCCGTTATGTTTCTATGTTTCTATTCCAAAAGCTCCCACCCCTAGCTGCTTGCCCCATAGTAAGACAGACTGACAGATTGGGGGGAAAAGGTGAATCAGGGAATAGTCACAACATGGCAATTATCCACAGGGTCGCCAGGGGTCAACATCAACTTGACAGTACTTTACAACTCCTCTCATAGCATACACAATATACTCCCACAAACCTACTTACAAACCACATATCTGCACAACACAATGCACAGCTATACACACACAATCCCATGCACCTACGCACATACATGCTGCCACATGTGCATTCTCATCCTCCACATATACATCTGAGATTTATCACTGCTCATGTGTCTGTTCTTCGTGTAACCCATTTTTGCTTGTTTGCTTTCTGAAATTTCCATTTAAACAAAATCATTTAGGATAAGTGCTTTGGTAACTGAGTAAGTTGAGATGTTGCTATAAGGCAGTTGGAGCTTTTGGAATGAGTTACCTGTCAATATTTTCTATCCTTTTGACTCCTATATGTACCACAATTCTAAGAACATAAGATATGCCAAACTAGGTCAGACCAAGGTCCATCAAGCCCAGTATCCTGTTTCCAACAGTGGCCAATCTAGGTCACAAGAACCTAGCAGTTTCTCCAAAAGACATACGTTCCACAATGAGACAGACAAATACATAAACATAAAGGTGTAGTCCAAATTGTTCATTCTCCCACTTGCCTCATGAGTGCAACAAGTAGAGAATTTTGCAGCATGTCACATATACTCTGTGGAGATATCTTTATAAAAGATTTTTAGCACATAAAAGGCCTCTTATAAAATTACCCCAGGGGTTGCACAATAAAAGTATGTAGGTATGTGCAATGTCAGGAAGGTTCATGCGTCAACAAAACTACATATAAGCGTGCTTTCAGGCAACATTTGGGTGAAGCGGGGCAGAGTCACTATTTACCACATTGTTTATAAAATCTGCATGTTTACCTTATACTTGACAAACTAACATTTACGCTCACACTCACGCAGGTGTAAGCATCCACAGCTTTAGTCTAGGAGTGATTTCTGCTGCTTTTGCCTAAGTATTTTATATGGACACATTAAGGCACATTTTAAAAAGGACATTTAAGGGCAACCTGAGATGTCCAAGCCAAAACATCACTAAAAATGGAAAGCACATCCAAGTTTTGGCACGATTTACCAGGGATGTCTACGAGACATGCAATGATGGTGCAGACCCAGCACAAGTTTCCCAAATACACACAACATTTATTTATTTAGCTGTATTTATATTCTGCTTTTCACCAGGTCAAGGTGGTCAATTGGGGGATACATTTAACATGAGGGGATATGACACACATATGTTAATACTTACAGGGAACATGGGCAATGGAGGGTTAAGTGGCTTGCCCAAGACCACAAGGAGTGCCTATAGGACTAGAAATCCCAGTCCCTCCGGCCTGAAATTGCTGTCCCCAGGTGGGACTTGAACCCCTGGCCCTCTGGCCTGAGGAACCTTGTCCTAACCACTAGACCACTCCTCCCTCCTCCCTTATCATTATGATTGTGAAGGATATTAAAGATAGTGACGTGCCAACTTCTCTACACCTCCAGAGGGTTTACTGCCAAAATGAGCACCTTTCCAATGCCTATTCATGCCCAGAGCAGTTCTAAATTTGGGCGCAGACACAGATGTCCTCAAGGGTTCTAAGATGTCCTTTTGCTTAGAATGTGACTGGGCGGTGATGTCGTCAGGAGCAGCAGCACTTACTTACAGAACCTACAACTCTAGAAAGCTGTTTCTGGCAGCCAGTCTTGGGAATGAGATTGTGGCTGCACATTGCCTGGTCTGAATGAGGAGGCCTCAGTTCAAGTGATTTTTGATGGATATTCAATGCCAGGGCCATATGTGGCCCTGGCATTGAATATCTAGGTTTACCGCACATGACCGGAAGCTGCAGTAGCTAACCAGGCAGCAGTGATATCGCATGCTGTCCAGTTAGCTCCTGTGGCTAGAAGATAGGTGAGGGTTTTCCTCGCCTTTCTTTAGCCACTGGTCCCTAACCGGGAAGCATGCAGTATCGCTGCTGCCCAGTTAAGGACTGTCGCTGCCTCCGCTCCTCTCCAGAATGTCTCCGACATGCCCCGATGCTAAGCTGTTAGCATTGGGGCATATAAGTGAGATAATCATGGATTATCCATCCCTGTTATTTGTGCCTCGGAATGACTCCTTATGTTTTTCTTTGGAAAAGTATAAGAAAAACTACAGGAGGTAAAGAGTGAAAGAGGCATAGAAGAGATAAAAAGATTAAAGTAGCGTGCAAGAAGTATAAACGTTAAGAGCTAAGAATGCAGTGGTGCTGAATGAGCAAGAGAGTACATGGGGAGTGAATGCCTGATATTAAAGTTTGTGATTAATTCAGGGAACAAGTTTAGGTATAAAACAAGCTTGCATATAGGAGACACTTTCTTTTGCATCGGGTAATTATAAGAGGTTTGTATTGTAATAATATCTAACAAAAGTATATCTCAAAACCATTAAATATTCATACATGACAAAATGTCTATCACATGGGAACACAGTGGATGTATTGCTTTCAGGTTCTTTTCTCTGGGCTGAGACAAACGTTTCTTTTCTCTGAAATGTGGATATATTTCAGCTCAAATAATAGAATGTTGGTTGTGCACAGTGCAGTGCTCATCAGTGTTGACGTGAGGTACGTTGAGGCCCGATGACCATTTCTTCTCCAGAATTCTGCACCTCTTGTCTCTATCTTTATCTTCTCCCTCTTAGGTCAGGTCAGATTCTTTTGCTTCTGTGTTGCTGTAACCTTTTATCTAACCTACCCTTCCCTCTTTCCTTTCCCTTAATCCTTATTAAAAAATTGTACTAAGGAAAAACAGCTATTTTTTGTTGTATCAAGTTGTTATTAGTTCTAATCCTTTTTAGCGCTATTTTATTTTCCACTGTTTGTTCTTCTGGCCCTTTAACCAGGGAGAGGGGTATTTAGGGGGAAACATACGGGTATGTTTACAAAGCAGTGGCCGCGGCTCCAAAATCGCACGGAAGCCGCTACCACTGCTTTGTAAACATACCCCATAGTGTTTTGTCTCTTGAGTTCACTCTCCGTAATTGATCAAACATTGTACACCTGAACGCCTACCCCGACTACTGTGAACATTTATATGTGGCAGCAATTCAGGGAAAACAAAAGCAACTTTACTTTTGTCCCAGCTTATTAAACCTCCACAAGCTGGTTCTCTTGGTCCTTCCTCCCAGTTAAAGTTCCTACCTGCTACTGCTAATCATTTATATAACGCTACAAAGCATACGCAGAACTGTACAAAACATATAAAAAATGGTCCCCGCTCATGAGCTTACAACCTAATCAGGACAGACAATACAATAGATAAGAATAAGGGTATAATAGGGAAAGGTAAGGAGACAAAAAGAACACAAGGGATTAGGATCCAAAAGCAGCCTCAAAGAGGTGAGCCTGTAGCATGGGTTTGAAAAGGGGGAGAGATGGAGCCTGACATAAAGACTCGAGTAATTTGTTCCAGGCATAAGGAGCAGCAAGGTGAAAGGATCAAAGTCTGGAGTTGTCAGTCAAAGAAAAGGACATAGGAGAGAAGCAGACCAGTAGAAGAGCAGAGTTCACGAGGAGGGGTGCAGGGAGAGAAGAGAAAGGAAAGGTAATGAGGAGCAGCATCATAAATGGAAGGGGAGCCAATGAAGTGATTTGAGAAGAGGAGCTATATGAGTGTATCGGGGCTGGAGGAAGATTAGTCGCGCAGCAGAGTTCTGAATAGATTGAAGGGGAGAGAGGTGACTCGAGGGAGACCAGCAAGAAGGAGATTACAATAGTCGAAATGGGAAGTGATTAAAGAGTAGATAAGTGTTTTAGTAGTGTGTTCAGAAAGGAAGGGGCAAAGTTTATTAATGTTATAGAGAAAGAAACGACAGGTTTTAGCTATCTGTTGGATATGTGAGGAAAAGGAGTGGGAGGCGTCAAAGATGATCCCAGGTTTCAGGCTGAGGAAACAGGAAGTAGAAGAGTGTTATCTACAGAGATAGAGAAAGGAGGAGGAGGGTTTAGGAGGAAAAATAAGAAGGTTGGTTTTGGCCATGTTTAATTTCAAATGGCAATGAGACAACCAGGCGGCAATGTCAGATAGGCAGGCAGAGATGCCGGTCTGGAGTATCAGAGAAATATCAGGTATACAAGGTGTGATCAGAAAGTATTGAGACTTGTGTAGCTATATAACAATATGTCGCACCACGATGCTATTAAGCATGCAGTGACCTAGTTATGTGCTCTGCGTGTGCAGAGCGTAGCATGGCTGGAGCACACCTATACTTTTTTTAATCACGTGATGTTTGGTTTTGTGTAAAAGCAGTTCATCAGATTTATGATGAGTGAAAAAAATTGAACACCGAATTTGCATTAAATTCTACCAGAAACTTGGAGATTCGTACAGAGGCTTATGGCAAGTTACAGCAGGTGTATGGTGATGAATGCATGAGTGGTGCTCGAGTTTATGACTGATAGAAATGTTTCCAAGAGGGCTGCCAAAGTGCTGACAGTGACGAACGTTCTGGAAGGCCATCCACGAGCAGGAATGAAGACAAAGCTGAAGCAGTGCATGCCGCAATATTCTCAAATTGTACATTGACTATCAGGGAGCTTGCTGAGGACATGGACTTCCGTTTTGGGTCGGTAAAATCCATTCTAATTATCGATTTGGGGATGAGACGTGTGTTTGCAAAATTTGTGCCAAAACTCCTCTCACCTGACCAAAAAGAAGATCAACTGTCTGCAGCCAGGGAATTGTTGGAATGCACTGAAAATGATTCAGATTTCATCAAAAAAGATTATTACTGGTGTTGAATCATGAGTTTATGGTTATGACCCAGAAACTAAGGCTCAGTCCTCACAATGGAAGGTACTCCAGACTCTTCCAGACCCAAGAAAGCCCAACCGGTGAGGAGCAATGTCAAGGTCATGCTCACAGATTTCTTTGATTACCATGGTATTCTTCATCAAGAGTATGCTCCAAAATGCCAAACCGTCAATAAGGAGTACTACGTCCAAGTTCTGACTCGTCTGAGAGATGCAGTTCATTGTAAGAAGCCAGAGTTGCACAAGAATGGTGAATGGTTGCTTCATCATGATAACACCCCAGCTCATGCATCACAACTTGTCCAGTAGTTCTTGGCCAAACATCAAACTGAGCAAGTCCATCTCCCTCTGTACTCACCTGACCTCGCAGCCTTGCAGCCTTTTTCTTGTTTCCAAAACTGAAATTGCTACTGAAAGGAAGGAGATTTGACAACTTGGAGGCCATTAAGCAAAATTTGACACAGCAGCTTCACAGCATAATGAAAGAGAGAGTTCAAAATTGTTTCCAGCAGTGGCAGAAGGGGACTACTTTGAAGGAGAGTGCAATAACTGTCAGTGTTATACTTTTTGTGCTATTGTACTTTTTTATAACACATGATAGATAGATAGATCTGAGAGTCATCAGCATAAAAATGATACTGAAAGCCATGGGAGGAGATGAGAGCACCAAGGGACAAGGTATAGAAAGAGAAAAGGAGAGAACCCAGAACAGACCCTTGGGGTACACCAACTGAGAGCGGGATAGCAATAGAGGAGGAACCACCAGAACAGACACTGAACTCCTTAGAAATCCTTTGCACAGTTTGCCTTGGAAGAATGTGACTCCACGGGCCTCTCTCCCTCCTGCTGGGTTCTTAACCTCTCTCTGTGAGCCTGCTCTCCCAACCCTGAACTCTGTGCTGCAGATTCTCTGATAGGAGACTGTTGATACTCCTTTTGGAGAGGGACGTGTAATATCCTATAGACCCCATCACAGTACCATGTAATTCAATGGGACCCAGTTACAAACAGCCTGTGGTAACCACTAGCCCAGCTTAGTAAAATGTTTTATTTGTGGTTAGAGGCATATCGAAAGCAAGCATTTTGCACTGCCATAAAGCTTTGGTGAAATAACACAAGAAAGATTTTAACGGAATGCATTAAGAATGTGAGCGATTGGAAAAAACATGTTCGTGGCAGCATGATGTATTCCTAGGTCACAGGCCTTGCTGAGGCATGTTGACTCAGCCTCATACTGATGTCCATGTGCAACCATGCTCTCATCAGCCCTGTCACGAGAGGCTTTCCTAATAAGTTGCCTGTGGGAGCAAGAACCCATTGCAGAGCTGACCCTGTCTACATAGACTCTAATGTTTTATGCTGATGGTTTCTCTCAGCTTGAGCTGCCCTTGGATGAAACTACCTTGTACTCTCTGTTTGGAAGGGAATGATGCAGCTGTCCTGAATGCTCTTCTTTTTCTCTGAATGTGTATTTACTTTAAACCTATTTCTGGATCACCCACCCCCACCTTTCACAACACATTGTGATTCTGATAGCAATAGTGGAGTGGAGGAGTGGCCTAGTGGTTGGGGCAAGGTACTTCAGGCCGGAAGGTCGGGGGTTCAAATCCCACTAGAGGACAGCAACCTTGGGCCGGAAGGACTGGGGTTTCTAGTCCCACAGGTGCTCCTTGTGGTCTTGGGCAAGCCACTTAACCCTCCATAGCCCATGTTCCCTGTAAAATAGTTATCTCCAAGTTATAATGCCCTGTTCAATGTAATTTCAGTTTGTTCAATGTAAACCGCACTGATGCAGAATAGCGCGGTATATAAGAGAATAAAATAAATAAATAAATAAATAAATAGCATAGCTTTCCCTAGCAGACTCCAGCTTTCCAAGAGAAGGTGCATCTGTTCTGGGCTTAACGGCATGAAAGATCATATAGAAAAACAAACAACTGCATGATGCCATAAACCCTGTAGGCTTTGCTTGATTTAATTCAGTTTTAATTTAATTCAAATATTCAGATCCCACTTTTCCCTCCATAAGAGGTACAGAGCAGCTTACATAATGAAAACAAATAATTAAATCCCCTCTCTCCATTATTTTGGTCAAAGCTTTAATAGAATGAAAATACAAATTACAGTTGGGGTAGGGGGAGATATTTGGAGTTTCACAGGAACGTTAGAGCGCACAGACCTGAATCTACAAATTATTAGCTTGCCTGATTCTCAATTCTACGGATTTCATTTTTCAGTCTTATTCGTAGGTCTGGGATTTGAAACTTATTCTGGGATCCAAAACGTGTGGATAGCCCACAGCCAGTCAAATTTTCCAGATATCTGCAATAAGAGGGTAAGTCTGTAGGTAGGCAAAGTGCATTGCTGTGCATGTATTTGAGGCCTGTTCTATAAAGTAAAGCACTTGCAGGCTTTACTTTATAGAAGAGGGGCGTATGGACACGCCGGAGTCTAGTCATGGCAAGTAAGCCTGCCCTGGAGTAGGTCTAATTGACTGTGCCTAGATTGGTGCAGTGATGCACTTAGTATTCTATAACTTATGTGCATAAATCAAGGCCCTGCCTACACTCCGTCTCATGCACACCCCCAACTGAAAATACACGTGATGGGACTTACATGCATTTACAGAATAGCGACAGCCTAAGGCGCACACATAAATGCCCATTCACACGTGCAAGTCCTTATGTGAGTTTCGCACACGTACTGTCTTGCACATGCGCTATATAGAATCAGCCCCTAAATGTACCTAGAAACATAAAAAATGCCAGCAGATAAAGACTACATGCCCTATCCAATGTCCCCATTCACACCAACATCTACAAACCATTCCTCTCCCTCAGAGATCCTCTGTGCTTGTCCCATACTTTTATGAATTTGTATACACTGGAAACTCATAACATAGGCACTTATACACCTTTCTGGCACCAGTTGTATGAAAAAAAACCAATAATCATATATGATGACAGAAACATGGCTGTAGTGTCGCTTCCAGCATTATGAAGGCTTAACAACAGCTCAAACCTTCCCAGATGAGTCATTCCATCCAGGGCTGTACCGAGGGAAGATCATGCCCTGTGCGACTTGCACATCGGGCGTGCCCCCCCCCCCCCCCCCTGGCGGGAGAGAAGAGGCCCGTCCGATGTGCAAGTCGCCAGCATGCTAAGCAGATCTGTCCCTCCCTGCAGGGAGGGAAAGATCTGCTTAGCATGCCGGCGAGAAGGTTTAAGGGGTGCATTTTAGCTGTCCTGCCATTGCCTGCCGCCGCTGAGAGAAGAAAAAGTGGCGGCGGCAGGCAACAGAAGACAGCTAAAATGCGCCTCTTAAGCCTTTGCGCCCTGTGTGGCCACACCGCTCGCACAGGGCTAGGTACGGGCCTGATTCTATCTCACCCTTAAACATTTCCACAGCACCATCCCCTTAATGCAGTTCCACAGCTGTAGGGTCGACCCTGGACATATTTGGGAGTCTTTCCTGCATATGGCCCCACTCTCCTAGAAGCCCAGCTCCCTCAATGAAGTAAACAAGAGGGAGCCAGTAGGAGCTGGTGGAGGGAGGAGCTGGTGGAGGGCCTGCAGCTGTGACTCAGATCAGAGACAGTTTATCTGCTTGCTTGGTAAGTTTTCCTTTTGCTTATCCTTCAACCTGAGCAGTTGATTCCTCTTAGGCTCAGGGATCACAACCCTCCTTAGCTGTTGCAATATTTAAAAAAAAAAGCCTTCACAGCTCTCAGCCTCTTGCAATCCCTACCCACACACACACACACACACACAATTATAGTACAAAAGCAGCCCCAGTGGTTGGATGATAAAACCTAGGATTTCTTTCCTAGCCCAGAGCTTTGCCTACTCATAAGTTGCGCCTTCCCATCTTAAGAAGCAGCCTAAAAGTAGTAAACTGGGAGGGGGAGGGCATAAGAAAGTTCAATAGCAGAGGATTCCTCTGATCTTCTCCAGCCCAAGTATCCTCTTGCTGGCACCTCTCTCATATTAAAACCTTCAAAAAGAAAAGAAAGCCCGGACCCCTCCCCTATGCACGCTGCAGGTATTCCTAATTTAGGAAGGGAGGCTCCCAATAGCTCCCTGACAGTGAGCACTGCAGCAAGATAAAACGGCATTCATAAATCCCTGAAGAAACCAAGTTTATTGGTGAAAGCATCAGCCAAGGTCAGAAATGGTTGACAGGAAGTGAATCATAATTCAAATAAAATATAGTGACAACAGCTTTGCATGCAGTACAGTAAAACAAGGATATAAGCCAAAAAGATAAAGTTCTCATTTATCCAAGCTGAAATATTTATATTTCCAAGTTGAATTCTTTATACCTGTTTCATTGAAGCTGTATTGAACATATATATTTTGGAACGATGATGAATTTATGTTGGGAAGGGATGAAGTTACCATCCATAGCTGATAGAACCCTCGGGTGGGCTCAAATAGAAATGATTAAATGTTAGCTATCGGTCACCTAAACGCAAAGAGAAAATGATTCGTCAAGCAGAATATATTGTTGAAAGAAGTAAGAGAATAATAAAGAGGAATTCCCTTCATTAATTAATAATTTTTGGACACTGCAATCAGTTGAAGTGGCAAAAAAGAGCATCAACAGGGACATGCGTATCTCCTACTATTTGCCTACTAAATTAAATCTCACACCGGGTTCCACTGCTTCTTTATCCCATTACAGCGCAATTCTGTTACCGTTCTCTCTTGTATACATATGTGATGCAGCACTACCGTAAATATTAAGGGTAGCAGGAGGTCCTCGAAAGCAAGTGAATTATATTACTACTATTACTATTATCATTTATATAGCACTTCTAGACATACGCAGAACTATACAAGTAAGTATAAAAGACAGTCTGTGCTCCACGGAGCTTACAATCTGCTCCAAACAGAACAATAGGAGAAATGGTAAAAAATAAAGATGGTTGAAGGCAGGAGAATAAGGGGTGAGGATCCAAAGGTAGCCTTAAAGAGATGAGGTTTTAGTCTGGATTTGAATAGGACCAGGGATGGAGCCTGACTCACTGATTCAGGTAGTCTATTCCTGACATAGGGTGAAGCAAGATGGAAGGAACAGAGTGTGGGGTTGGCAGTAGCAGAGAAGGGCATAGGTAAAAGTGATTTGCTCTGCCTCGCCCAGACTCACAGAGTTTCCAAGACAGGGGAAAGAGTGTCTTTGGAGGCGGGAAGGGAGTGAGGGAATTGGGACGGGGGGCTTAGTGGAAGTGGGAAGTGAGTGGTTGCATGGGGGAAGGAAGAGAAAGAGAGAGTGCATGTGTCTTGGGGGGAAAGAGGTGACGGAGAGAGAAAGAGAGAGAAAAGGGAAAGAAGAGAGGGTTCCTGGACCAGTTTGGGGCAGAGGCGTGCATGCTGGAGCTACCAAAGATACTTAGTTGGTGCCTGCTAGAGTACAACAATAAAATGGAATTGCAATTCACAAGGCAAGAACTGACCAACAGGAAACCAACCTTTAGATTAGTGCCTATTTTTTTTATTTGAAGTTGCTATAGCCATAAACCATCTTGAAACTGGTGTGAATGCAGGATGGCCTGTGGGGAATGCGGGGCTATGGCCAAGGTAATGACGGAGTTCCAGACTCATGCCAATAGGATAGCGGGCATACTATCAGCCAGTTGTACTATGGGGCTTATGGGAAATGGTTTAATACATCTACAAGATAGCATCAAGCACATGGGAACTTAGCTGGCTGTGTTTTAGTTTTGTTGGGGCTCTCAGGTTGATGGAGTCACCTATAAGATGTTGTTGAGTGGAGAGGGGGGGTAGCGGAATATGGATTATCTATGAGATTTGCAGTTTTGTGTTCTTGATGCTGCTAGTCTGAAATGTGAAATAGTTTGTCAGTTCAGATTCATGGAAATTTTAACATTGTAAGGGAATCTCTCCATTTAATTTCGTTTTGTAGCACTTAGGCTTCACTGTTGCTGATTTTCAGGACTTTTCCAGCTCCAGTCAGTCCAGTCCAGCCTGGGTACATAATTTTGAATTCACAACTACTAGGATTTATTTCTCATTTTATATCTTCCCTCCTCATCATTAACCTGATCATAACACTGACTAAATACATCCAGCATGCTAATATTTATGCAAATGAGCCCACATAATTAATGCACATGGTCCGGCATCCCTTTCAGGCCATCCCTGTACAGCCATACTTGGCCACCAGACTAGTCAGTGCTAATCCAGCTATGGAAAAGTTCTCCATAACCCTGTGGACTTTATCTACTTCCCCTATATCGCCCCACGTATAGCACCGATGACGCCAAGCCATACACCACACTCATGGTGGTGGCGCACGCTAGTCTTCATTTCATCCCTCCATAATTGCCCAGTACCATGATCACCAATTGATCCAGGGCTTTATAGATCCCTCACCCCTGCCCCCAACTGCAACCATAACCCTCCCCCTCCCCCCCCCCCCCCAAAAAGGACCCTGTGCCCACAAAAACCAAGGATAGGAAGGGTGAGAAAAGCAATTTTCACCATCGCACATTCCTGCTATCCAGCCCACTTAAATTAATTGCCCCTCAACAGCCTCCCAATCAGCTACTCCCACCATCCCACCTCCCCTTTCCCCCCCCCCCTTTCCTCCTAGCCACACTTTTCTACACCTTCTCAGAAAGGCTCAGCCATGTTATTGTGCTCTCAGTTTAGTCTAAAGACACACCTAACATAGGCACTTGCACACCTTTCTCACAACAGATGTATGAATAAAAACTCAATAATCATATATGATGGCATTAATATGGTTGCGGCTTTATTTTCAGTATCAGCAGT
Organism: Ichthyophis bannanicus; assembly: GCA_033557465.1. Lineage (NCBI taxonomy): Eukaryota > Metazoa > Chordata > Amphibia > Gymnophiona > Ichthyophiidae > Ichthyophis > Ichthyophis bannanicus. The sequence continues at coordinate 128,014,027 of CM066044.1, forward strand.
GCTTAACAACAGTAACATAGCCCAGACCTTCCCAGATCAGCCATTGCACCTCACCCAGCACTGGTTTCACAGTTGTACTCGGCCACCTTAGTTCTCCAGAACCCCTCTCCATGCATAGCCTGCGGAGATGGTGAGTCATGCTCCAGGCTTATGGGGGTGACACACACTAGCCTTCATTTCATACCACCATAATTGTCGCATGCCTTTATCACAGGCTGATCCAGGGCTTAACAAAAACTTCATCCCTGCATAAGCAGTGACCGTCTTTAGCTAATCACTACTCCTCACCAAAGCTGCGGCCTCTCTGCCATCACAGCAAGCCTCTGACAAATCCTGCACTGCACTCCAAAAGATATCCAGACATACCAGATAGATGAACACCATCTGGGTAATAGAGACCCAGAAAGTCAACCATCAGCAACTCATGAGAAAGCACCAAACCCTACAACAAAGTAATAAACCTAGAAACCTCCACATTGACCCTGCCGCGGATCATGGGCTGCCTGGCATTCTTCCACACAGTGCAAGGATATGATGCACCTAGACAAACCTCATTTTTAATGCCCCTTCTGCTCCTGCCCCTGCCCCCATTGCCATCACCGATTCACTTCTCCAGGATTGCAGGAGCGGTAATATGTTTAAAATGGCATCACAGCTCTTACCTTCTCCTCCAGAGCTGCAATGCTGTTCCTACTTCTACCACTCCAATTCCACTTCCTTTTGCATGGGGGCGGAAGAGGCTGGTCCAGTCATTACTGCGGGGGTTTCCGTTATAACTGAAAACCCCCAGTTCCCCTTCAGAAGTATTTTATTGGGGTTTAATGGTTATAACTGAAAATCGGAAGCCTTGATTATGGACTATTATTTGTCTTTGGCCCTAGGATTGTTTTGCAGTCTTTCAGTGAATCACCTTTTTCTTTTCTTCATTTTAACTTTCTCTGACCTTGTTGCAGATTATATAGACCCTGTCACAAATAAAATACATCCTTTGTGGAAGAAAACGGCTTTAAATAAAATGAGGCCAATATTTAAAACTTTTGTTTGGGTAACTATGGAAGTTAACCATGCAGATCTTCCATGGGGGCGGCTCAAGGCAATCTGCTGCCTGAGGCGAAGTATGAAAAAGGCGCCCCCCCCCCCCCCAACTTAGAGGGGGCGGGGCTTTTTCAGAAATCCAATCAGAGACTGAACCATACCAAAAAGCCGATTAGATTATATGGAGGAAATGCAAGATGTTTACACACAGGGCCATATCGAGCTGCAATCACACCCTGTGAGACTTGCAGCTTGGGCGCACACCCCCTCCCCCCATACCTCCATCCAGCGCTGCCTGCTCTTTCCCTGCTGCTGGCGCCTCCGTGAAAAAAACAGAGGGCAGCAGCAGCAGGGAAAGAGCAGGCAGCGCTGGATGGAGGTATGGGGAGGAGAAGGGGGGCATGCGCCCGATCTGAAAGGCACCAGCACTTTAAGCAGATCTGTCCCTCCTTGACATCGAGTCGGAGGAGGGAGGGACCAGACCAGCTTAAAGAGGCTTGAGGGAGCGCATTTCTGCTGGCTGCTATTGTCCTGCCAGCGGCGCCAGGGCAACAACAGACAGCCAAAATACAACTCCCAAGCCTTTCCACCCTGTGCGGCTGCATCGCTTGATCAGGGCTAGGTACGGTCCCATTTGCACACCAAGGAACTAAAAGACAGCAAGAACTAACAGCACAGATTATAAAACTAAATTATAACTCATTTTATTTTGTTGTTATAAACTGCGTTACGGTTCTTGCTTTTTCTTTTTCAACATATATTTTGCATCCACAGTAGGTGCAGAGCAGAACCAGGACATTCACCCACAGAACTCAATATTTTTAAAAAAATCTGATTCTGATCATCTCACTAACAACAACAACAACAACCACTATTCTCCAGTACCAGGCATATTGTGAACTAATACAAAACCCTACAACAAAGAAAAACCTACCATACCATATCAGCACAAACTTCCAAAACTCACGTAAGGAGCCCATCCAAAAAAAGCATCACTGTAAATACTACAGTGGGCCCTGGAACATCCATACACCTATTTGAAAAGCTGAACAAGTCAAATTACTACAGTACAGTATAGATCTTTATGTAGAAACTCCATGTTAACAGAACACCTGACCTCAGTCACACACTCACAACATCGACCCTCACCAAGTACAGAATAAGTAACCACAATCTAAAGTAAAAATAATAATATGGGGAGGAAGCGAAAGGGGAAAGGGGGTGGTCAGCCCTCTCCACCCTCTGTTACCTCGACGCCAGTTACCTTGGGTCCTATGGATGCTTTTGTTAGTAGCACGGCTTGCGACCCGGTAGTTGGTGGGGAAGTTCTTCGAGCTGCAGTTGAACCGGAGTCGGATGGCTCGATGGCTGCATCGAATACATCTATGTCCCCGCAGAGCCCTGCGCCGAAGATACAGCGGAACCAGCCTCTTCCTGTTGGCTTCTTGGAGCTGGAGACCCCCTTGACGAAGGTGTTGGACAAAGCTCTGTGTGGGCTTGAGGCTTCAGGTCAGAGAGGCTTAGGGAGTGCAGCCATTGAGCGGCACAGTATTTTTCCAACTTCGACGCCGAATGGGGAGGAAAAATCGGGGGCGGTTGGCTTTGAATTGCCCATAGGGAAGCCGACGACAGGACTGGACGCTGCGGTTTCTGTGGACTCTGCCTTTGCTTTTTCTTTGCAGCGACCGCCCAGTTTTACTTTAGAGTCTATTTGGCAAGCTATTCTTTCCCTCGGAGAAGCCTTGGCTCCTAAGATTGCTTCTGTATCTCAGAAGGTGAATGATTCTGTTTTTGCATTGGAAATGGTGGAGAAGAAGGTGGAAGGTTTGCAGTCTGAAGTTGTGGAGTATTGGAGGAAAGTAGATGTCCTGGAAGAACAGTCTGATATATTGAAAAAGAACTTTTCTGCGGTGAATTCTAAGTTAGAACATTTAGATAATTTAACAAGAGCTAATAACTTAAGATTAATTAATTTTCCTAGAATTTCAACTGTGACCCCACGGGATATGTTTAAGCAATATTTGGTAGAGGTGTTGGGGGTTTCCCCTGAATTAGTGCCAACCTTTGGTGAGGATTTATTATTTACCTAAGGGAAAGCTCTCTCCCGGGTTAGCGAATATTGGTGGGGGTATTGACCATGTAAATGTATTAAATGTTACTGACCTGTTAGAAAAGTCTTCTAGCGAGCCTCCTGTTCCCTCCACTCTGCTAATTACTTTTGCGTTACTGTCGGATAAAGAATGGTTATTGAGGCTTTTCTTTCGGAAACGGAGATTGCCTTTTAAGGGTTTGCTGGTCCAGATTTATCCAGACCTATCTAGAGAAACTCAGAGGCGGCGTAGAGAATTTTTGTTATTGCGTTCTGGAGTTCTACAGCTGGGGGGTCTGTTTTTCCTGAAACATCCATGTAAATGTTTAGTGAAATACCACTCTGTTTCTTATATTTTTTATGACCCCTCTCAACTGCTAGCCTTTATTTCTGCTCATCGGATGGAATCCTCTATAGGTGCCTCCTCTGAGCTTGTTTAATTTATATACCAGGTTTATGGTTGCCTAGATTCTTTGCTACTTGTGTTTAAAATGTTTCTTTTTCTTCACCTCCTCTTTTGTGGGCTTGTAGAGCTGATACATTGTATTTGTTTTCAGTATGTATAACAAAATATTTTCCTGCAGTGCCATTTGCTAATTGTATTTGCTCTTTTTCTTCAAGATTGTTCTGCGAACTTTCTTGTTTTTTTGTGTGTAAAATTCTATAAATATAAAATAAAATAAAAATAATAATAATAATAATATGTAGACTAAATTTAAATTGAAACCCCAAGAAGCCAGAATCCACATGCAGTGCAACATTAGATAAATAGATAAATAAGAGAGGCAGCTCCCCAATACTGTGTAAAATATAAAAATAGCACAAAGTCCAATCACTAAAATTAAATAAAATTATTTTTTCTACCTTTGTTGTCTGACCATTTTATTCTCTGATCATGCTGGTCCCGATCTGAGGCTTATGCTTTCCTGTCTTCTCTTAGCTCTCTTTCTGTGGTCTATGGACCATCTGCCATTTCTTATCTCTTCTTTTGTTTTCTTCACTTCCTTCCAACAGCCCATTTCCAGTTCCAGTAACCCTCCCCAGTATCAGCCCCCTTTCCAGTCCTTCCCTCTCAGTACCTTCCAATGTCAACTGCCTTGCATTTCCACGACTGCAACTGGTGTCCATTCCCTTCCAGTCCCCCTCCTTCCCCACTGTCCAGCCCCTTCTAGTCCAAATACCATCCCAGATATTAGCTCAGTCCACTCTAAGTGCCACTCTCTAGGTCAGCTCCCTTCCAGTCACCCTACCCTCTGTCCATCCCCTTCCAGTGCCATTTGCATATCAGCTCCCTTCCAGCCTTCTCCCCATTACCCAACCACCTACCACTCTCATCCCCAAGTGTCAGCTCCCTTCCAGTCCCCCTTCAGTACATCCCAGGTGTCAGCTCCTTTCCAGCCCCCTCCTTCCCCCTTGTCAGCTCCCTTTGTGCCCCCTCCTTCCTCTGGCAGACCCTCCCATTATCTGCTCCCTTCCAGTCCCATTCTACCATTCTCCCACATCAGCCCATTTGTAGCCCTAGCCCCTAGTTTTCTTCAGGGCCAGCAGCACTCTCCTCCCCTCCCCCAATAGCCCATTTCAAGTCCCAGCCCATTTCCAGTCCTATCCCCCCTCATCAGCCCACCTCCAGTCCTACCCCCCATCAGCCCACCTCCAGTCCTAGCCCCTCATAGCCCATTACAAGTCCTAACTCCCCCCATCAGCCCATTACAAGTCCTTGCCCCCCCATCAGCCCATTTCCAGTCCTAGCCCCCCATAGCCCATTACCAGTCCTAAAACCCCCATCAGCCCATTTCCAGCCTAGCTCCCCCATAGCCCATTACCAGTCCTAGCCCCCCCATCAGCCCATTTCCAGTCCTAGCCCCCCCATAGCCCATTACCAGTCATAACCCCCCCATCAGCCCAGTTCCAGTCCTAGCCCCCCATAGCCCATTACCAGTCCTAAACACCCCCCCATCAGCCCACCTCCAGTCCTACCCCCCCCTCATTAGCCTATTTCCAGTCCTAGAACCCCCCTATAGCCCATTATCAATCCTAACCCCCCCCCCCCCCCCCCACCATCAGCCCATTACAAGTCCTAACCCCACTCCCCCCCCCCCCCGGGAAATTTTAAAAAATAAGAACCTGGCTGCTGAAGTCACTGCTGAAGCCGCTGCCGCCACGGCAGCAAGAAGTGCCACATGGCCACCCCGGCAGATCCCTCCTGTCTCCTTCAGCGCGGCTTTACAGAGCCGTGAAGGCTGTGTAAAGCCGCATTGAGGGAGACAGGAGGACTTTGCCGGGGCGATCACGAGGCACTTCCTGCTATTGCAGCAGCTTCTCTCCTCAGGTTTGTTTGTTTGTTTTTTGAAGGCCAGCAGTGGCAAACTCACCCTCCATTTCCAGGCAGCCGTGGCTCCCTGCCTCTTAGAGAACCACGACTGTGCTGTGACTGCAGTTTTAAATACAAACCAAACCAGTGCAGAGCCTTCCCGTGTCTGTGAACTTCCTCCTTTGGGGGCGGGACAAAGCTGCACGGGATCCTTCACAGAGGCGAGAAGGCTCCGCACCGGTTTCATTTGTATTTAAAACTGCAGTCACAGCACAGCCGCGGTCCTCTAAGAGACAGGGAGCCGCGGCTGCCTGGAAACGGAGCTTGAGTTTGCTGCTGCTGAGAAGCAGACTCGGCAGCAACGTGCATCTTTTTTTGGGGATATTTTTTTACTTTTGAAGGTGAAGTGAGGTGGCTGTTTTGGGGGGCATTTTTTGCCACCCTCAAGACTTTGCCACCTGAGGCAGCCGCCTCACTTCACCTCATTATAGAGCCACCCCTGAGATCTTCTCGCTTCAAAAGGCCCTGTTCTCTCCACACCATCTCATCCGCTTGTTTGCTGGATGGATTTTTCTTCTACCAACTCATTAGCCAGACAAAATGTGGCAATGAGGGCATTCTGCCGGCAGCTGTTCAATTTAGCCCTGTGGTTCCCAACCTGGAGTCTATGGACACAGACCATCACAGGGAATCATCCAGGAAGGAGAAGACCAAATTCAGCTGCTGAGAAAAAAACAAACTGACTTCACCCCTAAAGTGTTCTACTTTAAGGCTACTGCTGCCTACCAGCACCCAGCCGAGGCCAAATGAGGAAGCCTCAAAAAGCCTAAAATCACACTGAGAGGATTGCCGCCAGGAGGAACCCAAATCATCAAGGAGAGAAGGAGAAATGATGGCCACCATTATGAGCCTGGACAGGATGAAGAGCAGGTGGGGAAGAATATGGCTGATCACCATCACCAAGAGCCAAAAGCCACTTCGAAAAGGGTAGGGAAACTACGTTGCCGCCAGCACCTTCATTAGCTGCTGCTTCAGGGTGGTAACCATGGGAAGCATTTCTAGGCACTGCTACATCTGCTCTGGCTGTTCTGTTGACTTGGCAGTGAGGGACAAAAGCTGCAGTGTGTGGTATGGCTGTGATGGTGGAGGAAACAAGAACAGGAGGGGCAACAGCGGGTAGACAGCAGGAGTGAGGAAGTAGCATAGAATGAAAAACACTTGGGTAAAAGCCTTCAGGGAGGAGGAAGTGACGTCATCAACTAGAATGGCAGCTTAGGCTGAAAGCTCTGGAGGGCAGCTAGCGTGTTTTACAAAAATTTCCCCTGTCCGAGTTTGAGTACCCCTGAGAAAATACAGGAGGTGGTGGGGGAGTGCTTCCCGCTCCATATGGCGACGAGAAAGAAAACGGCGGACTTAAAGGAGTTCACCTATGGCGGCGCGAAGTCCACAGCGGCAGAGAAGAAGATGGCGGGACAAAGCGCGGGAAATGGTGAGGCGCTTGATCGGAAGGGGCAGCGGAGTGAGACTACACTGCTGGCGGAGACGGTGGTGCAGAATGTGACAAGAGCGGAACTGCAGAGCTGGTTTGGTGAAATTAAAACCGAAATGCAGGCAGTGAGGACGGAGGTAGGAGATATGTGTGTAGCCCTGCGTGAGAGATGGGTGAGCTGGGGGCAGCGCGTCGAGGATCATGAGTGGCAGCTGGGCCAGTTGGACACCCGGCAGAGTGTGGTGGAGGGCACGCTTAAGGACACGGAGGCGTGGAGAGAATCGATCCTGTTGAAATTGGAAGACCTTGAAAATCGATCACGAAGGAATAATTTAAGATTACGGGGGGTGCCCGAAGAAAAGAGTTCGTGGACAGTGAGAAGGTGGCTGGCGCAATCCTAAAGACTGTCCTGCTTGACTCTGGGACTGAGCTGGTACAGGGGGGGCTGCAACTGGTGCGGGCACATCGGGCTCTGGGCCCCAGTAGGCCCAATCGGCCAAGGGACATAGTGTTGTGCATGGCAGACTTTAAAACTAAAGAGCGGATCCTTACTCTGATACGCAATCGTAGAGACTTTGTTTGGCAAGGCTATACCATTCAGATTTTCCCGGACCTGGCAGCTGGTACTTTGCAGAGGGGACGAGAAATGCAGCCGGTCACCGCCATCCTACGGAGGGAGAATGTTAGATACCGCTGGTTCTTTCCCTTCGGCATTCAGTTCACTGTGGGGCTCAAGAATTGGAGGGCCCACACAGTTCCGGAGGCATTGGCAGCCGTCCAAATGGCGGGTTTGAGGAGCGGACCGTCGCATGCATCAGGGGGCGATAGTGGACGAACGGAGCCGCCGGCACACCAGAAGACCGGAGCGAAGGGGCGAGAGAGTCCAATGGAGGACGTTGGAGAGCACATTGGAGACAATGCGGTGGAGGGGGGTACCTGAGGGTTCGGGGACTTCCCTATGTTGTCCAAATGTTTTTGAATTGGGAGCGGTCCTTCCTGGGCCGAATTATGCTCCTTACTGGTAACCGTGTTACTGAATTGCCTTTTATCTTTTGTATAATGTTGTTGTGTGGAATGATCTCTGTCGACCATTGAGAGGGGGGGATATTGTGGGGGGTGGGGTGGTGTGTTTTGCTGAAGCAGTTGGGGGGGGAACGGTGAATAGGGATGCAGGGGTGTTAGTGGGGGGGTTGATGGGCTTAGGTAGGGGAGGGGGATGAGTGTGGGGGGGGGGATGGGGGATATACACAGGTGGAGGGTGGGGGGAGCGTGGTGGGGTGCTGTCTCTGGTTGATGAGCACTACTCCGAGGGAGACCTCCAGCAGGTGGAGGGGGATATGGAAGGGATGGGGGGAGGGGGGGAGGGGGGGAAGGGGGCAGGGGAGAGGGGGTAGGGGGGGGGAAGGGGGTGGGGTAGGGGGGAACGGGGAGCGGGAGGGGGGGGGGGTGGGAGTGGGGGGACAGAGACGGGGAGTGGTGAGGGGATGGAGGGGGGGTAGGGAGAATGGGGGCGGGAAAAGAGTGGGGCAGCAGCAATTGACTGTAGCCACGATGAATGTGCGGGGGTTGGGAACTTGGAGGAAGAGGCGAATGGTGGAACGTGAGGGAGGTAGGTTAAGAGCAGATTTCATTTGCCTCCAAGAAACACATTTGAAAGTTGGCCAGGAAAGGTTATTGCAGACCAAGCGGTACCCCAGAGCAATGTTAGCCGGGCAGAGGGCGGAGGCTCGGAAGGGGGGGGGTAGGTATTTTGGGTGGGGGTGGATTGGGTGGACAAGGTAGTGGGGGGAAATATTGGGATAAGGGGGGGCGAGCGGTGGGGCTTAAAATTCCACTTGGGAGGGAGCAGGTTTGGGATAGTGAGTTTATATGGCCCTAATGAGAGGCAGGGGGAGTTTTTTGTTCGTATGCAGGGGGAGCTGGGGGGGTTATGTGATGCCCCCCTTATTATTGGGGGTGACTTTAATTTGACGATGAACCCAAGGGTAGATAATGGGGGGGCCGTGGGCTGGGGAGGAGGGTGGATCGGGTGAAATTGTTACACTTGAAGGAACGGTTAGGGTGTAAGATGTCTGGGCGGAGTCAAACACCCTGGGTGTAAACAATATACTTTTTATTCAGTGCCACATGGTACCTATAGTAGGCCTTGATATGGTGTGGCGGGAGGAGGATGGTTGAACCGGGTGGATGAGGCGGACCAAGGCCCCATCACGTGGACGGATCATGCGCCTGTGTGGGTAAGGTTTAAATCTGGGTTACGTGGATGAGGGGGTAAAATTCTGGAGGCTTAATGAGGCCTTGTTGGAAGAGCCAGGGGTGATTGAGCGGCTTGGGAAGGTGGTAAAGGAATATCAGGGGTTTAACTTAAATGGCGAGGTGAAGGTGGGGATGGTGTGGGATGGCCTTAAGGCAGTGGTGGAGGGGGCATCTGGTTCAGGAAGCTGCCCGGGAGCGTCGCCGTAAGGGGGAACGGGAGTCACAACTGGTGCAGGCTATTAGGGATCTGGAAGGGAAGGTGCATGGAAGAGGGGGTGGGGGAGGGGGGTTGTTGAGCAATTGAAAGAGTTGCGGAGTTCAACTGGAGCAATTGAGGGCGAGTGATTTGGCATATGAGCTACGGGGTTTTAAAACAGGGGTGGTTTGAGGGGGGTAATAAGGTGGGGAGGAGACTAGCCCAGCGGCTCTGTAGCAAGGTAATGGCGGAAGAATATTGGGGGGTATCCGGGGAGTAGGATGGAGGCTGGTTCAACGGGAATAATGAAATTCGGGCGACCTTCGCGGACTATTATCAATCATTGTATCTAGTGAGATGAGGGGGGGGGGGAAGCTCCCGGTGTTGAGTACCTGAAGGACTGTGCCCTTGCCTCACTGTCTGTAGCACAGAGGGCGTGGCTCGATCGGCCCATAACGGAGGTAGAAGTTGATCTGGCGATTGGGACATTGAAGAGGGGTAAGGCCCCGGGTTTAGATGGCTTATCGGGGCGCTTTTATCAGGTGTTCCGCTCCCTACTGGGGCCTTTGATGGTGGAAGTCTTTAATGGAGTGCTTTCGGGGGGGGAGACTCCATCTTCGATGAGGGAAGCTGGGATTACCATTATCCCTAAGCCCGGGAAGGATCCGATGGTTTGTGGGTCCTACAGGCCTATTTCCTTATTGAATGTGGACGCAAAACTTCTTGCAAAGGTCTTAGCCAATAGGCTGGGTACGCTGATGCCTGAGCTAATACATCCCGACCAAACCGGGTTTATCTCGGGGCGGCAAGGTGGTGACAATATTCGTACGATCTGTAACCTCACCTGGGAGGTTCAGAGGACGGGGCAGCGGGCGGTTTTCTTAACGGTAGATGCGGAAAAGGCGTTTGATAGGGTGAAGTGGCCTTTTATGATTAGTGTGTTGGAGAAAGTAGGGGTGGGTCCCAATTTTATTCATTGGGTTCAAGCGATGTATAGGGCCCCTCAGGCCCGGGTAAGGGTCAATGGTAGTTACTCGGGAATGTTTCCATTGGGCAGGGGTACTAGGCAGGGGTGCCCTTTATCTCCCCTGCTTTTTTGCCCTGGTTATCGAGCCACTGGCAGCAAGGATTAGGGGTCCTCCGATATTAAGGGGATTCTCATGAATTCCCAGGAGGTTAAGATTACTTTATTTGCGGATGATATCATATTCACCCTACGCGAGCCCCTGTTAACCTTACCGAATTTGATGCAGGAGATTGCGTGTTATAGTCGGGTATCTGGGTATAAGATTAATGCCAGTAAATCAGAGATTTTGGGGTTTAATCTCACTACCGAGTTGGAGGGGGGTGCGAGAGTGGGATTTGCATTTAAGTGGGTGGGGCAACACTACCGATATCTGGGGATCCAGATGGGACCGAATTTGGAGGGATTGGTGAAGGTCAATTATGGGGGGCTCTTGAATGACGTGTGCCGGGATTTGCAACGGTGGGAAAGGGTTATATCTTACGTGGTTGGGTAAGGATAGCGGTTTTAAAAATGAATGTGTTACCGAGGTTTTTGTTTCTGTTTAGCTCCCTTCCGTGTAAGGTATCCCGAAACTTCTTGAAACGGGCGCAAAGGGTTATGGTGGAGTTTATCTGGGCCGGACGGCGTCCGAGGGTAGCGCGGCTGGTCATGTATCGCCCGACTAGGGAGGGGGGAATGGGTGTTCCTGGTTGGAAAAATATTATTTGGCTTCTCAGCTGAGGGCGTTGCTCAGTTGGCAAGGGTGGGGAGATGGAGCCCCCTGGTTGGGTGCAGCTGGAACCGGGGTTTGGACCGGGGCCGTGTGTGGTGGACGGGGTTTGGGCCCGGGGTGGGGGGGTCGCCGGGGGCACGGAGGGGAATCCTTTTCGGGCCCTGACTAAGGCGCTTTGGGTAAGGTGGCGGCGTCCGTTACTAGGGGGCAAAAGATACACGCGGGGAATGTCTCTTATGGGGGTTCAGGAGTTTACCCCCGGGAAAGAGGGGGGGGGTGTTTCGGGAGTGGAGGGAGAAGGGGTTACGGTTTATGGGTCAGCTGCTCCAGGCGGGGGGGGGGGGGTTTTTAAGAGCTGGGGGGAGGTATTAGCTGAATTTGGGTTGGATGGTAGAGGGTTTTATGCCTATCTACAGGTAGTGTCCTTTTCTGAGTAGGCGAGAGGGTTAAGGAGGATGTTTGTCAGGGCCGCTACGGTGATTGAAGCACTGTTGGTGAAGGGAGTGCGACGGGGGGCTATTACCCAGTTCTATCAGGAATTGCTTAAGCTGGGAGGGGTAGGGGCGTGTATTCGGGGCGAGGTGGCTTGGGAGAGGACACTGGGGGGGGAGTGGACTCGGGAGCGTTGGCAGGATATTTATGTGTGGTCTAGGAGGTTGGCCCCGGGCACTGCGTATTTGGAAAGCAGTTTGAAGATTCGCTACCAGACTTATTGGACTCCCTGGAAATTGAGGGCCTTCAATAAGGAGGAAACAGGGCAGTGTTGGAGGGGGTGTAAGGGGAGAGGGGACCTATATCATTTGTTGTGGGACTGTCCGATAGTGCGGACTATGTGGGAGGATTGGGAGGGGATTATAAGGGAGATGACGGGGGTCCCGGTGGTTTTGACTCCTGCCATGGTCCTGTTGAATGAATTGGAGGGGGAGGGGGACCGGGAGGTGCAGTTGCTGATTGGCTACTGTGTTGCTGCAGCGCGGGGGGAGATTTTGTTGCGGTGGAGGAGTATCGCTCCCCCATCTAGGGGAGATATTGTGGGACGCTTAAGTGGGGTGCGGAGTATGTGCGAAATCGCGGCCTATGGGGCACATCGGGTGCCGCACTTTCGGCGGATATGGAAGGGCTATGATGGGTGGTTAGAGAGTGGGCGGACGGAACGGGAGGGTAGGGGAGAGGAGTAGAGGGATAGTGGGTGGTCTGGGGGCGGGGGGGGAAGGTGGGGGTACCACTTTGTGGGGGCAGGGCCTGGCGGGGGAGCACAGGTTTATATGAGGGTGCCTGGTGAGGGATTTGTAGCTGGGGTGGGTTGGTCTGGGCCTGGATTGGAGGGTGGGATGGTCGGAGTTTGGTTTGTTGAATGTGTATTTGGGTGGGGGGGGGGGGTTGGATGGGATCTTGTTGTTGTATTTTCTGGTTCTTGTGTGATTGGTGTATTATTGCAAAAACTAATAAAGGAAAAGTTACAAAAAAAAAAGCCTTCAGGGCAAGAAAGGCAGGAGGAGAGCAATCAAAAAAATCAGTCAATCAGGTTTATTTGTGTCTTGTCTATCAAACACGTTTCTAGGCAAGAGCACTTGGGAAGGGGCCATGATGTGAGGACTGGAAAAAGAAAACTCAGGAAGGGTCCACAGCAAGGAAGGATTAGATGTTAAGGAAGAGTGAGAGGAAGAGGATGAGTGAGAGGAAGCTGGGGGGGAAGAGGGAGACAGCACTCAAGAAGGGGCCATGAGGGCCAGTACTTAGGAAAGGGTCAATAGAGAAATACAGAATGTAGGAACTGCAGAAAAAACCATGAGGAAGAAGAGAACAGGGGGGAAGGCACCCTAGAAGGGGTTATCAGGAAGGGGCCATAGGGGAAGAATGGGGCAAAGGACCAGGGAAAGGAGGCTGAAGAGAAAAGGAAAGAGATATTGATGGATTGGCCACTTAGAGGGGAGGAGGAGATTTCTTAGGGTGGACAGTCAGTCTAGGATGGAGAGGGACTGGTAGGGAGGGACTGAAGGGAAGAGAGAGGGTAGTGGAAAGCAGCTGAAATGGAAGGAATGAAATGTATAGATACTGATGGGAAAGGACTGGGAAGAGAGAGGCTGAGAGAGAATGGAGAAGTAGCAACACAGAAATGTCAGAAACACAACATGCATGAAGGACCATAGAAAATTGTCCTGGGCTGAAAATCTCCTTCCCCTGAGAGGTGGCTAGACTTTGCTGAACAGAAAAGGGGGGGACGGGACAGGAGTGAGGGTGAAGGTACCTGCTGTACCACATGTACTTTGCAACTGCAGTAGAACTAGTACAAACTCTGCAGGGCATCTTTTTTTTTTTTAAGTACCTGCAAACCTTTAAAAAAAATTGTTCCCTGTATAAAATAGAAGGTTTAGTGACATAACTGTTAAGCTGCTGCTCATACCAAAAGGTATGTTTTCTAAAACATGGTAGTTTACAGAACATTCGGCCCCACAACTTAGGGTGGGGGTGGCACTGGACCACTGTTCCCTCTAAGCTGTGCGTGCGCACACACCTCGCCGAGCGAGCGCACATACTTTACAACAGAGTGCACAAAAATAACGGCTCTGATTCTGATAGAAAACAACACAGACGTCTTAAAATGTAAAAGTTATGATTGTAATTACTAGAAATTTCCTGCTTCATTTAGTAATCGTCTATTTTCATTTAATTTGAATTAAAATCAATGTGGTGTACATACTGTATTCTGACGTGTAGTCAAATTTTAAAGTATATAACTCCGAGTGTCGTTATGTGGCGCACAAAAATTTAACCTTCCTTCAAAAGCTGCACACAGCTGATATTTTATGCGCACACAGCCTACAGAAAATTAGAGGGAACATTGCACTGGACCCCCAATAATGAATGCGGGCATGCATGCATCTCCTCATTCAGTTAGTGTGGGTCTAGCACCATCCCTTTGCTAACCATTTAACACAATTACCACGAGTGCACCCATGCTGATTGCAACATTGATGAGAATGCTCTAAAAATGTCCATCCTAACCACAATGTACAGTCAACGCCTGCAATCCACCCCTAACCTGCCCAGTCTCTGCGCCAGCCCTCACTTAGCGGTTAGTATGGGATTTTTACCACGGCTGCATTTTTAGCATATGGTAACAGTTACTGCAGTGGACTTAGTACGCTGTAAACCCTCCTGTAACTGTTAGCACGGTTAATAAACATGTCCCCAAATGAATTCTCCAGTTAAGTCAATCCAAGCTACTCTGCAAAGCTCTTGATTCATTCAGTCATGTTACTTGAACCTTAATGGACAAATCAGTTACCTTGAAATTATAGAATGTAGTTCCATTTAACAATGATAACAAATTACTAGCATGCTTGAATAATTTATGGACATCAGAATTATATGTACAGTATTTACAACCGAAGAGTCTCTTCAGAAATATTGCAAAAGGTGCCCATCTTTTATTTCAGTGAAACAACAATACAGGAAGTGCAGAATGAGACAAATAAGGAAAGAAATCTAGAAATAAAACCAACAGAACAAGGGCCGTAGCCAAAGCCTGGTAAATTGATCAGTCGCTTCTGTAGCTTCAGGCTTCCAAGATATTACTAAAACTTGCTTCTTTGTGACATTTAGCGGTTCTTGGGAAGCATCTAAACAGGGAATTTAAGATTTATCTTGGCTTCTGGAATGGAAAGAGTATTTAAACATAATTGACATAACAGAGTGTTATTTACATCATTCATCAATCTCTGCAAACGTCTAGTCGCGAGTTTAAAAATTAGTAGAGATGTTTCATGAGCGTTAATGCATGGCCATCCTTGCTGCTGCTTTCCAGTTTACCAAAGTACACTGCTGTCTTGCATTCAGATCTGGATCCATCCCTCATCTGTCACATCCATTGTACAGTACAGCCTGTACTCATGTTTTAAACCTATTTCCTTCTGCTGCCTCTTTTCTTCCTGACTCTTACCAGCAGTCTGTTCGTATTTTGTCATGCCAATGTGCATTACATTCAAAGAACTTAAGATGTGTTAAGTAATGAATTTATTAAAGGTTATAGTGCATTTTTGTAAATGGCCGTTCTCTATACATCTTAGGCTATGCTTACTTATTCTTTCAAGGTTTTAAAGTTCTTTATTGCATCAACACGGACATTTTAGAAGATGTTAATGGGCATAATCTTTAGCATTGCCTGCCCATCAGGATCCCTAAGCTGAAGGAGAAAGAGGAAACTAACAATAAGTGGGGAAAGCATGTAGAGCATCACTCATGGAATTCCTTCTAACTCCCGTGCGAAGGTGTGTGTGCCTCCGTTTTCTTTGCGTGTGCATATGTGTATGTGTGTATAGATCTGTCTTTGGCTATGTGTGTGTGTGTCTGTTTTCTTTGTGGGTTTTTATGTAGATCTCTGTTTGTATGTTTGTTTATGTCTGTGCATGTACGCATGTGTGAATGCATCCATGTTTCTTTGTGTATATCTGTGTGTCTGTGTTTCCTTCGTGTGTGTGTGGGTGTGGGTGTACATCTCTGTTGTATTTGTGTGTATATGTCTATATTTTCTTTGTGTGTGTGTATAAAGATAAGTCAATAGCTATAGTATATCCAGACCTAATAAGAAGAGGGATAGTGAGACTGCATAACATCAGGGCCTGTGGGTCTTTGAACATGCCTGTCCTCAGCCTGTCCTGTAGCAGCGTGTACACTATAGGCTGGCTGCATCCCCCCCCCCCCTCCCTCCAAAAGAAGTGTCAGAAGGGTTGGGATGCAGCCAACCTAGAACATGCACAGGTGCTGCAAGGTCAACCTCTACACTGTTTCATTTTTTGAAGTCTGGGCCCAGCGGGAGGCTAGAAGACAAGGTGCCTGGAAAGGATGTCTGTCCTGGCACCCTTTCTGGCTCTCAGTGCCCCTGAGTGTATCTCGATTTTCAGGAATCCTTTGACACCTTATGAGAGACTTCTGAGGGAATTAAAAAGTCATGAGGCAATGTATTTTGTGGA
Organism: Ichthyophis bannanicus; assembly: GCA_033557465.1. Classification (NCBI taxonomy): domain Eukaryota; kingdom Metazoa; phylum Chordata; class Amphibia; order Gymnophiona; family Ichthyophiidae; genus Ichthyophis; species Ichthyophis bannanicus. Next base: position 128,030,115 of record CM066044.1, read on the forward strand.
CTGAGAATTGGTTAAAACATAGAAAACAGAGAGTAGGGTTAAATGGCCCATTTCCTCAGTGAAGAAAGGTGAATAGTGGAGTGTCCCAGGGATTTGTACTAAGACTGCTGCTTTTTAATCTGGAAACAGGAACAATAAATAAGGTGATCAAATTTGCAGATGACACAAAAATTCATAGTTGTTAAATCACAAGAGGATTGTGAGAAATTGCAAGAGGACCTTGCAAAACTGGGCATCCAAATGGCAGATGAGATTTAATCTGGAAATATGCAAGGTGATACATTTAAGAACAACCCCACATTAGGATTCACCATCAAAGAAAAAGATCTAGGTGCCATCATGGACAATATGTTGAAATCTTCTGCTTGGTGTGGATAGCAGCCAAGCAAGCAAATAGAATGTGGAGAATAAAACAGAGAATTTCATATAGGCATCAGAACGGGGTGGGCCACATGGACCATGGCTCCACCTAAAGTCTGCCCACCAGCAGAGAGAGCAGCTGCAATCGCAGCAGACTCCTTCTGTCTGCCCAAGGGGATCCGATCTCCTGTGAACAGACAGAAGTAGCCTTTGCTGCGATTGCGGCTGCCTTCTCCTCCTGCCTGCAAGGATCCGATCTCCCACGGGTAGACAGGAGTCTGCCATGATAGCAGCCATTCCCTTCTCTTCTACCCTAGGGGAGATCGGATCCCCATGGGCAGAACAGAAGGGGAAGGCCACAAGGGGCTGGGGCGGAAGGGTGGAGCAAGGGGCAGAGTCAAGGCGGAGCTTGGCGCTCCAAAGAGGCATTCCGTGGCCCCTGGAATATCATTATGCCTTGTAATAGCGTGAACATGCAGCTAGGGCTCTGGGCCTGTGGTGAGGTTTTAAACATAAAATAAAGTTAGCAGAGCCCAGGTTCAAAGCCAAAGAAAAATATTTAGTGCATCAACAAAAGATATGCCTGGCCTATGTAGCAGGCTCAAAACTGGGTTACAACCAGATCCTTCATTCATACATTCTCCAAACATTTTCTTGGGACCTTCCTTCCCCTGTCTGGGCCTGTCTGCTTTATTCTGGAACTGGGAATTAGTTTCCTCTTCTGAGTCCCATCCCTGATGCAGCTTCCCCAGGTATACACGTGTTAAGATGGGCTGAATTTAAGGAGGACCAGAAATCTCTTCTAAACACCCCTTCACATGCTCAATAGTGTGACTGCACCTTGCAATTTTAGTCACCTTATCTTAAAAAAGATTTAGCAGAATTAGAAAAGGTACAGAGAAGAGTAACCAAAATGATAAAGGAAATGGAATCACTCTCCTAGAAAGGCTAATAAGATTCGAACGCTTCGGCTTGGAGAACAGATGGCTGAGGGGAGCTATGATAAAGGTCTATAAAATAATAAGCAGAGTAAAACAGGTAAATGCAAATCGGTTGTTTATTCTATCAAAACGTAAAAAGGCTAGGGAGCATGCAATAAAATACTAAGTAATACATTTAAAACAAACTAGAGAAAATATTTTCCCTAAGGTTCCCCTGTCCCTACCAATCTAATGCCAAAAAAGGGGTTTCGATTTTATCTCTGCTATCTCAACAAATAGGGATGATCTACACATAGCGGCAGGTGCACCTACTCTTGCCACCTTGCTGGGCAGACTACATGGACCATGATATTCTTGATCTGCCGTAATATACTATGTTACTATGATGCAGAAAATATTATCATTTCCTCCTGCCCCACTTGTTCCCATGATGCAGATATTACTGGTTGACTAGATGTTTCTTATGAAGCTTCCCAGTGGAGGTGGTAGAGATGGGACAGTATATGAATTCAAAAAAGCATGGGACAAGCACAGAGGATGTCTGAGGGAGGAGAAGGGATTGTGGCGCTTAGGAATTGGGGTAAATGGAAAGACTGAATAGATCATTTAGTTTTTATCTGCTATATCTTGATGTATTGTGAGACTTGGCTACATATGTCTTCCCTGTTTTTTTTTTTATTGTAAGCCACTCTGGAGTCTTAATTGACAGTGAATAGGATATCAAGAACCAATTAATAATTAAAGTTAAAACATTTTTTCACACAGCATATAGTTACGTTTTGGAAGTCGCCGCTGGAGGATGTGGTAAAATTAGTTAGTGTAGTTGGGTTTAAAAAAGAGTGGGACAGGTTCCCGGAAAAAAGTCAATAGACTATTGCTAAGTTAGACCTTGGGAAAGCCTTTGCTTTTCCCTGGGCTCAGTAGCAAGGCATCCAGATACTTTTTTTAATTTTGCCAGGTACTTGTGACCTGGATTAGCTACTGTTGGAGACAGGATACGGGACTTAATGGATCTTTGGCTTGACTCAGTATGACAAATTATAGTTTTTTTTCTTATAGTCTTATGACTGTGTTTTCTTTATTTAGGTGTTTGCATGTGTGTGTGTTGGGGGGGGGTGCTTGCCTATCCTTATGTCTATTTTGTTTATATATGTGCTTTCTTTGTATGTATGTCTGTGTGCATGTGTGTTGACTCTGAGTGTGTCTATGACTGGGAGAAGAAAAGAAGAGAGGTGGTTTGAAAACAGCAAATGCCTAATAACAGTGTGTCTATGATGCAAAGGCTAGAAATTCTCCCCCATAGAAATACACTGGGTTGTTTTTCTGGGGCGTACGTGTCTCTCGTATACCCATCTGCTCTGGTCTGTTTTTGAATTCTAGGTGTCTTTACACTGATTTTTCCCTTAATCCAAATTTCGTCTAATTCCCTTAAATTTTTGGAGAGTTATTTTGACCTCAGACAGACACACAGGCAGTCACTCTTGACCCTTTATTTATAATTTCTATTAATAGATTGGGTTGGAAAAAATAATAAAATGTGAGCCCGGGTGCCCCATGAATTTCTTAATTAAGCTTTAGGCAACCTCTGGACCTTAATAGCTGCAAGCTAATCAACTTTATAGGATATCTCTAATGAGAATATACATTAGATACATTTGCATATATAAATAGTAATTTTATAACAGGTTGGCATGTCTGTGGCTTTGTGGAACTGTCCCACGAAATCTGTGGAATTCACAGCTATAATGAAGCCACATGCATTTGCACCAGTGCAGGAGCCGATGTCAATGCATTCAAGCACCGTATGTGCAAATGCACTAACTTTATAAAGACCACTCATAAACCAGACAAAATCTAAAACAAACACAGCTACACCCAAATTGTATACAAGTACGCATGGGGGTATGTTTACTAAAGACCGTCAAGGGAGCAAGTGTGTCGTTAACGCTTGTTATCAGCACCCTTGCATCCTTAATGCTGCGATACCACTGCATTAACAAGCGTTAAAGGCTCCTGCAGTGTTAGGAAACAAGAGGTAGAAAGTAGGTGTTAATGGGGCCGAAAGTGGGCATTAAAGAGGCAGAGAGTGGACGTTGACAACGGGTACTCCCTTGATGCCTGTTGCGCAACGGGTGTTAAAGCACTTTAATACTGGGAACCCTAACACCAAGTAAAACCTTGCAGAAAGGGGGCATTTTGAGGGGAGAGAGAGGCCTATTCAAACGTCTGCAATGTGATGAACAGACAGGGGAGCCCAAGACAGTGATAAAAGTGCTCCATTAGCAGCAACAGCATAGTGCCCAAGTATGAAATTGTGGATGGTGCTAATGGGGCAAAGGGGGTGACACGTGGGTCATGCATTGGGGGTTAGTGGTGCATAAGGCACACCAGGCAGCTGCCAAGGTTGGACATTTGTGATGTCCGCCATGATCCCACAGTGACAGTGTTGGCACACAAACATGCTGCTGCTGCAAAAAAGTGATGCGCAACATGGAGCTGTCCAAAGGTCCCTGGCACCCTATGTAGAGACCCAGGCTGCCACCTCCCCCTGCTGATACCAGTTCCAGAGGAAGAGGCCAGTAGGGCCAACAGCTGTAGCTCTACAAGGGGCTGAAAAAATCAGTTGCCTGGGGAAATACCACTGTGGCAGCTGTCTGCCTCCCCCTGAGATATATCGTGGCAGGGATGGGGTTCCAGCGGTGGCAGTTGGTGGGGGAGGCCGCGTGGCCATCCATGTATGCCTATGCATCCCCTATCTGGATCCTGCGCCCTAGGTTCCCACTGATGCCGCATGGTGGATGGGCTGGGACTGTGCCCCATTCCCACTGACAGTATGCTGCCATGTCAGCATGGTGTGGGAGTGTTGGTAGCAGGTGCAGCGGCCCCTGCCTGCAGCAGAAAAAAAGCCATGTCCTGACCCTGTGTGTCCTGCACATCGCCACATTTGCCAAGGTCTGTCTGAAGGGGAACATTTCAGTGCCAGGGACAGCAGAGCACATGCTGATCCCACCCCACCAAGGCTGTACATAGCATGATGCGTGCCTACATCCCCTGGTGGAGGGGGCAGGAGCGGCAAGGTGTGCACAGCTGCACATGTGCAAAATCAGCGAGGCTATCTGCAGCACTGAACAGGTAGGCGTGCTGCAATGGGAGGGAGGGATGAATCGACCGACTGCTCGCCCACTCTGACCATTGGCCCATGCCATTGGTCCAGGGAACCATGTGGATCGCTTGGCCCATGAATCAGGACACCACCGCACGCACATAGTGAGGGGATATGTGCATGGGGGGAGGGAGAAGTGACAGTGTGGAAGGAACACTATGCAATTGGAGAACAGGGCATGTCGGAGCCAAAATTCCCACCCAGCATCATCACCAGCAAGAAGATGACACCACCACTGCCACTATACATTGTTCGTAAGGCACTACAAGGTCTATGTAGCGCTGTACGAATACATAGGAAGACAGTATCTGCCAGAAGAGCATACATGTGATGACTGACAATACTATAGAAGAGAAATAAGGGTACAGTAGGGAGAGAATACACCAGGAAAACTTGAGATAGGGATCTAACAGCAGGCACAAGGAAGCATGTATGTGAAGAGGGAGAGAGCTGGGACGTGACATATGGATAGAGGACACTTGCGCAAGGCAGAAGGAGCAGCAGCAAGGTGAAATGATCGGAGTCTGGAGATGGCAATAGAAGAACAGGGCATAGAGAGAAGGTCACTGGAGGAGGAGCAGGATCCTCGGGAAGGGGTGTAGGGAAAGAGGAGAGAGGAAAGGAAATGAGGTGAAGTAGAAGGGATGCATCTATAGGTTAGCACACATCGCATGTGTGCTATGGATATAGGAATGGACAGGGAGTCAGTGAAGTGATAATAAGAGAGGGTCATATGAGTGCATCAGGGTTGGCAGAGGATCAGTGGTCTGAAGAGATGACACAGGAGAGAGATGACTCTAAGGGAGACCTGCAGGGAGGAGGATGCAGTGGCAAGATGGAAGGTAAGTATAGGAAGGACAATGGTTCTTGATGACATGGGACTCTGTGTGAACCGGGGCCCCCTCCAAATGTGAGGACAGTCATCACCATCCATGTGAGGTCATGTCATGGCTGCATCACAAGAACACACCAAGTATGGGAAACCAGGGCCACCAGGTATGGGGAACCAGGGCAAGCGATGAGTGTGTGCCTGTCTCATGGGCTGTCCCACTGAGGATACATATCCCATGTGTAAGTCAGGAATGTCAGTTGCATCAGCAGCATACACAGCCATTGCAATGTACAGACCAAACAACACGTCCCCCTCCAACACTCACCAAACGCACCTTGTCAGACAGGTATGGCACAGGGCATGCAGAGATCACGGCAGACATAGGAAGACATGCCTGCATTCACCCTGTCAATGATCACAGCTCCACACAGGGACTGCTGAACCCATATGGCAGCTCTGTGGCTCCACACCCAAAACCAGTGGGTCATAGGTTCAAGACTCAGTTACAGATCATGCATTGCATGACCCTGTGAGTAAACATTATTCTACAGTGCAGGTACAGCACCAGATGTGCAACCCCCAATGAATCAGCCCACATGGGTACAAACACGCATCAGCCACACAGACAGGCTCAACTATCCACAGCTGGATGGAAAGGCAAGCTGATAGCACCGGCACACTGAGCGGGCATTAACAATGGGCGTGAATGTCAGAGCATGCTACTAGCTCCTGCACAATGCTTGAGTGGAAATGGATACCATCCCCACTTTTGCACAGTACAACAATGTGTGTGTGTGTATCTCTCCAGTGTTTTGTGGTCTTCAGTACCGCACTGCACCTCGCATTTATTTTATTTATTTATTTATTTATTTAACAATCATTTATATACCGCACCTTCCCATGTTCCCAGCGTTAGTCTGCAAATGTGCATGATGAGGAGCAGAAGATTGTGGGTATGGCCTGAAACAGAGTAGTTTGGCCAGAATGTGTCTGCATTGGAGGTAGGGGCAATGGCTGACACTTTGTAGTGCCCATCTCCCACATGCATGGCCTGGGTGGCCACAGCATTTCATGTTGAGACGTATACTCCCTGCCCTGGGAGCCCAATCACTAAACCAAATGCTGGGTGTCCATGCTGTTTGTCCCATGCAGCATGTGCTGACCATCAAACTGGCCACAGTTGAGATAGCCTTGTGGTGGGCAGCAGGTGAAGTCTGACTGTGCTTGCTGTAGTGGATTGGTAGTCCCAGATGGTTGGGACAGCAGCTGTTCTTGGCCTGCTCTCTATGGTCATGGCAGGACCAGCCCCACACAAGCTTAGACAACCCTTATTGCATGTGCTGTCCATGGAATCAGCTGCTACCACACTGGGCACTGATATGAGATTGTTCTATGAGAGTCCCTATCCAGCAGGGGCAGGACACAGGGCCCAGATGTGACAGGTGATTATGGCATGCTGCTATTGTGCAGAGAGAAACAAAGTGACTAGCATAACTCACTGGCAGTGATGTGGATCTGCAGCATGGCTGGCAGAGTCCATCTCTAGCAATGCAGGCTCTAAGAACCAGGTGCTGGGTGCCCATCCTCACCCTCAGGATGACCGCTGAAATTGCTCAGTAGCACGGTTTGCAGCTGTTATGTGCTTGTAGCACACACTGTCAGTGCATCTTGGTGAGCTGATGTGATGAATCACTGCATTCTCCATTTAGTGATCAGCGGCAGAATGCTGTTCTGCGTGTACAGTGCATCATGGGTACTGAAGGGGCTAGCCCAGTGATGGCTAACCTTTTTGAGCCCGAGTGCCCAAACTGCCGCACAAAACCAAAGAATTTCCTCAAAGTGCCAGCACGTCATTTGCATAAGTGGTCTTATTTGCATAAATATTTGCATAATGTTACCATACACTAACTTTTAGTAAACATGTCTCTTAATGAGTGTATGGATAAAGAAAGACTAAAAGATTTCTACATTACTATAATCCAGTGCCAACCGCCAGGCACATTAGGAACTACTACAAACGCTGCCCATTTAGAACCCATAGCAAAACCCGCCGTATCCTGACAGCATTACCAGGACTCACAAAGCACCATACCCTACCTATCAAAAGGCAACACTGCAAATATTAAACCAATACATTTCAGAGAATACTGGGGAAAGAGAACAAGTGGCAACGTCAAATAGGAATTTCCTCTTGTACCAAACAAAGCGCAGATGTTAATGATGCACATTTCCCAGAGCTGACATATTCCAGTTAATAAATTCAAAATAAAGAGATATCTTTCTACCTTTTGTGCATTTTTTTCAGTTGCAATTGGTCCAGCCATTTTCTTCTGGTTTCTTCATGTTTTCTGCTAACTCTCCATCGTCTGCTGTCCATTTGTCCTTTCTTCTCTCTTCTAGTTTTTTTTCCATTCTCTCTCTCTACATCTGCTTTATCATACTAATCTTTCTCCTTTTGGTCTTTCGTCATTCCTATTTCATCCACACAAATTTTACCCCTCCATCCTCAATCCCCAATTACTCTCCCAATACCTGGCCAATTGTAGATTTTTCATCCCTCCTACACAAAATATTTTCCCCTCTCCATTTTACTCTCCCAGCCCCATCCCATTCTAATCCTCCCCAACATCAGCTCCCTTCTAGTTCCAGTCTCACCCAGCATCCATTCCCTTCTTCAAGCCCCCCACTTCCCCTCAGCCGCTTTCCATTCCTAGCCCCGTCCCCATCAGGTATTTGCAGTTCAAGCCCACCACTTCCCCTCAGCCCATTTCCATTCCAAGCCCCATCCCCAACAGCTATTTGCAGTTCAAGCCCCCTTCCACTCAGCCCATTTCCAGTCCTAGCAACCCCCCAACCCATTACCAGTCCTAGCCCCCCATAGCCCACTCCCAGTCCTAATCCCACCAGCCCATTTCCAGTCCTAACCTCCCCATCAGCCCACTCCCAGTCCTAATCCCCCATCACTCAATTTTTAGTTTAAGCCCCCCCAGCGCCTATCACCACTCCTAACCCCCCCCAGCGCCCATCACCACTCCTAACCCCCCACCAGCCCAGCGCCCATCACCACTCCTAACCCCCCCAGCCAGCCCAGTGCCCATCACCACTCCTAACCCCACCCAGCCAGCCCAGTGTCCATCACCACTCCTAACCCCCCAGCCCAGTGCCCATCACCACTCCTAAACCCCCCCTACCCCAGCCCATCACTACTCCTAACACCCCCCCAGCCAAGCCCAGCCCAGCCCATCACTACTCCTAACCCCCCCCAGCCCAGCCCAGCCCATCACCACTCCTAACCCCCCAGCCCAAGCCCAGCCCATCACCACTCCTAACCCCCCCCAGCCCAGCCCAGCCCAGCCCATCACCACTCCTAACCCCCCCAGCCCAGCCCAGCCCAGCCCATCACCACTCCTAACCCCCCCCCAGCCCAGCCCAGCTCATCACCACTCCTAACCCCCACCCCCCCCCCAGCCCAGCCCAGCCCAGCCCAGGGAAAATTAAAAAAAAAAGAAAACCTGTCTGCTGCCGTTGTCGGGGCCGCCGCGGCAGAATCAAGCGTGCCGCGGGGCCCCCCTGTACCCACCCGGCAGAGCCTGCCCTCCCCGTAGCAGCTCTCTCTTTGGAGCTACAGTCAGACGCGCCGGCTTGCAGAGCGCGAAGGGAAGAGTTCCCTCGCTGCTCTGTTAAGCCCGCGGGGGCTGATGGGAAGTTCCCATCAGCCCCCGCGGGCTTAACAGAGTCGCGAAAGGGAAACTCTTCCCTTCGCGCTCTGCAAGCCGGCGCGTCTGACTGTTGCTCCAAAGAGAGAGCTGCTACGGGGAGGGCAGGCTCTGCCGGGTGGGTACAGGGGGGCCCCGCGGCACTCTCGATTCTGCCGCGGCGGCCCCGACAACGGCAGCAGACAGGTTTTCTTTTTTTTTTTTCAATTGCGGACCTTCCCGCGTGCCAGCTGCAAGGCCTTCGCGTGCCACAGCTGGCACGCGTGCCATAGGTTCGCCATCGCTGGGCTAGCCTATACAAGCTGCACAGCAGACAGGTTAGGCAGCAACCTGCAGTCTCTTTGATTCCAGACATTGATGTGCAGAGTAGTGTGGAGATGTAGCATAATGGTTAGTGCAATGTCTCCATAAGCAACAGACAAGGGTTCAATTCCCATGTGTTCTTTTTGGGCCTGTGTGCTACTCATATCATTTGAATGCCTGTAACAGTCCAGGCTCTGCTGTGACTGGCAGACACACATCCTTGGACTTTGTTATATGTTTTGGCCACAGTTTGGGTCAGCAAACATGCTATTTCCCATCAGGCCCTTTTGAGAGCATGGCTTTATTGGCTCTGCTGCAGCCCATTGCAGGAGACAAACATGTTCACCCTGCAGCTGTCTGGTACCTACATACTCATGGTATTGGCTTAGGACCCAAGATAAAAGGGTTCAAGGCCCACTAGCACTCCTTGTATGACATTTTGGAATGTGTTACTGTTGTGTTTTATGTATGCCACAACCTTCATGGAATGACAGTATCTCCTTGTGACCTTGGACAGGTCACTTAACCCTCCATTGCTTCAGCTGACTGCAGGTTCCTACAGTCCCTGTTTTTGATCAGACATTACCAGGTTCTTTGGTACAATGTACCTCAGCATGACTGCACTGATAAAGCGGCATATTAACAAACAGTTACATGCATACAGCTGCAGCCTACATGTGAAACATGAGTCAAGTATACCATCATGACTCTGATTGTAGAGCTTTGGCTCCATCACATCTCTGCATTACATGCAGACACATCCTACCCCTTTGATTGCCACCTGTGGGTATCAACTCATGTCCATATGTGCCCTTTTTGCTCGGTTTGAGCGACTCCTGTCCAGTTGTTGTATGCACATTTGTCTGGGGTGTTGTATGATGGTTGAGTGGCTGGGACAGATGTGAGACCCACATGTCTGATATCAGGCCTTCCACCTGGCACTGACGCACGTTTTCCCATGCATTGGGGATGGCACCTCCAGTACATCGGTGTTTGCCAGCCCATACCACACTCTCCTCTACCGCCATCCTTCCTTCAGCCCATCCTTCAGCCTCTGGCAGCTATGTGCAGTCCTGTCTTCTCATGCAGGCTGCTACACCATGGTCTACACGGGTACTTTTCTGCATTTCGATGCTTCACTCACGCTTCTCCTGTGCCTGATCTGCACGTCACCACTCCTGCTCCATCTTCCTTTTCTGCACACATCGTGCCACTTCTGACTCAGCTGTGGGACCCGTCTTCCCCATCCTATGCCACCCACTGACATTATAGCATTTTACATGGGCACCCCCCGGTGCATTGTTACAGCTGCCTCCCACATGCTCATCTAACTTACTTGCTGCCACGTCAGATGCCCACAGATCTGTCAGATCATTCAGCTCCCACCTGTTCTTCTATCCATCACCTTTACATTGGCTTTTGCTGGGGCTCCTTTATCCAGCGATAAAGTGACAGCCTTTTTCGAGCATTAAGATGTACGCTTGATGCCTTAATGCCCGATGTCCTGTTAGCGCACGTTAAGTGGCCCATTGCTCCCTTACCGCCGGAATGCCTCCTACCCGCCCAGAGCCTATTTCACACAGAAAACCACTTATAGCTGCCGTTAACACGCGATAACGCCTGCTACTTAACACCCTTTAGTAAACATACCCCATGGTGTTGTCATCATGTGTACTCATGTGCCAGAGTAATTTTATCCCTTTCACATGATGATATTGGCATACATGCAAAAAAGCCTTTACAATATTACCCCAGGGTGCCTCAGTTGTATACTTATCTATTTCATGCATATTCATTAGGCATAAGTTGAAATCCAGACTGGTTTGCAGTTTTCTAAGACCGGAGGTTTCTCATCCCTTGCTTCATTTTATTTATGCCTATTGGCAGCTCCTGCTTTTTCTTTTTTTTTTTTACATTTCGATTTTTTAACAAGCAAAAAAGCCATTAATATTGAAAGTACAGCATCTAAGAAAAATAACAAAACATAAACAAAAATTACAGAAATAAACATGATATAGTTTCCAATTAGCCCACAAGAAAAGAGAAGGGGGGCAAGAAACCCCTGACACCTGGGGAACCCTGCAGTAAGTAAAAGTCCCATAGGTGCTCCTTGTGGTCTTGGGCAAGTCACTTAACCCTCCATTGCCCATATTCCCTGTAAGTATTAGTGCATGTGTCTCATATACCCTCGTGTTAAATGTATCCCCCAATTGTGTTGTGACCACTTTGATTGAAGGATAAGGCGGTATACAAAACTGTCTAAATAAATAAATAAAGCAGGACCATCACCTAACTCAATGAATCAGCTTCACTGCTATTCCACAGCTTCCCATCGATGGGGTTTGACTGTTCTTTCTAGGAGTCAGCTACTGCACATACAAAAAAGGATTTTACATGATCTTGAAGGTCCACGAATAACAATATCTCCGTATTATTTCCTTTTGGCACAAGGAAAGATATGATAACCCGCAAAGAATTTGTTCTGTCTGCTGGAGCAACAAGGCTACTGGGTCTTCTTGTGGCCCATTCAGCAGTCAGAAGTCCAGAAGAAAGGGCACATCTACACATAAGGTCTGTAAGTGATACGAGCCCTCATGGTTTTTCCCTCCTCTGTTAGACTGTCATTTATTTTGCTCATATTCATTTGCAAGACAGTACAAGTCTGGGAAGGTTTTCAAGTTTATCAGTTCAATCACTTTCCATTACCCCGCATGAAATACGATTTTGATCCTCTATTAACTGATGTTTCAAACATTGCCCCCTTTGACGACATAAATTACTCTGGCTTCCTGAGTTGCTTCCTTGACAATTGTTACTTGTAAATTACAGCATCAAAGACACCTTACAACATTAGGGGACCTGGAAAAGTTTGATTTTCAGTCTCCTGCTTTTTCACAGTGGTCGTTCTTCTTCGTGATCTATAGGCAGCCATTCTAACAAAAGATAATTTATTTAAAAGCGAAACAAGAGTCTATTTTGCTTCACATTTTTAATTCATGTGCGTGGCAATATTACAGTTGAAAGTTTCTTTGAAATCTCCTCCTAGTTAGGTGTGCCACTGCTGTCTACATCAGGACATCATGCAGGCATCACATTGGTCCTTGGGAAGCATTAGTTCGAGCATAAGCATTAAGCATCATGGAAGCTGCTTTTAAGAACAAGATTTAGGTACAATAACGGAACATGCCGTCTTCATGGAACACCTAGGTCAGGGGATCCAAACTCAGAGCTCCCATTTGATAGTGCATAGCACTATGGCCTGAGTCAGGGTCAGCCCTTACCTTTTATTATAAAAGATGTAAATATGCACTAAAAATATATATATAAGAGAAAAGAGAAGATTTCTAGCAATATTACCAAAAGAAGAAGAAATAGAACTAAAAAATGGGAAAATTTCTATTTTGCTATAGCTTTAATATATCTGGTTTCCCCCTCATTACCTAATGTCAGCAGGTGGGATTCCGTTTCCTGTGAAGAAAATTCTCAGAATTTTTAAACTCTTCCCTGTCCCAAATCTTGTATACTTCATTTTGCCATATTTATTTTTATGATGTAATAAAAAGAATGCATATTTCTAGAAATGATGTGATCTCTAAGCCTTACCTCTTGAAGTGGTTTGAATAATCATTTATTTATATCTGTTACCACAAATTCAAAAGTTTCCAGTTGGGAGGGTATGTCTTTATAGCAGAGCACCTCGTATGTGTATATGTTGTCTCTAAGGCACATGTGTGCCTTTATAAAATAATCCTCTAATAAGCACACACATTTACAACTGCAGCAGTAACTATATATGTGTAAGTGCTGGTTAGACTAGGCACATATGTGCATATTTTATAAAATATGGGTCCGATACTTAAAGGGATCCGCATGGCTAAGCATTGGGGCATTCTGGGGGTGGAGTGGAGGCGACACCCAGCGATAACTGGGCAGCGGCAATATTGAACTGCTGCCTGGTTATTGCAGTGCGGTGAAAGTCAGGTGCTGTAAAGCTGGCCTAACCTTTGCCACAAAGCTAACCGTGCAGCGGCTCAATATCACCACTGCCCAGTTAGCGTCATCCCAATCCGGGCAACCCGGATATTCAATGCTGGACTTGGATATGGCCCTGGCATTGAATATCAAGGTCTAAAGTTCGGCAGCTAGCCGCTTTAATAGCACTTGAATATCGAGCCCTACATATATCTGTTGATCCTGCTCCTATTCAGCATATTCCCTGCCCCCAGAAATGCCCTGTACACATTTCACATAGAACTCTGTGCTCAGATTTCTGAGTCCCTACGTTTACGCACGTATACCCAGACAATTTTATATGCACCTACTTGAATGAATAAGGCATCATTTTACACTGTCAGGACTAAACGTATACGTGGATTGGAAGCAGAGGGTAAAATGCCTTTATTTAGCAGCTTGACCACAAGAATACCACTAGTTGTTGACCATCACCATTTTGAACCCAGAAAGAGCCACTGAGAATTGCTCCTGTTTCCCCTAGACCACCAGAAAGAGCCCCAAGTTGATGTCGGGGGTTGGAGCAGGGTTATGCTACTTAACTGCTTTGGGGCTCTGGGCAGGGATCTGGTTTGTCTACAGTTGTGGTCAGCATTATTGGCACCGTTGCATTTTATTCATGTTGCATACATTATCTTGAGAAATAACTGGAAATCTTCCAACTGTATGTCATCATAAAATTTTAATACTATGTTCAAAAGTATACAACAAAAAAAAAGATATCTGTGCAACTTAGACGTAGTAATTTCTGAGAAAAACAAAATATGACCTGGACAGACAGGATGAATGACACCCTTCACTAATCTTTGATTGCACAGCCCTTGGCAGTGATGACAGCCTCTAAACATTTCTTGTAGCAATCTATAAGTTTCATACATCTGTCTGCTGGTAGTATCGCCCACTCTTCAACTGTGATTTGTTCCAGCTCATGAATGTTGCCAGGATTCCTTTAACCAATGGCAGATTTTAGCTCTTTCCAAAGGTTCTCAATTGGACTGAGATCAGGACTCATTGCTGGCCAGTTTAAAATAGTCCATTTTTTCCTTTTTAATCATTCTTTTGTACTTTTGGATGTATGTTTTAGGTCATTGTCCTGCAGGAGGACCCATGGCCTTCGATCCAGACCTAGCTTTCTAACACATTTCACTCCAAAATATGGTAGTTCTCTGATTTTATGATTCCTTTAATATGTTCCAGGCCTCCAGTTCCTGAGGCATCAAAACAACCCCACAATATCATGAAACCTCCACTATATTTAACAGTAGGAAGGGTGTTTTTTTCCTTATAAGCTTCATTTCTTCATCAGTAAATGTATCGCTGGTCTGCATTGTCAAAGAGCTCAAATTTGGTTTCGTCTGTCCACAGAACATTTTCCCAGAAGGATTGTGGTTTCTCAAGGTTTTGGGCAAAGATCAGGAGTGCCTTTATATGTCTGCCTTTAAGCAGTGGGATCCTCCTTGGCCTTTACCCATGAAGTCCTTCTTTGTTTAGTATGCGGCATATTGTGTGGGTTGAAACTACCACTCTAGATTGCTACAGGTCAGCTTTAAGCCCTTTGGATGTTGTACATGGTGTTTTTCCAACATTTCGCACTAACCTTCAAAGACTTCTTGCATTAATTTTCCTCTTCCCACCACATCCAGAGAGGTTCTTGACAGTTCCATGAGCAGAAAACTTCTTAATAACATTGTAAACTGTAGACACAGGTATCCCAAGGTCTTTGGAGATGGCCTTGTACCCCTTTGAAGTTTGATGTTTGGTGATAATGGCTTTTCTGACAGTCTCAAACAGCTCTCTTGTCTTCACCATTGTGAAAATGGAACAGGGAGTGAATGTAGCCATTTTAAACATTAGAGCCATCATTCATTAGTTGATTCAAGTCATGTGAGTACTGACAATTGATCATAGCTGCATCTAATTTTACTGCAATAAGAATGTGGTTCTGCTGTTCAAACTGATTTGAATTGTTTATAAGGGTGCTAATAATCATGTCCTGGCAATGTCTCAGTTTTTATCCTATTTTCTACTATTTTCTTTTTTAATTGGTCTTGGTCTGTTTGATTCTTTTATGTGTCAAATGTGTGTGCATATGTAGTCCAAAGCCATTTCACTGGCTACTTCTTTTAGGAGATGTATTTATTTATTTATTTATTTATTTGCGCTTGTTTACCGCTTTTAGTGAATTAAAGCCGTTTACAGATAACTTCAAAGCAAGAACGTTACATAAAACAATATTGCAATTAACCATTTAACAGGAGTGTAAATAGATATTGGTACTTGAGGGATTGAACTGCAAGGGTGCCAGTAATGTTGACCACAACTGTAACTGACATGTAGGCTTCTGGGGGAGTCAGGAGCAGCTATCTTAAAAAGCTGCTTACACACACAATTGGTGCAAAAAAGGAAGCTGTTTTTCCCACACGAGCAACTTTTACAATCACTGCTCCCTCTGAATGTGCCACAAATACCTTTGTATTTGCCAGTGTTTATCTTACTATTTTACAAAAGGCTTCACATTTGGCAGAGGCTTTGTAAAATATGAGGGGAACTGTGCACATCCCAACCTGGATGTCTTAATTCCCCTCTAAAATGGGCCTTTATGGGTCCCAGCCATTATTCTTGTGAGAGAGTGGGAGCTGTTATGTTACATAGCACACCCCCATATGAATTATGAAATGTCAGCACATCCTCCCTCCCCCCGTCTCACCCAGAAATGTGCAAGTTGCAAGTTGCTGTATCCCAGGAGGGAGATTTTGACCAGTCCTGGTTTTGAACTTACATCCCAAAGCAACGTGGCCTATTGAAATCAGTGCTTCCAGTTCTATAATTTATTTATTTATTTACATTCTCTTATATACCATGCTATTCTGCATCAGTGCGGTTTACATTGAACAAACTGAAATTACATTGAACAGGGCATTATAACTTGGAGATAACTATTTTACAGGGAACATGGGCTATGGAGGGTTAAGTGGCTTGCCCAAGACCACAAGGAGCACCTGTGGGACTAGAAACCCCAGTCCTTCTGGCCCAAGGTTGCTGTCCTCTAGTGGGATTTGAACCCCCGACCTTCTGGCCTGAAGTACCTTGCCCCAACCACTAGGCCACTCCTCCACTCTTAATGTATCAAGATAAGGTTATTAGAAATCCAGGACTGAAAGGTGAATCCAAGACGGCACTGTGAGCTGACGCACCTGGGGACACTCGGTGAAGTGGCTCGTGTCATGGCGTTTGGGTGTGCCTGCTGCCTGTGTTAGGGGCAAAAGGAAGGGGAAAGGGAAAGCCTAGTTCCTGGAAGGCTCTGCTTCCCAACCCTTGCACCAGACTATGTTGGAGGCTTTCAGGGTTTCCTCAATCCCCCCGGCATCCTTTCTCCAGGGCCACCCAACAGGAGAACGATGGGCAGCAGTGATGAGGGGGCTTCGTTAAGTCCGATTGTGCGGACGCTGACCTTGAGACCCAGAAGTGCAAGAGCTACAGGATTGCGGGAGAGATTGCAAACCAAAGAGGTTGTTGGTGTCTCCTTGCCAGGAGGCATCCCTGTGGCAGAGTCCTCCCCCTTATGGAAGAGACTTTTGGGGCTTCTTTGGAGGGACAGCAGCGGTCTGTGAATTCCATCGCACAGGGGATGGGTGAGGCTGCTTCTGGGCTTATCTTTCAGGAGATGCAGAGACCAACAGCTATGACTTTGGAGTGAATGTGGATGCGATTCAGGGGCTGAACTTCTCCATGCAGACTTTATCTAAAAGACTTGTGGGTGATTTAACTATTGTGTCACAGTTGGTGGTCGAACATTCTCAGGCTTTGGGACAATATTCTACAAAATGTGATATTCTCGAGGCTAAAGTGAATGCAGTGCAGATTTTGGGGGATGTTTTGGTTAAAGATAAGAATACTCTTCACAGGAGGATGGAACACTTGGAAAACCAGATGCGCCATGATAATCTCCGCTTGTTGAACTTTCCTAGATCGCCCCTCATATATGCTATAGATATGGTAAAAAAATATTTGATTGAGACCTTGGGAATGGATTCTGGCTGTCTTCCTCCTCTAGTCAGGGTCCAATACCTGCTCCCAAGTGGCTCAGGGACACTCGGTGGACAGAGGGACTCTGGAGGTTTGAATTTTACAGAGTTTTTGGAGTCCTTCCTGGAGGTGGTTACACAAAGAGCTACTTTAGTTGTCACTTTTGCTTTAGAGTTTAGAGTAATGCTGTCTTTAAAATGTATTTCCGTTCAATGAATAAGCTGTTTTTAGGCTCTAAAATCCGTATATTTCCTGATTTTTCTAGATTTACACAGAAGCGATGCCAGGAGTTCCTGGCCCTAAGATCTAGGGTGTTGGCCTTGGGACTTAGCTTAGTTCCTTTTTAAGGATCTGATTTACTAAAACTGTTTTCCCATTTTCTAAGGGAAAAGAAAGCTTAGTAAAATCAGACCTTTAATATGCCACTGAATAGTGCCAACAGAAGTCAGTGGCCTCACTCTTCCCACCCTTACTGTGCCCATTGACTCTTGATAGCTGCACCTGAGACAACTTCCATTTTTGCTTCCCGTATCACCTTGGCGTGGTGATATGTCAAGCAAAAAAAATTCTCTCTCTCATCATCACGACCCCCCTCCTCTCCCTTCCCCTAGTCTCTCTCTCTCTCTCTCTCTTTCTTTCTCTCTTTCTCTCTCTCATCATCATGACCCTCTTCTTCCCCCAGTCTCTCTCTCTCATCATCATGAACCTCCGCTTCCCCCAATATCTCTCTCTTTCTCTCATCATGATCCCCCTGCTTCCCCCATCTCTGTCTCTCTCATCATCATAATGACCCTACTGCTTCCCACAGTCTCTCTCTCTCTCTCTCTCTCTCTATCATGATCACCTCCTCCCTCTGCTTCCCCCAGTCTTTCTCTCTCTTTCATTATCATGATTCCCTCCTTCCCCCAGTCTCTCTCTTTGTCATTGTTGTGTCTGGCTGTAGTTGCTGAAAAACATGGAGTTTAACTTTCAGAGCTGATCACAGTAGGGAAGTTTGAAAGTGAAATGCTATATTTTTCAGCAGCCAAAAAGAACACCATTTGGGGCAATATTTAGGTGCTGTGGTGATCTGCACCCAGGATTTGTCATGCCCTAATAACCTCTCTCACCACAGTGGGGCTGGTAGCAGAGCCTGTAACAATTAGCTCAGCTAGCTGATGTGATGTTGTGGATGTCTGCAAAAAATAATTAAAAATTTTGCACTTTATTGTGGTATTTTTTTCTATATTGTATTTTAAATTAAGTATCACTCAAAAAGAATATGCTTTGTTGTTTGACAAACAACGCATGCAGAATTTTGCATAATTCAGACCTTGCAACATAGAATTTTCAATTTTGTGTGCAGAATTCCAGCAGGGGTAGTCAGTGGCTGAATGAAGCTGAGAAACTCACCCCAGTACTCCATCCTGCAGAGGAGCAGCCTTAAAAGACAGGCGGGCGGCAGCATTCATAGCACTCCATGAAAAAAAGCAAACTGTGGGTCCTAATGAACGTCTTATCACAAACTCGAAAGCACGTGCTAGGTATGGTCTCAGCCTCCTCCTCTCTGGAATGAGTATAGCACAACCACGCCATGTATGCAGCGGTGCCTGCCCTGCTAGAGCTGCCCAAAGTGATTCCTGATTAGCCAGGAGCAGAGCATGGTCAGTAGATGGCAGACTTATGTGCATGCAGTTCTGCACAGTGAGTATAGTAAACTTAAAGCCTGCCCTGGAAATATAATGCAGGGCTTCCCAAACCTTTAATTGATGTGACCCCATTTTAGCAGTTGAAAAGTTTTATGATCCCCAATGGTGACAAAATCAAATTACTCAAACATTACAGCCACATATTATGTTGTTTTAAAGTTTTAGTAACATATAAATATGTAAATTTATTTTAAAGTAATTATTTGATGTACTCGCTATGCCTGAGACACACAAATGTACAAGGTAGAGGTGGGAGCTGAGGATAGGGGAACAGAGAGTTGTCTGCCAATGTGTAGTTGGGGATATGAATGGACAAGGGAGTATCTGTGCGAGATTGAGTGAATGAATGGAGGTACAGTATGTGCGTGAGGGAACGAGGGTGGGTGTGGGAGTGGATTTGGACGTGTGAGTATGTGACTGCATGAATAGTGAGTGCGGTGAGTGTGAGTCACCACCTATCCCCTCCTCTGCTTCCCAAATCCCCTTCTCTTCGCTTCCTCTCATCCTCTTTTCCCTTCCCTTTCCTTCAGCTCATCCTCTCTCTCTCTCACCCCCCTCTTTCGTACACTCCAGGCTAATTCATTTTCACAGATTCAGTCACTCATCTACTCTTCAATTAGACTCAGTCACTAG
The DNA here is from genome assembly GCA_033557465.1 of Ichthyophis bannanicus. Lineage (NCBI taxonomy): Eukaryota > Metazoa > Chordata > Amphibia > Gymnophiona > Ichthyophiidae > Ichthyophis > Ichthyophis bannanicus. The sequence goes on from CM066044.1 coordinate 128,049,788, forward strand.
TCTACTCTTACTCCTGCCTCCATTGCCTGGCTTACCCCTCTCTCAGATCCCCCATGGGTTAACGCCCTCAGATTCATCCCTACATTCTCTTCTGTTCCAGGCTCATTCCCTCATTGTTCATCCTGAAGCTCTACTACTACTTCTGTTAATCATTTATATAGTGCTAAAAGGTGTATGCAGCGCTGTACAGATACATATAAAAGACCGTCCCTGCTCATAAGAGCTTACAAACTAGTCAAGACAAACAGTACACTATACAAGAAACAAGGGGTTCAAATAGCGAAAGGAAACACAAGGAAAGCAAGGGATCAGGATCCAAAAGCAGCCACAAAGAGGTGAGCCTTTAGCATGAATTTGAAAAGGTGAAAAGATGATGCCTGACATACAGACTCAGGTAGTTTGCTCCAGGCATAAGGAGCAGCAAGGTGAAAGTATGAAAGACTGGAGTTGGAAGTGAAAGAAAAGGGCATAGGAGAGAAACAGGCCAGTGGAAGAGCGGAGTTCACAAGGAGGGGTGTAGGGAGAGAGGAGAGAGGAAAGGTAGTGAGGAGCAATAAATGAATGCATTTATAGGTCAGAAGATGACGTTTGAATGGGATAGGGAAACGGAAGGGGAGCCAATGAAGTGACTTGAGAAGAGGGATTAAATGAGTATATTGAGGCTGGTGGACTATTAGCCGCACAGCAGAATTCTGACTAGATTGAAGGGGAGAGAAATGACTCAGAGGGAGACCAGCAAGGAGGATGTGCAATAGTCGAGACGGAAGATGACTAACCAGTGGATACATATTTTACTAGTGTGTTCAGAAAGAAAGGAGCAAATTTTGTTAATGCTATTGAGAAAGAAGTGACAGGTTTTAGCTATCTGTTGGATATATGTGGAGGAGAGAGGGAGGAGTCAAAAATGACCTCAAGGTTGCGGGCTGAGGAAACAGGAAGAAGAATGTTATCAACAGAGACAGAGAAAGGAGGAAGGGGGAGAAGGGTTTCGAAGGAAAAATAAGAAGTTTGCTTTTGGGCATGGTCAATTTCAAATGGTGGTGAGACATCCAGGCAGCAATGTCAGATAGGGAGGCAGAGATGCGGGTCTAGAGTGTCAGAGAAATATCAGGTGTAGATATATAGATCTGAGAGTCATCAGCATAAAAATAATACTGAAAGCCATGGGAGGAGATCAGAGCACCAAGGGACTGGGTATAGAGAGAGAAAAGGAGAGGGCTCAGAACAGACCCCTTGGGTACACCGAGAATGGGATAGCAGTAGAGGAGGAACCACCAGAACAAACACTGAAAGAGCGATGGGAGAGATAAGAAGAGAACCAGGACAGGACAGAGCCCTTAAAATCAAGTGATGACAATTTGTAAAGGAGAAGGTGGTTGTCAACATTGTCAAAAGCAGCAGAAAGATCAAGAAGAATGAGGACTGAATAAAGCTTTTTGGAGTTAGCCAGAAACAAGTCGCTGGAGACTTTGGCAAAAGCAGTCTTAGTAGAGTGTAAGGGACCAAAGCCAGGGAAGAGTGGCTCAGTGGTTGGGACAGGTTACCGCAGGCTGGAGGGCTGAGGGTTCAATTCCATTGTAGGGACATGTAACCTCAGGCAGGAAGAACTGGGGTCTTGTCCCATGGCAACTCCTCCTTGTGGCCTTGGGCAAGCCATTTAACCCTCCATTGCCTCAGGTATGCTTTAATTGTTGGGATGAGGGAATAAAAAGTGCCTATTAGAATATATCTGTAAACCGCTCTGATACACACAGTAAAGGGTGGTATATCAAGTGTCTAAAACCTAACCTAACCAAATGGATCTAGCAGGCCTTGAGAGGAGGGAAATTCAAGGCAGTGGTGGAGAACTGCATGTTCAAGAAGTTTGGAAAAGAAGGGAGATGGGTTATTAGCAAGACAAGTAGGGTTAAGTGAAGGTTTCCTGAGGAGAGGTGTGACCACAGCATGCTTGAAAGCAGCAGGGACAGTTGCAGTGGAGAGCAATAGTTGAGAATATGTGAGATGGAAGGGATGACAGAGGAGGAGATGGAGTTAAGGAGACGAGTGGGGGTAGGATCAGAAGAACAGGTAGTGAGTTCAGAGGAGGAAAGAAGATGCAAAGTTCCCTCTTCAGAGATCTTAGAAAAGGATGAAAGGGTAACAGAGATTGAAGGGAAAAGTTGGTACTGAAGAGGGGATAAAGCAAATCTAGTGAGGAATTGAAGTGTAATCTTATGGACTTTGTCATGGAAATAGTCAGCTAAGGTTTGGGCAGAAAGAGAAGGAGTGGTCAAAGGCATCTTGAGGAGAGAGTTGAGAGTTGAAAAGAGATGGCGGGGGTCAGAGGCAAGAGAGTTAGTTAGATGTATATAGTAGTTTTGCTTGGTGATTGCTATGGCTGACTGTAAGGAAGCAAGCATGAATCTGAAGTGAAGAAAGTCAGAAAGGGAGCAGGATTTGAGACAAATGCACTCAGCTAAGCGGGCACAGGAGCGTAGTTAGGGGATAGTTGAAGACAGCCAGGACTGAGGCATAGTGCACCTTATAGGGCATGGCATGGGTGGAGCAAGAGCATCCAGAACCGAAGACAGAGCAGTATTAAACAAAACTATAGTCTCATCAACAGACTTAGAAGGTGGAAAAAAGAGGTGATGAGATAATAGAGGAGAGAGCCAATGGATGGATAGCATGAAGATTCCTAAATAGGTAGTGAATGTAAGCTTGTCTGTGCAGGGCGGTGTACACAAGCAGACTGTCTAAGAAAACCTGAGAAAGTGTTAAATTTGTTCAGGACTTTGCTTAGAAATAAACTTCATATATTTGCTTACTAAGTAGGTGAAGAGGTACAAGTCCTGTAAATAAGAAAAGGGGCAGCTTGTCCTCCAGCCTTTCAGTCTCAGGGTTACTAGATATCAAGCAGTCAGCAGTAAACAGTTATGTCTTGGAATATATGTATGTCTCCTCATACTGACCTATGCTGATTAGAAAGTGACCTATGATGTGATGAATATGTAATACATGACGTAGAACAATAAAGTGAAATTATGCTGTATCCTCCAAAAGAGCCTTATAAATAAAGTAAACCATAGCTAATAGAGTAAACAAAGAGAACTTGTTTCTATTTGTTTCTCTCCGCAAAGCTTTGGTGTATCTGTATAGAAGTGTGTGGTATTTTATTGCTGTCTCTTAGATTTCCTTCTCATTGCTTTGAGTGTGGTTTTCTGTGACTCCAAGAGCCCGGCAGTGTTGCTGGTGAGGGGGGGCAAAGAGCAGCCCTTCAGGTAGGAGGAGACGGGGCAAGATTAAGGCGGGGAGTGATGAATAGTGAAGCATAGCAGGTGATAGAGTGGAGGAGTGGCCTAGTGGTTGGGGCAAGGTACTTCAGGCCGGAAGGTCGGGGGTTCAAATCCCACTAGAGGACAGCAACCTTGGGCCGGAAGGACTGGGGTTTCTAGTCCCACAGGTGCTCCTTGTGGTCTTGGGCAAGCCACTTAACCCTCCATAGCCCATGTTCCCTGTAAAATAGTTATCTCCAAGTTACAATGCCCTGTTCAATGTAATTTCAGTTTGTTCAATGTAAACCACACTGATGCAGAATAGTGCGGTATATAAGAGAATATAATAAATAAATGGTTAGATAAGGAAAGAACTGAGGTACAGAAATTTGAAGATAAACAATTAGAGGCCAATTCTAAGTTGTGCATCCCTGGGCTGTCCAGACATCCGGATGGCCTGGGGATGCACCTGGTTCTGCTCTCACAGGGACTATACATCCCTGTGGGAGCAGAATTGCAAAATAGTGGCTGGATGTTTGGGACTTGCCCCATTTCAGGCACTCCAAACATCCAGCCAACTACCCAGTTAGCTCAGCCAGGCTCCTGATGGAGCCGCAGTGCCATGGAGTCCCATCTCCATGGCACCACAGCTGCATTCAGGAGCCACGATCCCCGGCCACAGAATATAAACTTCTTTCCCTGCAGCCTGACTCTCGATCTGGCCTTCCATGGCTAGGGTCAGGCTGCAGAGAACCCCCTGCGCCCCCTCACTTCTTTGATTTCGCCTGGCTCCACGGTTCCCTGACATCCAGGGAGACTTATTCCACCTTGGAGGTGAAATAAGTCACCTTTGTACATGGCTGATCCTGGACGTAGAGGGCCGACCTCGGAATCGGCCCTGTATGTCTGGGGTCATGTTCCCGCCCACAGCCCATCCTTGCTCCTCCTCCCGCCCACCCCTTCCTGCTCACAAACAGAGCTCCCCGCACAAGTCGGCTATATGTGCGGAGAGCACTGTGGCAGCCAGTGCAATCCAGATGTTTAGCAGTTCTGGAATGACCCCCTTAGAGAAGAAAACAAGGTCAAGCGAGTGACCGTGACCATGCTGACGAGTGGGGACAGAGGAACAATGCTGGAGTTTATTCTTCTCTCTCAACCACCATCAAAGGTACATTTCCTTCTGCCTCACCTCATCAAGACTCATCTACTGTCAGCCCTCTCCCCTAGGATCATCTTCACCAGGCTTATACGCTATCTCTGTGTCCCAGGCTGACACTGTCTACCTCTACTGAAACTTAGCTTATCTTTTTGTCACCCCTTATCACTTTGATCCCCCTTTCCCCATTTCAAAAAGTGTCCCGCTCAAACCCTATTAGAGTCATCAGAAGAAAAACAAGGGTACCTGGAGCCATCTCTTCCTCCTCCTGCTTGGCCAGTGGCTGTAGTGATCATCATGGGGAGGAATAGTGGGTGAAGTACAGCAGGGCCAGCCAGTGGACGTGACTAGCTGGGATGGGAAAGAACAGGCTTGGCTGGCAGCAATAATCAGCTGTGAGGGGATGGAAAGATCCAGTCTGATGATATTGATTGGTAGTGAAGGGGAGAGACCACAGATCCAGGCTAGCAACGATCCTGTATCATCATCTCTCTCCCTATATCCTCTCCACCCTTGATCATTAGTGCTTGGAGCAGGTCTAACTTTAGACGCAATGCCAGACATCCATAATGTTCTTGAAATCAAGTGGGAATGTTGAGGATCCTGGGAATGCCCTGGACACACCTCCAGTTTCCTGGGAACGCCCCAGCCACACCTTCTCCATGCTCCCATTCAAACATGAATGTCCTCATGCTGGGGACATCCCTGGACCTGGTTTCTAAAATTTTTCTGGAGACGTCTCTGTGCTTTGGACATCTCTAAGCCAGTTTTCGGACAACCAAAGCATGACTAGGGCTTCTAAAATGACTCCCCTAATGAATAGCACTTGGCTTATTCTCTATACCATGACATCTGGCTACCAGGAAAATAGCATCTGATTAATTTCAGCGTTGCCTATATCTAAAGCTCAGTATAGAGCACTGCAGCTTACATTGGTTGTAATAGATTGAAAATGCTAGTGTCTCTTACTGCTTAAGTGTTTTTATATTCTGAAATCAAACATTTTAATTTACTCTAAACCTCCCTAATATATTCTACTCAATTTGATTGTCTCCAGGGGTTGTATCTGTCTAGCCGTGCAAAGTGTTCAGGGGGTTGTGTATTTTACAAATAAAAATGTAGTTATGATAATAACTGAGGTTTTGTTTCAGTTATGAGAGTTGGATTCTACCTAGTTATCAAGGGGCAGAGTGCATCAGACATACAGTTTGACCAAGATCTAGCATAATAATGGGCTTATTAGAATAATAATAAGTAAAAATGAATTTAAATATGAGGTTAGTTGATGTGGGACAAAGTAAGATCAGCCGAAAATGAATTTCATTTTGAACGAAGGACATTTGACTAGAAAATTCCAGGTCTGAATTAAAGGACCCGATTTTATATACGTAATGCTCACAATTCCAAAACTTCAGGGGGACAATGGATTTTTCAAGCCGTGTTTTCAATAAAGCTTGGCAGAACCACAGAACAGGAGACACATTTAACAATTCTAATATTATTCTCTTTTTTGCTGCACTAAAACAATATTTAAAGGCACACTTTAGATAGTACATGAAGATCAGAATTGAGACATCAAGGTCATGATGTACACCATTCCGGCAGCATTTCAGAAAAGACCCTGATAAAAACCTACCTCTTCAAGGCTGCTTTTGAATCCTGATCCCCCTACCTCCTGATAACCACCTATGTGTATCTTTACCATTCATCTAGTCTTACTCTAGTCCCTAGCTTGTGTGGTCTGTCTTTATTAGACTGTGAGCTCCTTAGACCAGGAACTGTCTCTTACATGAATATATGCGGCACTGCAAATGCCTTTTATTTATTTATTTAGCTCATCTTATATACCACAAATCTGAAAGTCTAAGCGGTTTACAAAAAGCAAAAGGGCCAGTGTAGCTTTACACGGAATATGAAACTCAGAAATATTAGAATAAGAAATATGAAAATAGGTTTCATAAAACCATAGTAAGTAGCGCTATGCAAATGATTAGTAGTAGTGGTAGCTAAACATGGAGCTTGTTCTAAAATAGTGCAGGAGTGCACTTCTATCTGCTGATATGGGGAGACAGAAGATCCATTTTGCAAATCTACACATGGGACAAATCGACAGGGGAGATTCGGCAACTTTGACGTGTAGGTGCCAGCACTCCAATGTGTATGTCAGCCATTTTGTAAACCTACACATATAAATGCCTCTATCTTTATCTCATTTCAGTTGGAGGGGGAAATAAGTAATGAGGGATTAACCTTCCTGTAAAGGACTGCCTGAAACAAGCAGGTTTTAAAAATCTATACTTGCCAGGGAAGCAGCTGCAAATTCTGATGTGGACAATTGCAATCATACATGTGATTCCCTATACAAAATGTAGAAAATGTGTAGATTTTTGACCCATGCAGGTTACTCCCTAACCACATCACCAACATTCAATTTCTGTGTAGTAAAGGCATTCACTTGTAAATTTAGCCTTTACTAAAATCACCATTTCCACGAAAATGCATGACTTTAAGGTGGAAATTGCAAATAAGGCTTCTAAAATTACCTCCTATTCATACTATATATTATAGCACTTGGTTTATCAAGAAATTGTGAGCTACTGGATATGATTTTTCTTTTATGTCCATACCACTTGCCATGGAGGGGGGTCACACTAGAAATTTTTACGTTAGGGCTAGAGCACGTCTGGTATGGGATAACTCTACGACTGTGGTGGTAGGATGCAAAAAGAAGTTACTACATTCTTTTTTGGAATGTAACCAATGTTACCTTATCTATAATCTCAGGCAAGTTTAAGTATTTACTGGAAAAGTAAATGGGGTAAGAATGTTTTGTAATATTCTCAAGAGGTATCTCTAAGTGTCTTATTGGCAGTCCTCCCGTCTGTGGCTCTGACAACAATGAAAAAAGAAACCCACTTAATATTTTTAAATGCTTGTTTTAATCTAAGACATTTGAAAAGTTACTAAACCAACAATAGAAGAAAGATACAGGTAAAAAAAAAAAGAAATGAGGGGGTAGTTACGGGAATAAAGCACAATATGCTTTCATTCTCTCCCCCCTTCTCACCCTACCCTCTCTTCCTTCCCCACGATTTCTATTGATGAAACTGCTCTTCTTCTCTCCTCCTCCAAGCTCACCACTTGCTCCTCTGATCCTATCTCCTCCCATCTCCTCTCCTCTATTTCCTCTACCGTTGTCCCCTCCATTTCTCATATTCTCAACCTTTCGCTCTCCACTGCTACTGTCCCTGCTGACTTTAAACATGTGGTCACGCCTCTCCTTAAGAAACCCTCACTTGATCCCTCTTGTCCTTCTAATTATCGCCCATCTCTCTCCTTCCTTTCATTTCTAAACTGCTCGAACGTGCGGTTTACCACCGTTGTCTTGACTTCCTCTCTTTCCATGCTCTTCTCGATCCCTTACAATCCGGTTTTCGTCCTTTGCACTCTACTGAAACTGCTCTTGTCAAAGTCTCCAGTGACTTGTTCCTGGCTAAATCTAAAGGCCTTTACTCTGTCCTTATCCTCCTTGACTTTTCTGCTGCTTTTGACACTGTTAAACATGATCTTCCCCTTGACACTTTGTCCTCGCTTTGCTTTAGGGACTCTGTTCTCCCCTGGTTCTCCTCATATCTCTCCCATCGCTCCTTTAGTGTATATTCTGGTGGCTCCTCCTCCTCTGTTACCCCGCTCTCGGTTGGTATCCCCCAGGGTTCCGTCTTGGGTCTCCTTCTTTTTTCTCTCTATACCCAATCCCTTGGTGTGCTTATTTCCTCTCATGGTTTTCAGTACCATCTCTATGCTGATGACTCCCAAATCTATCTCTCTACTCCTGATCTTTCTTCTGCTTTCCAGTCCCGGATCTCTTGCTGTCTCTCTGCCATTGCTGCCTGGATGTTCCACCCTCGCCTGAAATTGAACATGGCCAACACTGAACTTCTCATTTTTTCTCCTAAAATTTCCCTTTCTTCTTATTATTTTTCAGTCTCTGTTGATGGCTCTGTTCTCCAACCTGTTTCATCTGCTCGCAATTTGGGTGTTATTTTTGACTCTTTGCTCTCTTTCTCCTCTCATATCCAACTCATCGATAAGACCTGTCGCTTCTTTCTCTTCAGCATTGGCAAAATCCTCCTCTTTCTCTCTGAGCTCACTACTAAAACCCTCATCCTTTCCCTAATCACCTCCCGCCTTGATTATTGTAACCTCCTTGCTGTTCTCCCTCAGTCTCATCTCTTCCCTCTTCAGTCTATTCAGCACTCCGCTGCCCGTTTGATTTTCCATCAGCCTCGTTTTGCCCACATCACTCCTCTCCTCAGATCTCTTCACTGGCTCCCTATCCATTTCCGTATTCACTTTAAGCTTCTTCTTCTGACCTATAAGTGCATTCACTCTGTGGCTCCTCAGCACCTTTCTTCTCTCATTTCTCCCTATTTCTCCCCTTGTGTACTCCGTTCTTCTTCCCAGTTGCTTCTTGCTATGCCCTTCTCCTCTATTGCCAACTCCAGATTCCGCTCTTTTCACCTTGCTGCTCCTTATGCTTGGAATAAACTTCCTTTGTCTATACGTCAGGCATCTTCTTTGCCCCTCTTCAAACTCAAGTTAAAAGCTCATCTTTTCGCCTCTGCCTTTGGCTCTTGATTTTGCTGTTCTCCTTCCTTCCCCTCTTTTATTTCACCTTTCTTTCTTCCTCTTACACTTGTTCTTACCTCTTTCCTTTGTCCTGTCTCTCCTGCTCTTGTCTCTTTGCCCTTGTTCTTATCTTTTGCTACTCCTTTTCTTGCTTTGTCTTTTTATATTGTAAGCTCTTTTGAGCAGGGACTGTCTTTTTGTGTTTTCATTGTACAGCGCTGCATGCACCTGGTAGCCTTTATAAATGCTTAGTAGTAGTAGTAGTAGTAGTAATATTTGCCCCTTACTAAGAGATTAGAGCTTGCAGGTGCCATTTTCAGCCCAGCGCTGGTCCAGATGAAAGCAAATGGGGATTATTCATGTCCGAGTCCTACTAAACTACTAGGGATAGTAAAGGTGGGCCGGGGAGGCTTTCAGGAGATAGGGGCTGTTGAATCAGGGTCCTGAGGTATGAGTCTTAAGGAGGCAGGCTTTGTGGTTTCTGGGAGGATCGCGATCTGTAAGGAAAAGGGGGTATCTTTGGGGGGTCCTGATTGTCAGTTCCCTGGGGGAGGGGATCCTCAGACCACAAATTTTTTTAAACAATGCCGACCCTTTTAAGAATGCAGTCTGCACATTAAGCTACATGTTAGCAGCGCAATATGCCTGGACAGAAAAAATGACAGTTTTATGGGGGCATTATTTTTCCACTTGGAATATCTTCTACGGTAAAATAAGCTATAGAAAAATGCCAGATTTTACTGCAGCTTAGTAACTAACCCCCTCAAAGAACTACATTCAGCTATTTTAAGAAATTAATTTGGATAAAAAACATGAGTATTGTCAACTGCACCTAAAACAAAATACATTCAAAAATATACTGCTTTCTACACATTGGGGTATGTTTACCAAACTGCGGTAACGTTACATACCGTGCGTTAGGCAACGTTAATGAGCGTTAGGTAACGTTAACGCGCGGTATGTAATGTTAACACCATTAACGTTACCTAACGAGCGTTAGTGTTCCCGGCCGTGGTAAACACTGCAGAAGGTGGAGAGAGGGCAGAGAGAAGGGGTCAGTGGGCAGGGAGAGGCTCCCTGCATACTAATGCGCTGAACTGAAGGGCTGAATCCTACCGCGAATGAAAACATACTGTTAGATGCACATTTGCAGGAGAGAGAAACCATTTCAGTGTCAGCAATGTACAGCATAGGCAGAGAGTCCAAGAAACGTGATAGTTGTGCTCCATTTTCAGCAACAGCATAGTGTCCAAGTATGAAAGGCCACTATGGCGATGGTGCAAATGGGACAGAGGGGCCTGCAGGCGGGACATGTAGCGGGGGAAGCTGGGGCACAGGGTGGACAAGGCGGGCGCCTAGGTGGCACATAGGAACATAGAAACCTGAAATCAGCAAGACAGCAGCTGACAAAGGCCAAACACAATCCACCTACATCTACCTGGTCCACCCGAGCTAACAGTTGCCAGGGAACTGACCTGACATCCCCCCAGCCAACCCTCCCTCAAGCGGAAGGGACATACTATTGGTAGGCGGTGATGGGGGGGATGCGAGGATGCTCATGTATGCCCTCTGCCCCAGACCCCACTCCCTAGGTGATCACCTACCCACACAGTGGATGGCCTGGGACTGCGCACTACCAGCACTGACAGCATATGGTCATGTCAGAATGGCAGGGGGTGTGCGCCTGTGCTGGAGGGGGCAGTGGCACCTGCCTGCAGTGGACCTAGGCCATGCCCTGTACCAGTACGTGGTGTGCAGTGCAACATAAAAGGTCTGCCTGAGGAAAAGTACAGGTGGCTCCAGGGACTGCCATGCATCTGTGGCAATAGTGTGGTGCAGTACACCCAGCCAGTGTGTCCAGAAGCAGAGGGTCACAGGTTCAAGTCTCAGCTGTGGTTCCTGCAGGCCATGTCCCTATATTTTACCCTACAATGAAGATACAACAGCCACATGTGCAAAGCCCAAAGCAGCGGCGAACAGGGGTACACTCACACAGGCTCCACAATCCAAAGATGCATGGAGAGTCAGGCTGTTGGCCCCAGCATTGAGCTGCAGTTATCACCAGAGCACTACTACTACCTCCTGCACAGTTTAGCAATGTCTGCACTGTGATCAGGACCAGTGTGGTGGGCAGGGTTGCCAACCACCCCTATCTTTGCACAATGCTGCAATAGGAGTGTGTGTGTGTGTGTGTCTATCCATTGTTCTGTGGCTGCTCACCCCTCACTGGGCCCAAAATGTCCCACTGTTACCAGCGTTAGCCTGAATATGTGCATAGTGAGGAGCAAGGTACTGTGGGTATGGCCCGGACAGGGCGGATTGGCCAGGATGCATCTTCACAGGGTGTGGGGCAATGGCTGGGACTCTATAGTGCCCTACCACCGCATGCATGGACAGGGTGGCCACAGCATGGCATGCTGGGAGGGCACTCACTCTGACCGAGCAGTGACCTGGCATGTCTAGGTTCCCACATAGCGCTCTATACTATCTGCCTCCAATGATACTTTTGTGTTCCCTGTGCTGGGGCCCCAATCGCTGAGATGCCTGCTTGGTGCACATAGTTCCTCTGTGAGCATGCACTATGGACTGGCTAGTGGACTGTCTGCAATTAGACTGTGCATGGTTGGAACACCTATAAGGTGCAGTCTGACTGTGCTGCCTGCTGGTGACTGGCAGACAGTGGTGTGAGGCAGTTGGGGTTTTCCAGACCTAACCCCAACATTGCTGCTGGTCTGCCACTGCCCCAGTCACAGGTATGGCTCTGGCCCACCAACCCTAGAGGGCTGTCTCATACCAGCAGGATGGAGGTTGCTTCACCGGGGCTGGGGCATCTGTCCCCTACCTACAAAAAGAGTGATGTGGGCCCTTTGGGGTATGTAGTGTATACCACTATGACCTTATAAAGGCACTGAACACAAACCTCATGCAAGTCTAGAAACCCCTCTGCCCTAACAGGTGCCCATGTCAGCCAGACCCTAACACGGGGTACACACTAATCTGGGTGGTGTCTGGTCCAAGAGGGCCACATGTGACTGCAGGGGCACAGATGGACACCAAATTACCTTTGACTGCACTGCAAGGAACACCTGTCACACACTGGTAGTGATGGGGATGTACAGCAGGACCTATCTCTAGCACCACATGTACTGCGGACCTAGTGCTGGGCACCCATCTTATCCCTCAGGGTGAACACAGAACCTGCACAATGGCATGGTCTGTAGCTACACTGTGCTAGTATCACGCACTGTCAGTTCGTCTTTCCAAGCTAAGGTACTGGAGAGGTGCAGACCCCATTTGGGGATCAGCTGTAGACAGCTATTCAGCATGTGCATTGCATCATGGGTACTGGTGGGGTTACCCTATCCTGGCACTCAGAGCATACAGTTTGTGCGGTGACCTGCAGTCCTTCTGTACCCAGCCATTGCTATGACACATACACCATGGAGGTATAGCATACTGGTTAATACAGGGGTCCTCAAACTTTTTAAACAGGGGACCAGTTCACTGTCCCTCAGACCGCTGGAGGGCCGGACTATAGTTTAAAAAAAAACTATGTACAAATTCCTATGCACTGCACATATCTTATTTTGAAGTAAAAAGACAAAACGGGAACAAATACAATATTTAAAATGAAGAACAAGTAAAGTTAAATCAACAAACTTACCAGTATTTCAATGGGAACTATGGGCCTGCTTTTGGCTAATGAGATGGTCAATGTCCGGTTCCATATTTGTCACTGCTAGTCGTAACAAGTGATGCAAGTGTGCGGGGCCATGTGCAGAGACTCAGCGCGGGGCCTCATTTGCTTAAGGGACCCCATTTGCATAAATATTTGCATAATGTTACCATACACTAACTTTTAGTGAACATGCCTCTTAATGAGTGTATGGATAAAGAAAGACTAAAAGATTTCTATATTACTATAATCCAGTGCCAACCGCCAGGCACATTAGGAACTACTACAAACACTGCCCATTTAGAACCCATTAAGTTAAATACTAATACACCCAATGAAATCAACCCAACTATATCACCCACCTAATACTTGATTTCTACTTAACTGAAAACAGCATATGTTGTGCTCCTACACACTCATAAATTCAACTCTAATTTTTGTCGGATAACTCACCGATGAGCAGAAACCTTTCTACTCCCGAAGTGAGCCCTCCATTTTAATCAAATTCTCATAAAAACAGACCCATTACAGGTCTAGTTGACCCACCACAGGTCAAACACCAGGTGCTACAGCACTAACAAGCTGCCGCTCCTATACCGTTAGAGCAAAAGCTAAGTTCTTACTATAAAGATATCCCAGACTGCTATCGGTGCAATCCTTTATAACAAACTAATACTCATCTGGAAAGAGCCGGGCCCCGCCGATAATCCACGCAGTAATGGGGCCTCAAAAGTAACATAGGATGTTCACAGCTTCTTCCATCGGGTGCCCTCAGCAACTGGAACTGTCTAAAAGGTCTTTCGAAGCTTCGTCCACGGTACAGGAGATGTATGATTCATCATGCAACACTAATCAGTGTTTCAAGCCGCCTAGCTTCGCAGCTCTTCCTCAGGCTAATGAATCATACGTACACGTAACTCCTATTTAAAGGATCGAAGAGTGACATCAGAGTAACTATCCAATAGAACACAGTCCCAACTATCCACCACCAATCACAATCGGAGACTCCACCAGTCTATGTCCACATTCATGCCCGCAGGAATTATAGAACCCAAACGGAAAATCCATTGCTGCTCCTTAAAATGAAGCTTCATATGACGATCTCCCCCCAACACCAAAGGGGGTACTACATCCAAAACTCTCCAACGGAGATCTTCAAATTGATGTCCAAATTGTTGACAATGGGGGACCAAAGGGGCCGCAGCCTGACGGGCCTTAATTCGAGAACGATGCTCCTGCAGTCGTTTTAGTATCGGGTGTGTGGTTTTGCCCACATATTTCAAATTACAGGGGCAAATCAGCAAATAAATCACAAAAGATGTATAACAATCCGAAGAAAACTGAGAGATATGATGTATTCCAGTGGCAGGATCTATCCATTCACCACCTTGTACAGTGGAACTACAAAAATCGCAATGTCCACAGGCAAAATGACCCCGAAGGGGTACTAGAGAAATACCCTCACCGCGAGTTTTAATAACCCTTTCCCCTATGGTCCAGGATCTTTTATAAGCGATCATTAAAGGTTTTTGAAAACATGGGTGCAACGCCAATGTGGACCAATGACGCTTGAGAATGGAAACCACCCGGGATGCATTCAGTAAAAATGGTATAACCCCAATGATCCTCTCTACTGGATCTTGTACTCGGGACACCCGACCCTCCCACCAGCCAGGATGATTATATAAGGCTCTTTTAAATGCTTTAGAAACCAATGCTGCTGGATAACCCCGTGCCCGTAAACGCTGACATAAATCGCGCGCATGTTGTCTATATTCAGCCACCGTTGAACACAACCTCCGAATACGGAGAAATTGCCCAAAGGGTAATCCCCGGCGCAATGCTGGCGGATAAAAACTGGTATATCTCAACAAGACATTCTTTTGCACAGATTTTCTGTATAGAGTGCTCTGCAGCGATGATCCCTGTATAGTTAATAAGAGATCCAAAAATTCAATCTCGTATCGATGGTACTTGGGGGTGAACTGCAGGTTTTCATTCAGAGAATTTAACCACAATAAAAATAATTGTAATTCTTGCTCCGAACCTACCCAAATGAAAAAAATGTCGTCCAAAAATCTTTTCCATAAAATCACATGAGAAAATCCAACCGAATTATAAACCAATCGTTCTTCAAAATCTGCTACATACAACGTCACTACCGAGGGAGCTATGGTAGCCCCCATTGCTATCCCGAACTGCTGATGATAGAATTTGGATTCATAGGCAAAATAATTATGAAAGAGAACCAGTCTCAACAAATCCCCTACTAAAACTTTTGGCAAACGCGGGGGAAGCTGAATATCTAAACCCATTAAGACATCAAATGCTGCTCCCTGGGGGATATTTGTATACAACGAAACCACGTCTAAAGTCACCAAAAGGGAACCGGGGGGAACCACTAAACTAGACACCAGGGACAACAGATGGAAGGAATCCCTTATAAACGACCGAACCCCTTCTGTCAATGGTTGAAAAAAATGATCACAAAACTTCGATGCAGGTTCCAAAATAGAACCTCTCAAAAACCTCTCAGTTTTCTTCGGATTGTTATACATCTTTTGTGATTTATTTGCTGATTTGCTCCTGTAATTTGAAATATGTGGGCAAAACCACACGCCCGATACGAAAACGACTGCAGAAGCATCGTTCTCGAATTAATGCCCGTCAGGCTGCGGCCCCTTTGGAGGGCTTGCTCTCTATGTTAGAGAGGGCATTGAGTCAGAAAGGATTAAAGTTTTGCAGGAAACAAAATCTGCTGTAGAAATATGGATTGAAATTCCATGTAAAAGGGGGAAGGCAATGGCAGTGGGGGTGTACTATCGAGCGCCTGGCCAGAATGACCAAATGGATGATGAAATGCTCAAAGAAATCAAGGAAGCTAACAAAAGTTACAGCATAGTAATAGTAATGGGTGATTTCAACTACCCCGGTATCGACTGGGTCAGTGTCACGTCAGGACATGCTAGGGAGATAAAGTTCCTAGATGAAATAAATGACTGCTTCTTGGAGCAGCTGGTTCATGAACCGACCAGAGGGGAAGCCATATTAGACCTAATCCTTAGTGGAACACCAGATCTAGTGCAAGAGATAAGGTTGTTGGGGCCACTTGGCAATAGTGATCATAGCATGATCGCCTTTGATTTAATTAGTGGAGGAGGGATAGTAAGGAAATCCACAGTACTACCTTTTAACTTTCGAAAGGGAGACTATGATAAAATGAGGAAAACAGTCAAGAAAAAACTAAAAGGAGCAGTTGCAAAGGTTAAAGACGTACATCAGGCTTGGCTGTTGTTGAAAAATACTATCTTGGAAGCCCAGACCAGCTGTATTCCACGCTTTAAGAAAAGTGGAAAGAAGTCCAAAAAACTGCCAGCATGGTTTAAAGTTGAGGTCAGAGAGGCTGTTGTTGCCAAAAAAGCATCTTTCAGGAAATGGAAAAAAGAGCCAAACGACGAAACCTGGAAACAGCACAAGCACTGGCAAGTCAAATGCAAGGCATTGATAAGGCAGGCAAAGGGAGAATTTGAGAAGAAGCTTGCTACAGAAGCAAAAACGCGAAGTAAAGACCTTTTCAAGTACATTCGTAGCAAAAAACCTGTGAGAGAGTCAGTTGGTCCATTAGATGATAAAGGGGTTAAAGGAGCACTAAGAGGAGACAAGGCGATAGCGGAGAGACTGAATGAATTCTTTGCTTCAGTCTTTACTGAGGAAGATGTAGGGATGTTACCCATGACTGAAGTGGTATTTAAAGGTGCAGAAGAATTGAAGGAAATATCGATACATCGAGAAGATGTATTACAACTATTAGATAAGCTGAAGAGTAGCAAATCACCTGGGCCGGATGGTATACATCCAAGGGTATTGAAAGAACTGAAATATGAGATTGCAGACCTGCTATTAGTAATCTGTGAACTATCATTAAAATCATCTCTAATACCTGAAGATTGGAGGATCGCCAATGTAACACCAATTTTTAAAAAGGGTTCCAGGGGTGATCCGGGAAACTACAGACCGGTGAGCCTGACGTCAATACCAGGAAAAATGATAGAAACCATCATAAAGAATAAAATTACTCAGCATGTAGATAGTCATGAACTAATGAGAGACAGCCAACATGGCTTTAGACAAGGAAGATCTTGTCTTACTAATCTATGTTTTTTTGAAGGAATGAATAATCAGGTGGACAAAGGTGAGTCGGTTGATATTGTATATCTGGACTTTCAGAAAGCCTTTGACAAGGTCCCTCATGAGAGACTTTTGGCAAAACTAAAGAGTCATGGGATAGGAGGCAGTGTACTATTGTGGATCAGGAACTGGTTAAAAGATAGAAAGCAGAGGGTAGGGCTAAATGGCCAATTTTCCCAATGGAGAAAGGTGAATAGTAGTGTACCCCAGGGATCTGTGCTGGGTCCGCTGCTTTTTGACATATTCATAAATGACCTGGAAAGTGGAATAACGAGTGAGGTTATCAAATTTGCAGATGACACAAAACTATTTAAAGTTGTTAAAACCCAAGAGGATTGTGGAAAATTGCAAGAGGATCTTGATAAATTGGAAGACTGGGCATCAAAATGGCAGATGAAATTTAATGTGGACAAGTGCAAGGTTATGCACCTAGGGAAGAACAACCCAAACTATGGTTACACGATGCAAGGTTCCACATTAGGAACCACCATCCAGGAAAAAGATTTAGGCGTCATTGTGGATACCATGTTAAAACCCTCGGCCCAGTGTGCAGCGGCGGCCAAGAGAGCAAATAGAATGCTAGGTATGATAAGGAAAGGAATGGAAAATAAAACAAAGGATATTATAATGCCTCTATATCGTTCCATGGTGAGACCGCACCTTGAATATTGTGTGCAATTCTGGTCGCCGTATCTTAAAAAGGATATAGAGTTATTAGAAAAGGTTCAGAGAAGAGCCACCAAAATGGTAAAGGGGATGGAAGGATACTCCTATGAAGAAAGGCTAAAAAGGTTAGGGCTCTTTAACCTGGAAAAGAGACGGCTGAGGGGAGATATGATAGAAGTCTATAAATTAATGAGCGGAGTGGAACGGGTAAACGTAGATCGATTGTTTACCTTATCAGAATATAGAAAGACTAGGGGACATGCAATGAAGCTACAGGGTAAACTATTTAAGACTAATAAAAGAAAATATTTTTTCACTCAACGTGTAATCAAACTCTGGAATTTGTTACCGGAGGATGTAGTAAATTAGGCTGTTAGTTTAGCTGGGTTTAAAAAAGGTTTGGACAAGTTCCTGGAGGAAAGGTCCATAAGCCATTATTAAGAAGGGACCCAGGATATCAATGCTTGAACCAATACAAGCATTGTGGAACCTGTGTCCCTTGGGGAAACTGCTAGGTACATATGACCTAGATTGGCCACTATTGGAAACAGAATACTGGGCTTGACCCAGTATGGCATATCTTATGTTCTTATGTTCTTAAATAGTGTGCATGCCTGTAACAGTCATACTTTTGCAGATCTGTGCTGCCAGCCCATAATACCCATGCCACAATTGTCAACATTCCCTTGCTCCATCTATCTGCGTCTGTCAGCTGTGTAGAGTCCTGTCTGCCTGTGCAGGCTGCCACCCCATGTCCTGAACTGCTACCCTTTCCTGCATTGCGCCTCATCGTGCTTGCCTCGCCTGTGCCTGATCTGCATGGCACCACCACTCCTCTGTCCACCCATCATTGTAACTATCCTGCCACCTCCGCCTCAACTGGGGGACACATATTCCTATCATCTGCCACCAACGGTCTTTCCAGTACTTTACATTGCCAACACCCTGTGCTGTGGTACAGTTGCCCCCACCATGTACTGGCAGCCACATTGGATGCCCGCAGATATGGCGGGTCCAGCGGCTCCCAGCTCTCCCTCCTTCACTCACCTGTTCATTGCCTTTCCTGAGTGCTCTATCTAGTGTTAGGGCTACATCTGTCTCTGTTCCTCACAGGTCATGCATGTCATCCTGCGGCACCTTGCAGCCCTTAGGGCACATTAACCTAGGGCACCATAACCTTGTTAGGGCACCTTAACCTATGGTTCCATAGCCCAGGGTGCCTTCTACAGTGTCTTGTCCAGGGGTGCCTAATATGGCGCTTAGCCTAAGGAGCCCTATAGGGTGCCTTATGAGGCACCTTACAAGGTGCCTTACAAGGCGCCTTGTACTGTGCCTTGTAAGGTGCCTTATAAGGCGCCTTGTAATGCGCGTTAGTCTAAGGCGCCTTGTAACGTGCGTTAGCTGATACGGCTTGTTGTAACGATGCACCGCCCACGCCTTTATATGGGCATCTGTACCTTTACCGTGGAACCTCATGCGAGTGACATTACCGCAGTTTAGTAAACATACCCCATTGTTGTAAAGTGCCATTGACTCATGCCATCGATGAGAGACTAAAGGGCTTTAGCTGCTACCATGGAGCCAATGCAAAAATATCACCCAGCAGTAGCAGCTAACACAGGAGAAATGCAGATATCACGGGCACTTTTCTGTGGTCCTCTGAGTTCCTGGCTTCCTCTTTGGTATGAACAAAAATGTTGCCAAATTTGCGGTGCTGTCCCCTAGCATCAGGATGATAGGGGGCAGCACCATGTGACTGACACCATTTTGAAGATTGGTGACAACACAGACCGGAGCAGGAGGACAGCTCCTGCCCCGGTGGCCACTAGACTACCAAGGATGTTAACGTAATGGAAGGGGGGTCCATGGGTCCCCTTTAGGCCGACTGACTAGCTGAGATTTTCATTTTGGAAGGGGGTGAGGGAGGGATCGTCATGGCTCCAAATGGCTAACTGTGATTCTTTTTTAACTAAGAAGGGGGTAGGGGGCCTGAATGACTAGCCAGGATGTAGCCAGGATGTTGTTCTTTGTTAGAGGGTGCACCAATCCCTCCCAGACTGTTCCTAATGGGGATCAGGAGCTGTCCAGAGGGATTGATGCTGCGGCTGGGGGGGGGGGAGGAGGAGGGGGAAGAGGCTCCATTTTTTTATATTGTTGGTGCCATGGATCTATATATTTGCGGTACCAACACTATTAACAGATGGGAGATGGAATGATCAGGACATTGGGATGGCAATGCCCTAGTAAGATCTCTGTTTTCCCCTTGCCCTTCCCACCTTCCCACCTGTCTGTGCTATCTCCTGCTGGCTATTGATGCTGCTGTGTGCTGTTGTTGCTGTTCTCTTGCTGTTGCCATCACTACATATATCTGTGCTCCCTCTGCTGCAAGTACCTCCCCCGGACACTCTGAGTCTGCCAATCAGCTGCCCTCTGCCACCTGGAAGTGACGCGACCTTGTGATCCCGGCCGCATTCCTTCTGGCTATTTAAACATCACTCTCTTTTTGTTCCTATGGCCGCTATCTCCATTCACTGGGGTTGGCACCCTGGTCCCTCCTCGTTTCCTCATATTCTCCCCTCTACAGCTTTTCGCTCTGTTGCTAATTTGCCCAATAGTATCATCGGACCATGTCTCTGTCGCCTCCCACCTGCTTCTTACCCTTGCACTTGTCAACTGCCGCTTTCTGAGGGCAAAGTCTGTGCTTGTCCACGACCTGATTACAGCCCAGTCTGTGGACATTCTGTTTGCCTCTGGTTGCGGGATGGGGAGGAGGGATTGTTGACCCGCTGCCTGCCCGCAGGATTCTCAGCCCTGTCTGTCCCCCGGCGTGGCCGGTCAGGCGGGGGTTTGGCAGTTCTATACCACTCGACTCTCCCTCTCCGTGAGGTTGCCTATACAGCGTTTCATTATGAGGAGACTCTTTCTCCAATTAGATTCCACACCCTCCCCCCTCTACTTTCTTCTTCTCTATGCACTGCTGTCAATCTCTCCGCAGGCCTGGGACAATCTACTGTTGACTGTCTCTGAGGTTTCCTCCCTGTTTCCCAACGTTTGGTTCATGGGCGACGTTAATGTCCATTTTGATGCTCGTTTCTCTCCTTATGTACCTTTCTTTGGAGCAAAATGTCTATTTTCCAACCCATACAGGAGGTCATACGCTGGATCTCATCTTCTCCCCCCACAATATTCAGTTCCCGTTGTTATCACTATCCCCCTCCCGCTTCCCTGGACTGATCATTCCTGTATTCTCTTTTTCATGAAGCCCACTCTCCACCCCCTCCCTCTCTCCCATTTCTCCCTCCCAAACATTGGTGACGCCGCATCTCCCCATCTACCCTGCAGCTTTTTCCTGCAGCGGATCAGCTCCTTCCCCCGGACCTTGCGTCGCTTTCTCCAAGTTCTCAGATCTCTACCTGGAACGATACCCTGTCTACTGCTCTGAATCTCCTGCCCCCCCCCCCTTGCCTTCCCTCCGTTGGCCCTCCTCCCCACTGTCGTCGTCATCCATGGTACCATCCTGGGCTCTGGTTGTTGCGTTCCCAGCTGCATCATGCTGAGCATGCGTTGCACTTCCGCTCGTCCTCTTTGACACGGGTTGTCTTTCACCACCAACATTGGGAATACCGGGCATCAATTCAGTAGGCTAAGCATGACTACCACTTCCACCTTATCTCCTCAGCTGCACAGTCTACTCGCCAGCTTTAGACTGTGTTCTGACACCTTTCCTCCCTCCCGTCGGCTTCCGGCCCTTCTGCGGCTGAAGCCCCGGATCCCAAAGTGTTAGAAAGATTTTTCTCAGATAAAATCCAGTCTCTTCGATACTCCTGCTCTTCCTGCCCTAATCCGCTTTCTCCCCTCCCTGTTGCTATCTCCTCCCCCTTTGCCTCCCCTGCCCCTCTTCCCCTCCTGATGCACTCTTGGTCGGCCTTCAGTCCCATCTCTCCTTCTAAGCTGCTGTCGTCTCTCAGGGCCGCCAGGAAAACTACCTGTTCTCTTGATCCCATTCCCTTGATCTGGCTCCTTGAGCCTTCTCTCTGTCTTCAGGCTCCTCTCCTTTCTATGTTTAATGCTAGCTTGTCCACCGGTTCTTTTCCTGCCCCCTGGAAGCATGCCCTCATACACCCCATCCTCAAGAAACCCACTCTGGATCTCTCTCTCCCAGCTAGCTGGCGCCCGGTGTCTAACCTTCCTTTTCTATCAAAAATTCTCGAACGTCTGGTATTCTCACAGATATCCTCTCATCTCCTCACTTTTAATGCATGCCACCCTTGGCAGTCTGGGTTTCAGGAAGGCCATAGTGTTGAATCTATCCTCCTTTCCTTAGTAAATGAACTTCATATCAACCATGAGCAGGGTGACCTCTCTATCATAGTCTCCCTGGACCTGACAGCGGCTTTCAATCTGGTGGATCATCAGACTCTTCTTTTGCGCTTGTCTGACTTTGGTGTTACTGATACTCCTCTCAACTGGTTTCATTCTTTTCTCATGGCCCGCTCTTTTTCTGTTCACTCAGAAATGTCAGTTTCACCAAAGGTTCTCTTCCCTGTGGTGTCCCCCAAGGGTTGGTTCTGTCACCCCTGTTGTTTAATGTTTTCTTAGCTCCCCTCTGTCTTTTGATTCAGCAATCTGGTATCTCAGTGTATTATTACGCTGATGATATCTTGCTTCTATACCATACTTCTCCCAATGCTCCTGATCTCTCCGTTCTTAATTCTTGCCTTGATCGGGTTCACTCCTGGCTAACGACCGATTGTCTCCACCTCAATCCCTTGAAATCTTCAGCCACCTGGATTTCTTTTGGTGCCCCTCCACCCTCACTAGCTCCCATCATTGCGTGAGTTCCTATCCCCCTGGTTTCCTCTTTTTGGTATTTGGGAGTCATCCTGGACTCTGTGCTGTCTTTTTCTGAACACATTTCTTCTGTCTCTTGGTGCTGTTCTTTCATCTTTGCCAGATTCGCTCGGTTCGCCCCTTCCTTTCCCCTGATGCCCTCTCTACTCTCCTGTTGTCTTTAGTCATATTTCGAATTGACTACTGCAATATTGTGCTGGCAGGTCTTCCACAATCACAGCTTCACAGGTTACAGTTGTTACAGAATACCGCAGCTTGTGTACTCACACATTCTTCTAGGTTCCATAATGTCACTCCTCTCCTGACGCACCTACATTGGCCCCCAGTTCATTTCAGAATTCAATATAAGTTTCTTGTCATGACCTACAAAGTAATTCACACCTCCAGTCCCTGTTATTTGCTGATCTCATTCACTTCCACCATTTCCCCCGGCTCTTACATGCCCTTCATTCACACCACCTGGCCCTCCCCTCTGTCTCTCACGCTCACCTGGAATGGGCCCGTCATGCTACATTTTTCTTCCTTGCCTCTGCTGTCTGGAATTGCCTTCCCCTGTCGCTATGCTCTGAACTCTCCTTTGCTAAATTTAAAGTGTCCCTAAAAACACACCTATATCAGTTGGCCTTTGATGCTTCTTCTTCATCACTTTCCCATAGTCATTAACTTAGTCCGGTTGCCTGCTTCGTCTTGGGTCTGATGTCCGTAGAGTGTATGTTTGTTCTTATTTGTATTTCTTTCTTTAGTATTTAACATAGTAAATGATGGCAGATAAAGACCAGCATGGTCCATCCAGTCTGCCCAGCAAGATATGGCAAGAGTAGGTGCACCTGTCGCTCTGTGCAGGCCACCCCTCCCCATGTCTTTGTTTAGGGGTGGACCCACCACTCTATGTAGGACACCCCTATTTGTTGAGAAGTTAGATGGTTCAGTTTATTTTGTTTTCATCCTGTTGCTGTAAAGGGATCCGCTGTGCTTGTCCCATACTGTTTTGAATTCCGTCACCGTGTTTGCCCCCACCACTTCCATCGGGAGAGCATTCCAAGCATCCACCACCCTTTCAGTGAAAAAATATTTCCTGACATTGCCTTTCAATTTTCCACCTTGCAGCTTCATGTTATGCCCTCTAGTTTTGCAGCTTCCCCGTCTTTGGAAGAGGTTTGTTTGTTCATCGTTCCTCTTTAAGTATTTAAAGGTCTGAATTATATCTCCTTTATCCCTCCTCTCCTCCAAAGTGTACATATTTAGGTCTTCAAGTCTCTTCTCATAAGGTTTCTTATGCAGGCTCCAAATCATTTTGGTCTCCTTCCTCTGAACAGTCTTTTTACATATTTTGCAAGATATGGTCTCCAAAGCTGAACACAGTATTCCAGGTGAGGCCTCACCAGCGACCTGTACAGTGGCATAAGTACCTCTTCCTTTCTGCTGGTAATCCCTCTTTGTATGCAGCCCAACATCCTCCTGGCTTTTGCCACCGCCTTGTCGCACTGTTTTGCCACCTTGAGATCATCAGAGATAATCACACCAAGGTCTTTCTCCTGAACCATGCACACCAACCTCTCGCCCCCTATCGCGTACATTTCTCTTGGATTTGTGCTATCTAAGTGCATGACACTGCACTTTTTCGCATTAAATCGTAATTGCCAAGCATTAGACCATTCTTCCAGCTTTTGTAGATCTTTCTTCATGTTATCCACTCCCTCGGGGGAGTCCACTCTGTTGCAAATTTTTGTGTCATCTGCAAAAAGACAGAATTTTTTCCATTCAGTCCTTCAGCAATATCACTCACAAATACATTGAACAGTGCCGGGCCCAGGACCGAACCCTGGGGCACCCCACTAATCACCTTCCTTTCATCCGAGTGAGCTCCATGTACCATCACCTTCTGTCATCTGTCAGTCAACCAATTTCTAATCCAGTTTACCATCTTGGTACCCATCCCCAAGCTACTGAGTTTATTGACAAGCCTCCTATGAGTAACAGTATCAAAGGCTTTGCTGAAATCCAGGTAGATGACATCCATCACATGCCCCTGATCTAGTTCCTTGGTCACCCAGTCAAAGAACTCAATCAGATTTGTTTGGCAAGACCGTCCTTCAGTAAAACCATGTTGCCTCGGATCTTGCAACCTGTTGGTTATGAGATAGTTCACTATTCGCTCTTTCAGGAGTGCCTCCATTACTTTTCCCGCCACCGAGGTAAGGCTCACGGGTCTGTAGTTTGACACTTCTTCACTGTCACCACTTTTGTGTAGAGGTACGACATCAGCCATTCTCCAGTCCTGAGGAACCTCTCCTGTTTCCAATGATCTGTTGAATATATCCTTTAACGGCCCTGCAAGACCCTCTCTGAGCTCTTTAAGTATCCTGGGATGTATCCCATCCGGTCCCATGGCTTTGTCCACTTTCAGTTTAGCAAGTTGTTCCAACACCTCATCTTCTGTGAATGGTGTGGTATCTACTACATTCCCATTTTTATATTTGGGAGTCACAGCTGGTCCATCTCCAGGATTTTCTTTAGTAAAAACAGAGCAGAAGTATTTGTTTAGCAATTTTGCTTTTTCTATGTCACTTTCCACGAGTCCTTTCCCAGCACTTCTGAGTCCTGCAATTCTAACTCTGATCTTCCTTTCCCGAATATACCTGAAGAAAGTTTTGTCGCCACCCTTAACATCTTTAGCCATCTTTTCCTCAGCCTTTGATTTTGCTATCCTTATTTCTCTTTTTGACTCTTTGAGTTTGATCCTGTATTCATTTTTGTGTTCTTCTGTTTGCAAGCTTTTGAATTTTGCGAAAGCTGTGTTTTTTGCCTTTATTTGAGCAGCCACTTCTTTGGAAAACCAAATAGGTTTCCTTCTCCTCTTGTTTTTGTTTACTTTTTTTACATATTTGTCTGTTGCCTCTTTTATTGCCACCTTTAGTTTATCCCATTGCAATTCCACTTCCCTTATCTCCTTCCACCCCGTCATCTCCTCCTTTAGGTACTCGGCCATTTTATTGAAGTCAGTGTTTTTGATGTTTAGGACTTTGAGCTTGCTATGTTTGGCCTGTACCTTGACTTTTATCTCAAACCACACCGTGTGATGATCGCTGTTGCTCACAGGGGTACTCATGCAGACATTCGACACGCTATCACCGTTGGTGAGCACTAAATCCAGCGTTGAGCTTTCCCTGGTTGGTTCCATCACCATTTGTCTAAGTGATGCATCTTGGAGAGCATCTACAATTTTTTTGCTTCTTTCCAGATGTGCAGAAGGAGTAATCCAATCCACATCAGGTAGATTAAAGTCACCCAAAATGATTGCTTCCCCCTTTGTGGCTATCTTGGCAATATCTATAATCAAATCGTTATCTATCTCTTCAATTTGAGTCGGAGGTCTGTAGACTACAGCATCTCCTCTTTCCAACGCAATCCAGAGCGCTTCTTCTTTTCCCCATGTCCCCTGCATTTCAGTAGCTTTAATATTGCTTTTGACATACAAGGCTACTCCTCCTCCTTTTCCATTTTTTCTCTCTCTTCTGAATAGATTATAGCCAGCTATGGCTATATCCCAATCATGCGATTCATTAAACCATGTTTCTGTAATGGCCACAATGTCCAAATCCATTTCCACCATTAGGGATTCCAGGTCCGGAACTTTGTTGGCTAAGCTTCGAGCATTTGTGCTCATTGCTTTCCAGCATTTACCTGGCTTGTGTGTATTTTGCATTGATTTTGTTCTGCCCACATCTTTCCACTTGTTTTTGATGTGTGATGTAAAAGTGTGGCTGTTTCTGATATTATTCTGCTTTTGCAGGGGGTGGCGTGCCGGTCTTGACCTTCCACATCCATCACCCCTTTTTCCTAGTTTAAATGCATATGCAATACTGCCTGAATTTTTCACTTAAGATTCTTTTCCCTGAGACAGAGAGATGTAGTCCATCGGCACAGTATAGTCTCTTGTTGGTCCATCTGTTTCCCCAGTCACCAATAAATCTGAATCCTTCTTGTTTGCACCAGGTCTGGAGCCATGTATTAAAGCTGTTAATGTGATGCAGCCTTTTTGTCCCCTTACCAAGAACAGGCAGAACCTCTGAGAATGCAACAGTGTTAACAATGGGCTTGAGTTTCTCTCCCAGAGATTGGAAGTCCTTTTGGACTGTAGAGGCACTGTTTCTAGCCAGGTCATTTGTGCCCAAGTGGATAACAACATCAAGTTTGGAGTTCACTTTTTGCGCTAAGTACTTCAACAATTTGGTTTGTATTCCTGCTGGCTGTCGAGCCTGGTAGGCACATGACTATCTTCTCTCCTTTCAACTGTGTTCCCAAGTTGATGCCTGTGATGATGGAATCTCCAAGTAGTAGTAGTTTTCTGTTTGGTGAGGTTTTCTTCATATTTGGTGCTTTAGCGGGAGATTGGGCATTGTCTGACTCATTTAAAGGCCCTTCAGTTTCATTGGATTGAGCATCCTCATTAGCCAAGGCAGAGAAGGCATTATGCAGGGATATCTCTTGATGTATAGGATGTCTCTGCATTACAGGTCGCAATCTTCCAGAACCCACTGTGATCCATTTGTTCCTAGGGTGTTTGGTTCTTTGTGGGAGCGGTGGAGGACTTTGTTCAGTTTGTATCCTAGAAGAGGTGCATTATTGCAGTTATTTCCTCCCTCAGTAGAGTCACTTCTTTATGCATGGCAGCTAGGTCTTTCCTTAGTAGAGTCAGTTCGTCATGCATGGCAGCTGACCTGAGGCACATAGGACAAGCTCTTAGGCTCCAAATGATTCATCTTGGAATGAAAGCACCGCAGTTATTGCACTGAATACATGACATGTTGGTCAAGCAGTCCCAGAAGAGGAAGAAGAAGAAGAAAAGATGAAGAAGATGTGGACTTTTAACCCAAGTAAGAAAGGATAGATGGCACGTATGTGACCCCTATAAAGGCAATGTAGCCCCTGGGGTGGGTGGGGTGAGGGGTAGGGTGGGCGTGAACCTAAGTGTCTGGTGCAACCTCATTTAGAGTATTGTGTGCATTTCTGGAGACCGCACCTTCAAAAGGATATAAACTGGTTGGAGTCTGTGCAGAGGGTGGCTACTAAAATGGTTAGTGGTCTTCGTTATGAATCATATGAAGACAGATGTAAAGATCTTAATATGTATACTGTAGAGAAAAGGTGGGATAAGGGCAATATAGATAATTTAAATACCTCCATGGCATAAATGCACAGGAGGGTCTCTTTCAATTGAAGGCAAGCTCTGCTATAAGGGGACATAGCATGAGAGTGAAAGGGGATAGGAGCAATATGTGAAAATATTTCTTTATGGAAAGAGTGTAAGATGCATGGAATAGTCTCCCAGTGGACGTGGTGGACAGGAGGACAGTATCTGAATTCAAAAAGGTATGGGCCAAACACAGAGGATCTCTAATGGTAATTGATATGGAAGGGCAGACTAGATAGGCCATGTGGTCTTTTTCTGCCATCATGTTTCTATGTTTCCTTGTATGCAGAGATACATCTCTACATTTGAGAATCTTGTCTTGTCCCTTCCTAGATGTTCTGTCAAGAGCAATACATCATCAAATTTCTTGACTGCTTGTTGTTTTTTATTGATTATTGATCCAAGAAGGTTAAAGTTGTCCACTATTTCTATTTCTTCTCCATCAAAGATGAAATCCTTGATTTTGCCAGTTGTCTTTGTCTTCTTCATAGAAACATAGAAATATGATGACAGAAAAAGACCACATGGACTATCTAGTCTGTCCTTCCATATCAACAACTACAACAGTCCCCTTTTTACCTTTAGAGAGCCTCTGTGTTTGTCCCATGCTTTTTTGAATTCAGTTACTGTCCTCATCTCTACCACCTCCACTGGGAGACTATTCCATGGATCCACTACTCTTTCCGTAAAGAAATATTTCCGCATATCACTCCTGAATCTATCTCCCTTCGTGTTAAGGTGGAGGCCTGTTTAAGACTATGTTCCTTAATCTTGATAAGCAAATGTTTCAGATCATCTTCCTTTCAGCCCGTAACGTGTATCTTCAGCATAGAGAAGGTTGTTGATGTGTTTTCCACCAATCTCACACTTTGGTTATTTTCATACATTCCTGCTTCTCTGCTGATTTGTTCTGAATATAATTTGAACAGGTATGGAGAAAGTATGCAGCCCTATCATACCCCTTTACTAATTTCAAGCCCTTCTATTTTTCCTTGTTCCATTCTAACTGTTGCTTCTCGATCAATGTAGAGGTTGTGCATAAGAACCATAAGGTGTTCTGGTATGCCCATCCTTCTTAATGTGGCCGAGTTTCTCATTAAACAATTCAAGGACTTGCTGTAGTCAGTAAAACATATACAGATATTCTTTTGGTATTCTTTTGTCTTTTCAAGAATCCATCTCATATCCACAATGATGTCTCGCACTCTTGCCCTTTCCTGAACCCTTCTTGCAGTTCAGGCAGTTCTCTTTCTAGGTATGGTTGTAGTCTCCACTGAATGATCTTGAGTAGAATCTTGCCGGCATGTGAGATCAGAGCAAATGTGAGATAATTTCCACTGTCAATCAGATTTACCTTTCTTCAATATTGGTATGAACAAAGATCTTTTCCAGTCAGTTGGCCATGATGTTGTCTTCCCAATTTCTTGGCAGAACCTTGAAAGTACTGTAACAGCTGCATCTGATTGTTGTAATACTTCAGTGAAAATGTCATCAGTACCCAGTGCTTTCTTCTTTGATAATGCTTTCAATGTTGCTTCGACTTCTTCTTTCATCACCAATGGTTCCTGATCATAAAATACAGGTCGAAATGGTTTTTGGTCTACATGATCTTCTCAGCATCATACAACATGAATCTTTGAGCATCTTTTAGCAATCCAATTCGGGGATGGAATTTTCTCTTTAACTCTCATAGCTTTAGGAAAGCCAATCTTGTTCTTCTAATAGTTTCTGATTCTATTTCCTTGCATGCATCATTATAGTACTTGTCTTTGTCTCACCTTGCTGCACATTGGAAATCTCTGTTAAGATCTGTGATTACCTCTCTTTCTCCTCTTGCTTTAGCTTCTCTGCATTTCTGGGCAAGTTTCAGAGTTTCTTTGGTCATCCATTTTGGCCGGTTTTGCTTTTTCACCTTTTGTAGAGACTTTTCACTTTCTTCGAGCACAACTTTCTTGATGTCATCCCATAACCCTTCTGGTGCTCTGTCATTTATATCCAAAATGGTGAATCAATTTTGCTGCTAGTCTTTAAATTCCAGTGGTATATTTTCAAGATCATATTTTGCTACATTCATGAGTGGCTTGCTCTTTTTCAGCTTTAGTTTGAGTTTGCATACTAGAAGCTGTTGGTCTGTACCACAGTCAGCTCCAGATTTTGTCTTTGTTGTTGTTACTGAGCTGTTCCATGGTTGACTGCATTGTCTATACATTGTGATAGGAAAAAAGGTTGAAAGAACTTGTTTATATACATAAAAAGCCCATTTTAGATAGGTCATTGAGATCAAAATGGAGAGGTCCAGGTGAAGATATGCTCAATGCCCCTTGTATTTTATTAAAGGCTCAGCCAAGTGATGATCCTTTTGTAAAATACATATAAGAAAATGCAGGAATTTTATTTATTTAACAATTATTTTATACCACTGTATCTACTAGTCACGGCAGTTTACATAGAACTAATTGGAATGGA
Source organism: Ichthyophis bannanicus (assembly GCA_033557465.1). NCBI lineage: Eukaryota > Metazoa > Chordata > Amphibia > Gymnophiona > Ichthyophiidae > Ichthyophis > Ichthyophis bannanicus. Next base: position 128,079,868 of record CM066044.1, read on the forward strand.
GAACTTGAACTTTACATGGAACACTTTGAGGCAAAGTAAACTGTACAACGTAAACTCTGGAACATTTTAACAAAGTAAAACAGTACAACGTAAACTATAGAACATATGAAACCAGGTAACTGTACAGGGTAAACTGTGTAAAGGAAAAGCAGCAGGGGACAGGGCTGTAGGTTGCTCTATGAAGTGAGATGGTCATTTGTTTGTAGGGTGGGTATAGCACATGATTCGAAGGGGCCAGGTTGGATTATGATGTAGGTTAAGGTCAAATAATACAAGTAAAGATAATCTATAAGAGAAGGACCATTAAGGATGGTTATGTGTCTGAGCCAAAGTACTCAGGGCAAGAAGTGTCTTTAACGTTCGGTGAAAGTCCACAATGTCTGAGAGGGAGCGAAGGTCCAGGGGAGTGAGTTCCAGATGGTTGGTGCATAGAAGCAGAAGCTCTATTGGAGGTAAAGGCACTGGTGTGGGTGATTGTCGTAGGTACTGAGAGGAGAGTATGGTTAGTGCTTCTGCGCGATCTCTGGCATTGGGGTTTATCAAGTAGTGACTCTAGGGTATCGACTGAGAGCTGGAGAATTCTCCTGAACATTGCAGTGCCACTTTGTACTTCACTCTACTGTGGATGGGGAGCCAGTGTAGTTGCTTCAATATGGGCATAATGTGCTCGTGACAAGTGCTACCTGTGATAAGTCTGGCAGCTGCATTCTGTGCAAGCTGTAAAGGCTGTACTGAGGATTTTGGTAGGCTCTGATAGATAATGCTAGCATAGTCAAAGATGGGGGTGATGAGTGCTTGACAGAGGTTTCTGAAATCGTTATGGTCCAGCAGAGGTCTGAGATTCCTCAGGGTTTTGATGCAGTGGTATACTGCTCTGGTGACATGTTTAATGTGGGCGTTGAAGTTCAGGTTCTGGTCCAGAGATATGCCCAGGTATTTCACTTGTTTCTTTTGTTGCAGTGTTATATTTGCAAGATTTATTGTGTCTGGGGAAAGAAGGAGGGGTACCTGGTGATGACAGGACCTCTGTCTTGTTAGGGTGATGAGTAGGTTGTGGAGGCTGAAACACACAACGGGCGAAGGCCAGTAAAGGGTCTACATGTTTCAATTTGGATTCTATGGTTTATTTGCCTTGAGGTATTAACTTGAAAGGGTTTTTTTTCAAGACCTTCACTCTCATATGGTGCATTAAATGCGTACCCCCCGATGAAGGCTTAATGCCGAAACGCATAGGGGATTTTTCCTAATAAAACTAGCACCTGTGACCCTTTACTGGCTTTTGCCCTTTGTGTGTTCCTGCTGTTTCTGCGAGGGCTTTGCTCCCTTTGTGTTCCAGGTTGTGGAGGCTGAGCCATTGAGTGACTGCCTCTAGGAATCTGCTAATTATGGAGTAGTCCAGCTTGCTGGTGAAGAATGGGATGTAGATGAGGATATCGTCTGCGTAAAGATGGTAATGGACTCTGTAGCTTTGGATGACTATGCAGAGGGGCTGGATAAATATGTTAAATAGCAAAGAGGATAGCACTGAACCCTGTGGCAGGCCCTGGGGGAGTTTGAAGGGGCTTGAGATCTGGAATCCTACTCTGACCTCTTGTGAGCAGTCAGAGAGTCAGGACTGAAACATTGTAGAGTCTTGCCTCTTAAGCCAATTTCATAGAGGCGTGAAATGAGTTGGGTATGTGTGACTGAGTCAAAGGCTGAAGATATATCCAGGAACATTAGGATGAAGCCTTGTATGGTCTTCTCTGTACCTATGATTAGTGTATTAAGGAGAGATGCCAGTAGTATTTTGGTGCTGTGTAAAAGTTTAAAGCTATGTTGGTGCTCATCAAGGCGAGAGTGAGATTCCATGAAGTCCTGCATTTGTTGTTGAACAGCCTTCTCAATGATCTTGGCAAGTGAAGGGATTTTTGAGATGGGTCTATATGAAGAGGGAACAGCTGGGTTGGGTTTGTGGGATTTTAGTAATGGTCTGATGGATGCTTGCTTCAAGGTGGTAGGCATATATCCAAGAGCAAGTGATGACTGGACAATATATAGGGAGAGTGGCGGAAGCTCCTGCTTGGATATTTTAATCCATGAGAAAGGGCACGGGTCCAGCAGTGAAGTAGTGCTGATAAGGTTCGAAATGATACTCTCTAGTTACCTGGTGGAAGCAGGGCTAAAGGCTGACTATGTTTCTGCATCAGTGGCATCAGTAATGCTGTTTGTTTATCTGTGTGGAATGCACATGTATACTTATAGGATGTGGTGATTATGCAACTTCCATGTATAAGTGCCAGTACTTCTGTGTGTAGTGGGACCATTTTACAAACCTATGCATCAATTAAAGTTGCAATAGTTTTGTAGCTTTGCAGGCAGAAATAAACAATGAGGGTCCGATATTCAAAAGGCATTTACATGGTTTACAGCCCAGTAAACCATGTAAATGTCTTAGATGGGGATATTCAACGGCACCTACACGATTAGTGCCATTGAATGTCCCCATCTAAATCCCCTATGCACCCCGATGGTATCTGGTTAGCATCAGGGCGTGTTGGGGTGTACCACGGTGGAGTGGAGGCAGAGAATGACGTTAACAGTGCAGCAGTGATATTGGCTGTTGCCTGGTTAGCGATCGGCACCTTAAAGGCGATATTGGCTGCTGCACGGTTAGCTTTGGTGGCTCCCAACTTTGGTGGCAATCACCGGATATTCAATGCCGTTGCCAAAGCATTGAATATCTGGTTTTGAGATTGACAGGGCGGGATATGTGCCAGTCGGCACATAGCCCTTTGAAGATTCGGGCAAATGAATATCGGGCCCTAAAGGTTTAAGGAGAATTACTAGAAGTGTGCAGGCCAAAGATTTTTGTTTTTATTATTTTCCTGTGTCAGTTATGGGATTTTTCATTTTGTTCAATTGTTTCTAATTTTTTTTTTATAGGGATAATCTCATCAAAAATGTGCACTATTGCTCAATAGTGTGCACTATTGATGACATGAAAAGGAGCGCCTCCTGGCGCATTGAACAGCTCTGCTGGCTCCCTGAGCCCCGATCAGCATCCCGAAAGAGAGTGGGAGGCTGAAACCCCTCTCACTCTCCACCAGAAGGCCAATAAGAGCCCACCACCTCCACCTTTGAAAAGGAGCGCCTCCCAGCACGCCCATGCTTGTGGGCCTCGCCAGAGGGCCCTCATACGTGGCCCTTAAGCGGGGACCTGAATGTAGCCTCTCCCAGCAAAGATCTCATCTCGTCAGCCTTTGCCTACAACTTTCATGTCATCCATCCCAACGCCAAATAGAACCATCCAAATATCCTTCCACTCCAAAGCTGTGATAAGGGTCTTTTCCTTCACTCATCAAGGTAGGACTCTAGCATTACTCACCCCTTCTACTCTGCTCCTGTAGATCAGCGTGCAACTTAACAGGCCACTCCTTACAAGTGCATTAGAGCTCTCTGATAGCACCCAGTTTAGTTCTTTAAAATACCACTATCTCCACACACTTGCCTAGCACAATGCCATGGTGTCTCACACTCCTGCTATGCCTAATCTGTATAGCCCACCTCATCACTTGGGTAGATTCTTACACACAACAACATGACCTAATCCCCCTCTCACAAACCCTTGGACACTGGGACTATAATAACACCTTCCACACCAGAAGGTCTCGACCTACAGCAAACCAGCGCCACCTTATTCACATAAGTTGTCAACCCCTGCTGAAAACCCACAGACGGTAAACCTGAGCTGCATGCTCATAAATGCTCAATCCATCCGCATTAAATGGCCTGCCCTTATTGACTATATTGAACATCGGAATCTAGACTTGCTTATCATCACAGAAACTTGGCTAACTGACACAGATGCTGTACTCACCAACCAACTTAGACTACCTGGATACGACTTCTTTAATTGCCAAGATTAAACCAGAGAGGTGGCAGAATCCTCATAATTGCCAGAAGTAATCTCCACTTCCAGTGCTGCTCTGCCCAGAACATAACCAACTTGGACTTTATCCAGATTTCAAATAAGCTCCTAGCAGCTTGCCTCATCTACTGTTCACCATCTGCTTGCATTGACGAGCTGGCTACCGTCCTAGATCTAGCATACAACGAGAATACCCAACGCAAACCGCTCTAGCTTCTAGGAGATTTCAATCTCCCAGCACTCAGTACCAAGCACTCTTCTGCTTTCTTGGATGCAATGACAGCACTCTGTTATCATCAACTAATAAACACTCCTACTCACTCAAGAGGTAATACTCTGGACCTCATCTTTGCTTCTTCATCCCACCTCAGCTCCAGCAACCAGGACCCACCATTTGTCCTCCCTGTCCCCTGGTCTGATCATAATGCCATACTTTTCCACATACCTATGGTCTCAGATGATGACCAGCTGCCCTCCAAATCCAATCCTCCAGCCTGCCGCCACTTCAGATACGTCAACAAAGATACATTCCTCAATGAGATGCTTCAGGAGCTAAGCACTGACACCAATGACTTGGTCAAGCTTATTAACTCATGGAATAACTCCTTATCTAAAGCCTCACTCCTACTGCCCTCCACTAAGCCCACCAGAAAGAACTACACAGCTGTATGGTTTACTGCCAAGCTACGTAAATCCTTACTTCACCTCAGAAAGCTCGAGCGACGGTGGCAACACTCTAGGCGCGACCTCGACCATGTGGCCTACCTGAACAAATTACAGGAACACCACAGAGCAGTCAGCAACAAAAGAAAGGAGCACCATACCAATACCCTGACGTGCTCTCTTAACAAGCCCCAAGAGCTATTCATTCTCATTAGATCTCTCACAAAGGATGCATCTAAGAAACCCTCTGACTAATACCCCCAGCCCAGATGCCTTTGCCTCATACTTTCAGAGCAAAATGAATTTAACAAGTTCTCACACAGAGATGCCTGAACTCGAAATTCCTCTCATATACTACCCTCCTACAGATGATCCTCCTAAATCCACACTTGAGGCATTTTACCCATACTCTGCTAAGCAAATAGAGAACATCATTTGTGGGATTAACACTACCACTTTCCCAGCTGACCCATCCCCAGCTTTTTGGATTAAGCAAGCAAGAACTGACCTAAGCGCAATTATTGCTAGGATCATCCACCTCTCCCTTACTACAGGAGTTCTCCCTCTGCCCCTGAAAACCGCCTCCATCTGGCCACTGCTAAAAAACAACAAACTAGATCCCTCAGAAATCAGCTCCTACAGATCCATCTCCAGCCTCCCCTTCCCTGTCGAAGATATTAGAAAAGGTCGTCCAGCTACAAATCCAGGACCACATCAACTCCCATTCCCTCCTGGATCCACAACAGCATGGATTCCGCCAGCAGCATGGGGATGAAACCCTGCTAGTGGCTCTCCTAGATAGGCCGTACACTGGTTTAGATAAGAAGAGGCAAGGATTCATCCTAATATTCTTGGATATTGCCTCTGCCTTTGAACGGTCAATCATAGTCGCCTACTTGACCACCTACAGCATAAAGGGATTCGGAGTGCAGCCCTCAACTGGTTTAGATCCTACTTGAGTGGTCATCAACAACAAGTATGCATTCAAACATAATCATCATGCACTTTCCAACAAACCCAAAGAGTCCTGCAGGGCTCATCTCTCTCAGCCCTGCTTTTCAACATCTCTATACAGTCGATCTTCTCTATAATACAGTCCTTCAACATCCTCTACCACATTTATGCCGATGACGTCTTATTCTACATCCCTTTCTCAATAGACAGCCCAGACCTCTCCATCATTATTGAATGCTTCAATAAGGTCTCTGACTGGCTTTCTACACACAACCTTACAGCGAATTGCAGGAAGACTGAAGTCTTATTTATTTATTTAACAGGTCTTTTATACCACCTTATCATACATTCAAAGCGGTTTACATAGAACAGTTATACCAATGAGCTTTACATTGAACAGGGTTATACAACTTTGTGGTTAACTGGGGTATAACAAGCAATTACAGTGGTGTGCAAAAGTCTGGAATCACTTGTAAATTTGGCGTTTTTTCAACTTCGTGACCTTATATCTTAATTTCTTTTTCTTCCCAGTGGCTTTTTCTGTGTATCTCATGATAAGTGATAGATTTGGCTATTAGGGCCAACTTTTAGTATTGGTTTGGCCCTTATTTTCTGAGTTTGTTCCCCATAGTTGTCCTGTTAATAGATTTTCTGTGAAAATCGCGTAATGTACATCGTTGGCCAATGATATATTATTGTAAGTATGCTTTAAAATATTATGGATGTGCGCCAGGTTTCCTTCAAATTAATGTATGTGGCCTTGAAAAAGGCCATTTTTATGTGTCAGTGATGGCTCAGTATTTGATGGGCCACCCTTTGTTCTTGATCACCTGACTGCACCTTGTCGGCATTGAATGAACCAGTCTGACAAGGTGATCGTTGATGACAACGCAGTTCCAAGCTGCAATGAGTGACTCAGTCAGCTCAGGCTTTGATGTTGGATGCCTCTTGGATATTTCCAAGGCCACCTTGTGCCACAGGTTCTTAATTGGATTCAGATCAGGAGACTGGGCAGGACAGTCCATTGACTTGATGTTGTTCCGCTGCTTCCAGCTGATCACCTGTCTGGAGCGATGGCAGGGTGCATTGTCATCTTGGAACAGGAACTGGCCAGGAAACAGCTGGTATGCTGATGGCATCGTGCACTTTTGCAGTATGATGATGTACTTGGCCCCGTTGACCATTCCATCGACGATGTGAAGACGTCCAATGCCACTGGCAGCCATGCAGCCCCAGACCATGACCTTCAAAGGATGCTTCACAGTGAGGTTGAGACACTCAGGCTTGAATTCCTCTCCAGGAAATCTCCTCACATAGGTGTGGGCATGGTTACAAAACAGGCAGAAGGTGCTTTCATCGCTGAATAGCACCTTTTCCCACATTTCAGTCAACCAGGTTGAGTGCTTTCTCGCCCACACGATCCGGTTGCACCTTTATATGTCAGTCATCGGTGGCTTATTCCGTGCTTTGCAGCCCCGGAGACCAAACTGCAGGCACCAGCAACGAACTGTTGATGAATTGACACTGACCTCACTCTTGTCTGACCACTCTCGAAATAGCTGAGGAGAGGTCAACTTGCGATTAGTCAGTGAAATGTGTCATAGTGCGCGGTCCTGGCGTGATATTGATGCACGTGGATGACCTGAACGAGGCCTGTCCACCACTGAACCCATTTCTTTCTTCTTCTGTACAATCTTAACAACAGTGCTCTGACTGCAGCCAGCTTTCCTGGCTATCTGACAGCTTGAAAATCCTTCCTCACTCATAAAGGACACACAAACACGCTCCTCCAATGTCAGGGTCCAAGTCATCTTCATGGTCGATCCAGAAAGCGTATGAAATTCAAAAATTCCACGCGTTTTTATAGCTGCACTGTTGGCTAGATATCTGCATTGTGATTGGTTAGTGAAACCAGCCTCCTGATTGGTCAGAAATAACGTGTGCATATTGGATAATCTCGATCCAGTTTTGACGCAGGATCCACAAAAATCGCAGTAGTCTGTAAAGTATTTAAATTGGAAGCAAGGAATGCAAAAAAGTCAACTCTAATAGACAAATGTATCCCTTTTAACGTGGTAGAAAGATGAATATGCTGGGCTAACGCAAAATTTAAAAAAAAAACATTAGAAAGTACAAAAAACGCAAAACTCACAAGTGATTCCAGACTTTTGCACACCACTGTAATAATTGCAACTATTTACAAGGAAACTATCACATTGTTTTATGGTCCATTTCATTAGTGATCATTGTCATCTTGGGTAGCTCCAAAGTATTCTATGAAAAGGTGGGTTTTATTGCTTTCCTAAAGTCCACTTTCCTAAAGTCCACTAGGTCTTTTATTTCACGTGTTGAGGTGGGGAGATCATTCCACAGCTGGGGTGCAAACAGGGAGAAGGCTCTATCGCAGGTGGATTGATTTGTTATCCTGAAGTTTATTTATTTATAACAAAAGACCAATCATTTACCCCTCCAACCTCCCTAGGGTGAGAGATGCAGAGCTCATGACGAAGCAGGAAGTACGCTATCTCGGAGCTACCCTTGACCAACAGCTAAGTATGGTTACACACGTACAGAATGTCATCAAGGTAGTGTACCATAAAATAAGAACCCTCCATCATCTACGCCTGCTCCTTGACCCCTCGGATTTTTGCACAGTATTCCAAGCCCTCATCTTCCCGCACTTCAACTATGCCAATATAAGTCTTCACAGACTCCCAAAACACACCCTCCAACCACTCCAACTGGCCATGAATGCAGCCGCCTGAACACTCCAAGAGCTCCACCTCTTTCCTTTCAGCCTGCCCATACCAGCTGCCTTTAACGGCTTTAAACCCTCACACCGTAGAAAAAATGTACCTACAGAAAATTAACTGCTGTGTGTCAATATTTCAGTGGGGAAAAGAAACAATGGTCTCAGACTAAATCTAGCACTTCTCCTCTGTGGTCTTTCTGTAGAGGTAATGTGCCCTTTTGCATCAATGACCAGAGCTGATTCTTAAACCACCAAATTTTTCTCAAGCAGTTTTGTAATATTCGAGGTCATTTTTCTCACTTCTCAAACAAAATATGAATTTAAGGAGATTGAGCTTATCTTATAGCTTGTTGCAATCAATTTTCTTTGATTGCGACAGACAAAACCCTCAGTAATTTGACCTGCAGCGCGGTTTAATGGCTTTAAAATCGTCACTTCCACTGGCGCGCCTGCGCCTTGTGGGCCCGCGCCTGAGGGCCTCGCCAGAGGGCCCTTTGGCATGGCCCTTAGTCGTAGGACCGTGCGGGGCCGTTTAAAATGCTGCTACATTGGTTCTGCTTGCTGTGGAGATCGGAGCGGTGGAGGGGTGATGTCGACAGCGGAGGTTGTGAGTGGGAGCTTAAACACCTGGTGGTATGATATCTACCTCTTCAGATGCTATGTGGAGCATTTCTTCTTGTCTCCTCTATTCCTTTAACTATCACTGTATCTCTTATTCTGTCCTATCTAATTAATGGCGTTCTTTTCATATTTTCTGTAACTTTTATGTAATATTGTAAACCGCTCTGATGCTTTGGCTTGAGCGGTATATCAAATGTAATAAACATAAACATAAACCTATCTTGATGCAGCTACACTGGTTCCCAATAACTAGTCGTCTGATCTACACAGCCCTGTTACTCACGTTCAAGATTCTTCACAACTTGTCAGCACCCTCCTTGACAGCAATCATTCAATGTACCCCAGACAACAGAGCTAGAAGATTGAGTATGGTAAACACTCTGGTTACCCCTCCATCAATAAGTACATACGTAGGCCACCAAGAATCGCGCCTTTTTCTTATACGCTCCAAGTCTTTGGAACGCCCTTCCTGCCTCAATTTGAGCCATCATTGACCTTTCAACCTTTAGAAAGGCCTTAAAAACCCACCTTTTCCAACTAGTTTATGACCATATACCTTAAATAAGGAGGTGATTACCTTTTACCTCTGTACCCTTGGTTTTGCTAATAACTTGTAAATAGTTCTCTCCTATTTATTTATTTACATTCTCTTATATACCACGCTATTCTGCATCAGTGCAGTTTACATTGAACAAACTGAAATTACATTGAACAAGGCATTATAACTTGGAGATAACTATTTTTTACAGGGAACATGGGCTATGGAGGGTTAAGTGGCTTGCCCAAGACCACAAGGAGCACCTGTGGGACTAGAAACCCCAGTCCTTCCGGCCCAAGGTTGCTGTCCTCTAGTGGGATTTGAACCCCCAACCTTCCAGCCTGAAGTACCGTGCCCCAACCACTAGGCCACTCCTCCTGTCCAAGTTAAGGTCCCTGATTATGTTTAATGTACCGCTTGTTCTATTAAATGCCTGTTCTTTAAACTTGGTTCGTTGTAAAATACCTGTTCTATGTAAAGTTGGTTTGGCTGTTCACGTTCTATGTAAACTGCGCTGATTGCTAAACAGTGCGGTATATAAAAGCAAATAAATAAATACATGAATAGAAAACAACATTTTAGATGTTCTACTGTCATTTTCACATCTCATTTCAGACAAATACACATCCCTAGAACTTATTCCCAGTCCCTTGTGTAAATCCCTAACCGACTTAAATATAATTCTGAAGCACTCTGAAAATGTACAAAACCTGCACAAAGAAAATTCTGTGCAGTTGCAAACCTGTTCCTCCTTCTCTAAAGAAATTGTCTATAAATATTCTCATTCAAATGAGGATATTTCTTCAATGCCAAGATCATACAAATTGCCAATGTGCAGAGGTGCATACATATTTGCAAAGGCACACACACTTATTTTGTCTACTGGTTTTCTATAAAGTATGTACAAATGAGCCCGGTTGGTAGATAACGCCTGAACTTCACATACAGACTTTCTTGTAAAATACTTCACTACAAGAGCTGGTACAAGGATATGAGGTACCCTAGATGGACCTCATTCCTGGTGCCCCCTACTGCCCTGCCTCCATTGCCACCATGCCGCCTTTCTCCAGAACCTGCAGCAGTGGCTATGCCTTTAAAATGGCTCCTCAGCACTTACCATAACGTCTGGCAGTGAGGTGCTGCTCCTGTTTCCACTCCCTCTGATTCCATTTCCTTTTGCTTAGGGGCAGAAATGGCTGGTCAGCTGCATCTGCATCGGAGGGGGCAGAAGCATAAACAGCACTACAGCACCAGAAGTTTCGGTAAGCACTGTGGTGCTGTTTAAAGGCATTGTCATCACAGCAGGTCATGGAGAGGGGTAGTAGCAATGGCAATGGGCTACCCTCGGACCATTGGTGCTCAAGGGAACTGTCCAGTTTGCCTAATGGTAGTGCTGGCCCTGTTCACCACCCCAACACCTTGAGTAATAATTCATTTTTTTGTGATATTGCTTTTGCAAAACTTTTAGTGTGGGTAATTTAACGCTGAGTTCATATAAAATCTGATATTAAATTAAAGTCAGTTATTAAATAGATAATGAGTTGCTTTGCATAATTTTGCTTTGCAATCATTCAGCATATATTTTTCTCAGGAATTTGCAAAAGAAAATTCTAGAATTGCTCTGATAAGGAAAACAAAATTCTGCATGTTAAAATGGTAAACCGTGCACATTATCCCCTTTAACATGTGCTAAAAGAGACTTTAATTTGGACATTTTTCTTTGCTAATTTTGGCATAGCCTAGTACATTGGCCTCCAAGTGTGGTACTTCCTTCTACAGGCACATTGAGCATGCACCAACTCTTCTATTTATGTAAACTTCATTACAAACATGAAAAGACTTTCACATGACAGAAACAAGATTGTCATCCTTAATTTGGGTTTAATGGGGATCTGGCAAAAGTTTTTTTTTCACTTGAATAATAATTCCTTATGATAAATTGATTTTTTTTGTATGAGCTTCATTGTCAGTGTTTTCTATTGTTATCATATTATCTTGTCAGTTGTATCATGTAAAGTTGGTTGTATCCTCACCTTATCCAGTTATACATTCAGTGAGGCATATAAAGTAATGTAGTGTGATTGCTGTGTTAGTCCTTTTTCAAGGTTAATAAAATAAAATAATAAAAAAAAGAAAAAAGAAAGAAGGTGATAGCTAACAATATATATATATTTGACTAGCTTTCAGAGGCAGAAGCCTCCTTTCTTGGCTCAGGGCATTATCTTCTCTGTGAATCCATTTAAAACTAAAAGTAATTTGTGAATTGTCTCATAGAAGTGTCGCTAGGTGAACTCGCATTAAGAGCCACGTTGCCACTGACCACACAGCAATTGCCCTGGTGCTAGCAGTAATGCACGCTCCACACCCACACGGTGTCCCTGCCCCATCCTGTGATAGCCGATTACTATGTGTTTTAATGTACAGTTGCTGGCATAATCGTTGTCAGTTGCTATGCATTAAAATGCACGCTAACTGGCTACTGGGCTTTAGGAAAGTGGGCCTGGGTCTTAGCGTTGTGGCTTTGCATGAAGGAAACTTCAGAGTTTTCCACAGCCGCCCATTGATTTGGAATCCAGGAGTGAGGTGAGTATACAAAACCAAGAATAGAACACATTTCCACAGAAAATGTGCAACATTTTTGTGATCTGTGGTCTATAATGGGTATTTGTTTTCCTCTTCCTAGGGTCTTTAATGTTCTTATGTTCATTATTGATAACACCCAAAAACAATTGAAGTCGTTCTTCCCTATATGAGCATTCACAGAGTTACAGTGGAAGCTAATCTTACTGTGACAATATGCATAAAGATAAACTGTAGCCTCTGAGGAAGCATAGGTACTACTCTGATCATTAAGATCTTACTTTACTAAAGCTTTTTTTCTCATTCTGTGTCTGTGGGATATAAGCTTAGTTAATCAAACCTTAATACCATTTATCTTCAATTAAAACATTCACTTTGTCTATTTTTATGAGTCCCTTATTAATGCAATCTGTCTTTATCAATGTCTTTTCTGTACTGATTTCTGTGTGCTACTGTAGGTGTAATTATATATTTTACTGTAGGTGTAAAATCAAAGAAAACTGTGAGCATGACCTTGACATTGCTCCTCACTTGATGGGCTTTCTTGGGTCTTGGAGAGTTTGGATTCTTCCATTGTGAGGATTCAGCCTTAGGTTCCAGGTAATAATCATAAACCCATGATTCTTCACGTAATCATTTTTTTAATGAAATTGGAGTCATTTTCAACACATTACAACTCTTCCCTGGTTGCAGATAGTCCATCTTCTTTTAGGTCAAGGGACAGGAGTTTCAGCACAAATTTTGCAGACACACGTCTCATTCCCAAATTGACAATAAGAATGGACCCAAAACCGATGTCCACATCCTCAGCCAGCTTCCTGATAGTCAATCAATGATTTGAGCATGTTGTGGCACGCACTGCTTCAACTGTGTCTTCATTCCTGCTCGTGGATGGCCTTCCAGAACATTCATCACTGTCAACACTTTGGCAGCCCTCTTGGAAACATTTGTACCAGTCATAAGCTCAAGCACAACTCATGCATTCATTGCCATACACTTGCTGTAAGTTTCTGCATGAATCTCCAAGTTTCTGGCAGAATTTAATGCAATTTCGCTGTTCAATTTTTTTAACTCATCGTAAATCTGATGAACTGCTTTTACATGATAACAAACATCACGTGATTAAAAAAAGTACAGGTGTGCTGCAGTCACGCTACATTCTGTACATGCAGAGCACATAACTAGGTCACTGCATGCTTAATAGCATCATGGTGCAACATATTGTTATATAGCTACACAACAAGTCTTGATACTTTTTGATCACACCTCGTAGATAACATCCTATCAGGTCTCCAGAGGCATAATGAGGGGCAGCCGGGGGGAGGGGGAGTACAAGGGATGAGGTTCACCTAGGGCGCCTCATCTCCTTGTGCCAGCCCTGCTTCCTATGAATTCCAGAAGGAAACGTTCCTTGATATGATGCAAGTACTATGGCAAGCATTAGCAGTAAATTTGAGAGACTGAGATTGTACTACACATACTCTGATGTAGGAGTGAGGTTCATTGCTGTCTTGGTATTATATGTGAAAAACTAACCGATTTGGATTCCTTACTCCTCATCCCCCTTCCCTGCCCCCCACGAAAAAGAATACAGCAGTAACACTGGTTTTCATTCAAACTTATTGACTCTGTTTCAGGAAGTCACATAGTAAAACAGCATGGACCTGATATTCATTGAGCTAGCTATGCGCCACGTCAGCACATAGCCCTGCCCGCTGACCTCTAAACCCGGATATTCAATTCCACGGCAACGGCATTGAATATCTGGGTTAGGCGTTGAGGGGATTCACCCGCAGAGCCTAACCGGGTAGTGGTGATATTGGACCGCCTAGTTCTAGCCATGGATGGCTAACTGGGTAGTAGTCCAATATCGCTGCTACCCAGTTATAGTTACTGGGACTCCCTGCCTCCACAACTCCCCCAACATGCCTTGATGCTATCCGGAGAGCATCGGGGCACGTAGGGAACATAGACAGGAATATTCAATGGCACTAATCGTGTAGGTGCCATTGAATATTCCCGTCTAAGGCATTTACACAGTTTACAGGGCTGTAAATCATGTAAATGCCTTTCAAATATCGGACCACATGTTTTTGCTGGAAAAAAAAGAGTTTGTGAGTGAAAAATTGTTCCTGATAGAAAATGAAAGTTGGGTTTAATATAGAACCAAATAAATGTGTTTCTTAGGTGGTACAGTTAATTCAGTAAAATTGGGTTTCATAAATGTTCTTTTTCATGTTTTTGTTGTTGTTGTTAAGTGCCGTCAAGTTGTCCTAAACTGTGTTTGGCCTTCAGTCAGGCGGCTCATTGTTGACAGAGTAGCACCCATAGCTGCTGTTACTGTATCAATCCATTTCATTGCTGGCCTTCCTCTTTTGCATTGAAGTGCCAGATCAAGACAAACCACCCATCTGGTTCTTTTTCCTACAGCACATTAAATGTGGTCTTTCGATCCTACTGGCATTCAAAGGGACAAATTAACATTGCCTTATGATATCATGAGCCATATTCATTATGTCTCAATGCACACTCAGCCCACTGAAACAATATTTTACAGTGTTTACTTTTTAAATCTGTCAGCAGACTGCACAACTAATACACACTTACAACAGGAAAAGAAAAAACATATAAGACACTGTGTATTCTTAAAATAGGACTTTTTCTTGTTCTGTATCTACGGAAAAATATCTTTGTTCGACAAGGCCCATTGTTTTTCGAGCTCTTTTGCTGGCTGCTTCACATAATTGTCCAAATTTGCCCAACCATTTGCAAAGCATTTTCTCAAAAGACACTAATTAATTTAGCTGTAAACAGAAGTGTCATATGATGAGCAAATGGGAGCTCATTAATGAATCATAAACCAGAAAAACAATAGGCATGAATGATGATTACATGTTTCCTTTTCTCTTAGTCCTTTCTGTATGCAAATGGCAATCCTGACAGATAATAGGGTTGAAGGTCATAAAAGAGAAAATTGTGGTTTTCTTTTGCACAACTGTATAGAAGCTCTTTAGAATGCTATCATCATGAATATTTTTTTTATATACCATGCTCTTTAGAATCAGTGCAGTTTACATGTATCCTAACAGGTACTTTTTATTCCCTTGTTCCTGAAGGGTTCACAATCTAAGTGTACCTGAGACAATGGGGGATTAAGTGGCTTGCCCAAGGCCACAAGGAGTGGCCATGGGACTAGAGGCCCCAGTCCCTCCAGCCTGAGGTTGCTTGTCCTCATGTGGGAAATAAACCCCCAGCCTTTTGGCTTGAGGAAACCTGTCCCAACCACTGAGCCACTCCTCCCTATATGGCTTCAACAACTTTATTCCCAGGTTCCCTGTCCTTTCTCCTACTCTCAGTGGCTAGCTACAACATATTCTAGAAAGGTTAAGAGATACATAATCATTTTGGCTCATGACCAGTTTTTAAGAAAACCAAAATCATAAAGACAGTTAATAAGCCTTAAGAAATGCTGTAAATAATAAAGGAAGACATTAAGAAGCCTGAACTCTTTAGTCTGTCCTGTATCTTCTACACCTCTAATGATCCTTCTTAAATTGAAAATTAAAATTAATTTCAATGTGATGTTTCTAGACTGCCTGTCCAATATTAGTGCAAGGTGCTTTACAACATTTTTTTCAGATAGAAACATAGAAACATGGCGGCAGAAAAAGACCACATAGCCTATCTAATCTGCCCTTCCATATTAACTATAATAGTCCCCTTTTTTCCTTTAGAGATCCTCTGTATTTGTCCCATGCTTTTTTGAATTCAGATACTGTCCTCGTGTCCACCTCTACTAGGAGACTATTCCACGCATCTACCAATCTTTCCATAAAGAAATATGTCCGCATATTACTTCTGAGTCTATCTCCTTTCACCCTCATCCTATGTCCCCTTGTAGCAGAGCTTGCCTTCAATTGAAAGAGACCGTCCTGTGCATTTAGGCCATGGAGGTAGTTAAAGGTCTCTATCATACTGCCCCTATCCCACCTTTCCTCTAAGGTGTACATATTAAGATCTTTAAGTCTGTCCTCATATGCTTCATAACGAAGACCTCTAACCATTTTAGTAGCCACCCTCTGCACCGACTCCAACATGCGTATATCCTTTTGAAGGTGCGGTCTCCAGAATTGCACACAATACTCCAAATGAGGTCGCACCAGAGACTTATACAGAGGCATTATCACTTTCTTTTTACTGCTGGCCATTCCTCTCCCTATATAACCAAGCATCCTTCTGGCTTTCGCAGTCGCTTTTTCTACCTGTTTAGCTACTTTAAGATCGTCAGACACAAATACGCCAAGGTCCCGCTCTTCTTTTGTGGACAGAAGTACCTCAGCCCCTACACTGTACAGCTCCTTGGATTTTTGCAGCCTAAATGCATGACCTTGAATTTTTTAGCATTAAATTTCAGTTGCCAAATTCTCACTATTCTTCAAGCTTAGCTAGATCCCTCCTCATGTTATCGACTCCTTTCTGTGTGTCTACTCTATTGCAGATTTTAGTATCATCCGTAAATAAGCAAACCTTACCCGACAGTCCTTCCATGATATCACTAACATAGATGTTAAACAGAATTGCACCAAGGACAGATCCCTGTGGCACACCATTGATAACCTCCTTCTCCTCAGAGTGAGCTCCATTTACCTGTACTCTTTGTTGCCTCCCACTCAACCAATTTCTAACCCAATCAGTAACTTTAGAGTCCATTCCTAGGGTGCTCAGTTTGTTTATAAATCACCTGTGCGGAACAGTGCAAAGGCTTTACTGAAATCTAAATACATTTATCTAGAGCTCTCCCTCGATCCAACTCCATGATCACCCAGTCAAAGAAATCAATCAGATTTGCCTGAGAAGACCTGCCTCTGGTGAATCCATGCTGTCTCGGATCCTGCAATCCATTGGACTCCAGAAACTTCACTATTCTCTCCTTTAGTAGCCTTTCCAATAATTTACTAACCATAGAGGTTAGACTAACCGTCCTGTAGTTCTCAATGTCATGCTTACGTCCACTTTTGTGTAAAGGGACCACATTTGTCCTTCTCCAGTCCTCTGACACCACTCCAGACTCCAAAGAGGCATTGAAAAGGTCAGACAGTGGAGTTACTAAGACGTCCCCAGGTTCCCTCGGTATTCTTGGATATATCCCATCCAGACCCATGGCTTTGTCTACTTTTAGTTTAGATAGGATAAGCCTCTGTCCCAAAGAGCTTGCATGCTAAGTGGGTTCCTGAGGCACCGGGAGATAAAGTGGCTTGTTCATTGTGAACAGCAATTTCAGTGGGAGAAGCTAGATTTTAACCCTAGATTCCTTTGTTTGCAGCCATTATTCTAATCATGGGATCACTCATAAACTGCTAAATGTCTAAATTATAGGCTTCTTAATTTAGGAAGATTTTCATTCAACTTTAGGACCTTAAGTTTTCGGCTGAAAATTTCCTAAATTGAGGAACCTAGATGTAGGTCTACAAATCATTTGATAAAACAAAGGACCTATGAGTCCATCATCCTTCTACATCTTATCTTTCTCTCCAGCTGGTATTTGAGACTCTAGTATTCATTAAATCAGGAACAAAGGTTGTAGAGGATTATATTAAATTCTACACAAGTTAACGATATGATACAGGCTTCTGTGGCTCAATTCATAGTTTGCATTAATATCAGACGCCTGAACATCTGATATCATTTGTTCATGCACTTGTCTTAGGCCGCTTGGATTACTGGAATTCTTTATGTATGAGCCTACAAAAGAAGCAAACAGTTCATCTGCAAGATGTTCAGGACACAGTTGCACACGTTCTTATAGGTCTTAAGCTCTATGTCCACATCTGTCCTGTTCTTCATCACCTTCTTTGGTTTACTGGTTCAGAACAGAATTGACTGTAAGGCTTTGATACTGGTTTTTAAGGCCATGATTATGCTTGCCCCTATTGTAAACTTGTTAGTGGAAGATAGGGGAATACAATATTATGTAATGCTGTGTCTGGCTATGTGCAGGAGCTGCTGTTTCCTTTGTTTTTCTTACCTCTTGTCTCAATGCTGCAGAAATGGACAAGGAATGTGAAGCCTTCAACAATGTAGCACATACTGGCAGTTAAGGGACTATTGACACATTTGTCTCTAGACCCACGGTGATGGCAGGAATGGCTCAGGTTTGCCTATTTGGGACCAAGGGGGCAGAAAGAAGCCTCTCCCTCTTTTTCTTGGACTGGATACAACTCTCAGTCCAGAAATGCAAACTCCCCCCACAAGACACGAAGAGACATCGGGAGCAGCCTCACAGGAAGTGAATCGGACCATCCAGAGAGTATCTATCCCCCCACCTGACAGGAAGAAGAAGCAGTGAGTAGGCAGAGAGAAGCGAGCTGGGACTGAGCAGATCCCGGTAGTGCGGGCTACTGGGCAGGAAGAATGCTTGTCTTACTTCTCCTCTTACACTGAAGTCTCTCCTGCAGCAGCTGAAGAAGTTGAAGAAACACCACCATTGAAACCCACACTGGTGAAACCTGACCATTTTGATTTTTAATCTCTGTGAAAGGGACTTGTAGCTTTGGAGCGTTCTTTTTCTTTGCAAATTCATGATTTGGCAAAAACGTTTGCTGGTCCTACTTCTGTAGTTACAGAGTTACAGCGTGAAGTTTCTGTTATGAAGCAGCTTGTCACAACTCTTGAAGAGAGAGTGGCTGCCTCCCATGTTAGAGAAGAGACTTTTATTTTAGACTCTAGTGTCATGTACAAAAAACTGGAGGTCTTAGAAAACACTGTTTTCAAGAGGAACTTGTGTTTATTCAATTTTCCTTGGATTCCATCAGTTTCACCAACAGAACTTCTCAGGAAATATGCCACGAAGGTCTTAAAGGTTCCTTCTGAATCATTTCCCCCATGACAAGGGCTTTTTATTTGCTTCAGAGTAGTAGAAAAGAACCAGAAGATAAGGGTCAGCAGCCTCCATTGAATTTAGATAGCTTGGAGTTGATCACTTTCTTAGAGAACTCTGGTACTGGACAAATTCCTACAGCTACTTTGTGCTCCAGGCCATGATAGAGGTTGGTTAATGAGAATGCATGTGACCCATATGAGGAAGCTGCCTTGCTGCCTTTCACCCTCTCCATTTACAGCATGCAAAAGTGGTAGTCTCAGAGGGCCCTTGCATAGACGTGAAAAGGTTGCATAGGTACATCCAACACATACAGCCATTGTTGCGAAAAGGCTGCCTTCTGCCGATCCCTCATTGCTCCCACTGGATGCCTTCCGGTAGGGACTCACTGCTCACCGGTTGCTGCCTTCTCTCCTGTGATAGCTGTATTGCAAAAAGTAGGAACTATCCAAGATCTTGCAAGACACAAAACTCATGCAGTGAAATGTTTCTATACAGTTATAGTGATGAGAAAGTGGGGAACAGGGCATATTTCTTAACTACAAGCATCCATAGTGAGTTCTTAAACCTTTTAAATTAGATTTGTGCAAATGAGCAAGCAGAACTTACTTTCTACAGTTACTTTGCAAAGGCAGCCTGTTACTTACATTTTTGTACTGTTTTTAGTACTTTTAAGAGGCTAATTTTATAACAGGGCACCTACATTTGGAAGTGGGGAAGGCATCTATTTTTGACTTATTTTATAATAGCACGTTGGCACCTATGTGTCTTTATAAAATACTAACAGAAATCCTGCAGAAATATAGAAACATAGAAACATGATGATAGAAAAAGACCACATGGCCTGTCTAATCTGTCCTTCCATATCAACACTACAATAATCCCCTTTTTTCCTTTAGAGATCCTCTGTGTTTGTCCCATGCTTCTTTGAATTCAGATACTGTCCTCATTTCTACCAAAGTTTTGGGAGCTGACCTTTATGCCTGCTGGGAAACCGTCATAAATATTATCATGTAAAGGATGCACATTTGTGCATATTTTATAAAATACATGTGTAAATCATGACTCCGCTCAGATTCCTTCACTAAACACGTCCACTCTACAAATATGTATCTGCTTGCACCACACATACTGTTAGGTGTGACCTAATTTTAGAACAGGCCTTTTCCTCGTGTAAATCAATGCTTTACGCATGAAAGGGGTTTATAAAATTACCCTCAAATCCTGTTAAATGGTTCTTATGATATTTTGATCTTTTTTTGTTTCCTCTTGCTTCATTTTAACCCATTAGGGATTCTTTCTTTCTTTTTTTAGCAAATCACTGTTTTCCCTGCCTAATCGCTACAGATTAGGCCTGTAGGGACACCCTCCTCCCCCTCACCTTCTACTGTTGTACACAAAAACACAGCTCCGGACACTGGGGGGAGGGGCAATTCAAAGGCATTTACATGGTTTGCAGGCCTGCAAACCGTGTAAATGCCGCTGAACAGGATATTCTGCAGCACCTAGATATTCAATGCCGATGGTTAGATATGGCCCTGGCACTGAATATCAGAGGTTAGTATTCAGCAGCGACAGCTAGGCACTTTACAAGCGCTACCCACCAATGCTGAATATCCCTCCACTGTATGCTTAGTAGCAAATAAAGGTAAATCAGTGAAAAGTAGTCTTATCAGTGGGTACTCGGTTATTAAAAGTGAAATGTATAATTACTCACAGCAAGTATGTCATTAGACACCTTCCTGCAGAACTATAATAAAAGATCTAATAGAGGGGCATCAATGACATAATTCCCTTCCATTATAATCTACTAGAACGCAAGTAAGGTTCTTCTATGAAAGAAGGGGAATCACTCATTGGAATCTACAATGAGTGCCTTAGGAAATGTGTTTCTGGTTGGTAGACATGTTCTGGTTAGGGAATCATAGAAGCATTGAGTTATGAACCCATAGAACCCAACCTCACCCACTGAGACTGAGATGTAAGCCGCTAAGCTAATATATGGTTTCCCAACAACATGTCAAGAAAGATTCTCTAACCTTAGTGGTGCAGTTGTTTCAATGGAATTCATGATTATACGACTCGATGTAGCAATATTTGTAAAACGTTTACCACTGTTATCCAAGTTTATGTAGTAAGTTTGTAAATAGTTACCCCTGTTATCCAAGTTATTTGCCCTGTTACCTATGAACTCATACGTGTTAACTGTACTGAGCATTTCTGTTCCATGTAAACCGCGCTGATGCCGAATAGTGCGGTATATAAGAGACTTTAAATAAATAAATAAATAAATAAAACAAAATGTTATACTTCATGCCAGGAACAGCAAATTCTTGACCAAACGGTCTCCATTTCAACAATATGCAAATGAATACACATTTTGCAGCTTGTGAGGGATGGAGATATACACCCCTGTTTAGGTTATTCTAAATGCCACCACATATGAATATTAGGCTTTTATAACCAACTTTCTTATGCTTAAATGTCAAATTCTTCTCTGTGAGTGTGATTCATGTATTTTTTTCATAAACATAAAAGAAACTTATTGATCGGCATACCAATTCATGGGGGTTGGGCAGCAGGATGGAGGGCCCACCTAGGGCACCTCCATTCCTTCCACCAGCTCTGGACATATCTAAGGCATGTATTTAGTGATACAGCCTGATGTTTCTCACTTCCTTAGGAGGGTAAAACAGATTCATCCACTAGTGCATCCAGTGGTCCCCTTATGGAGCCTTTCTCTGGTGTTGAAGGCATTTAAAAGGATCCCCTCTGAGCCCATTTGTAAGGTCTCTCTCAAGGATTTTACCCTTACGTTATTTTTTTCTGGTGGCTATCGCATCCTCCAGATGTGTGTCGGAAATGCAGGTCTTGCCTATTATTACTACTACTACTATTTATCATTTGTATAGTGCTAGAAGGCATACACAGTGCTGTATATATGCACGTAAGACACAGTTCCTGCTCAGTAGAGCTCACGATCTATGCAAGACAAATACAGCAAACAGGGAAATAGTTATAATACACATGGGTGGTGAAAAGGAGAATAAGAAGGACCAGGATCCAAAAGCAGACACAATGAGGTGGGGGTTTTTAGCTTGGATTTGAATAGGGCCTTGTCCTATTGAGAGCCCTTTTTGGTCATCGCAACAGCTTCTGTCACCCTGTGGACGGTACCATCCTTTCTTCCACCCTTTTCAACTCAGTCAGTGATCTTGTCCTCATTCTCAGAGGAGGGTCTTCAGTGAGATCCCTCTCTGCATCTGGTAAACATGAGGAGGGTGTTACTCAGATACTTGGAGTTTACCAACTCCTTTCATCAGTCAGACCATCTTTTTGTTTTCAGCAGCAGTTCAAAGAAAAGACTTGCAGCAGCTAAGTCTTCGTTTTCCCCCTGGATCAAAGAGGCCATTGGTTCAGTATACCTTTTGAATGGAAAGTGGGTGCCAGAGGGAGCCAGGGCTCACTCCACTAGGGCTCAGGTCTCCTCCTGGATGGAGTCTGCCTTAGTGTCTTTGGAAGACATCTGTAAGGTGGCTACTTGGTTCTCCCTGAGTATCTTTGTAAAGCATTAAAGGTTGCATGTGGGAGTTGGGACCAATTGGTCCTTTGGCAAAGCTGCTCTGGTGGAGCATTGTCTTCCTCTCATCCTGGGTCCTGATGGCTTGGGTACATCCCATTCGTCTGGTCTGGTCTAGCAGGATGATAGAGGAGAAATTTTGCATACCAGATAATTTTCTTTCCTTGAATCCTGATAAATCAATCCAGAACCAACCCTGGAAGACTTTCCTACAGATGGGGAGACCCTATTGCCTTTGAACCGAATTGTCATTTTCAGTGCCTGACACAGAATCATCCACGGTAAGACCAAATACTTGTTCCGAAATCTTGTTTTCATGGATATCTATTTATTAAGGCTAACTGTTCTTGAGTTTTTTTTCTGAGATATCAGTATTGCTTACAGCTTGGGAAGTGTCATACTGGCTTCTCTCAGTACTGCACCAGCAGATAGAGCTTCTGATAACATCACTGAAAGATGTTCATGTCTACCTCCATCTTCTGGCAAGGAAGCATAGCCCATTTGCCTGGACTTATCTAGCAAGATTCAAAGAAAGAAAATGATCAAGTATGCAAAATTTCTCCAAGTTAGTGATATACACACATAAATGGGCATTTACGCGCATACTTTAGCCGGTCAGTATTTTATAAGCCCGAGAGTTCATTCATTGGCCCAAAAGATAGACAGATTCCATCTGCTTATCTCGGGGATTTTGCCCAAGTCCAGCACAGAGCACATTTAAAACCATGATAATGAAGCAATTAGCTATTCTGCACAGATGCAGAGAAGTGTGCAGAAGGCTAAGCTCAACACTAGAGTTCTAACACAAGATCTAAGGAGGCATTATGGCTTACATAGTAACATAGTAAATGACGGCAGATAAAGACCAGTATGGTCCATCTAGTCTGCCCAGGAAGATGGCAAGAGTAGGTGCACCTGCCGCTCCATGCTGGTCACCCCTCCCCATGTCTTTGTTTAGGGGTGAACCCACCGCTCCATGTAGGACACCCGTTTGTTGAGAAATTAGATAGTTATGTTTATTTTGATTTTATCTTGTTGCTATAAAGGGATCCACTGTGTCTGCCCCATGCCATTTTGAATTCTGTCACTGTATTTGCCCTCACCACTTCCATTGGGAGGGCATTCCAAGCATCCACCACCCTTTCAGTGAAAACGTATTTCCTGACATTGCCTTTCAATTTACCCCCTTGCAGCTTCATGTTATGCCCTCTAGTTTTACAGCTTCCCCGTCTTTGGAAGAGGTTTGTTTGTTCATTAATTCTCTTTAAGTATTTAAAGGTCTGATTCATCTCTCCCCTGTCCCTCCTCTCCTCCAGAGTGTGCATATTTAGGTCTTCAAGTCTCTTCTCATAAGGCTTCTGATGCAGGCTCCAAATCATTTTGGTCGCCTTCTTCTGAACTGTTCCCAGTCTTTTACATCCTGTGTGAGATATGGTCTCCAAAACTGAACACAGTATTCCAAGTGAGGCCTCATCAGTGACTTATACAGTGGCATTCTGCTGGTAATTCCTCTTTGTATGCAACCCAAAATTCTCCTGCCTTTTGCCACTGCCTTGTCACACTGGTTTGCCACCTTGAGATCCTCAGAAATAATCACACCAAGGTCCTTCTCATGATACGTGCATGCCAACCTCTTGCCCCCTATCGCGTACATTTCCCTTGGACTTCTGCTTCCCAAGTGCATGACACTGCACTTCTTCACATTAAATCTTAACTGCCAAGCATTAGACCATTCTTCCAGCTTTTGTAGATCTTTCCTCATGTTATCCACTCCCTCAGGGGAGTCCACTCTGTTGTAAATTTTCGTGTCATCTGCAAAAAGACAGACTTTTCCATTCAATCCTTCAGCAATATCACTCACAAATATATTGAACAGTGCTGGGCCCAGGATCAAACCCTGAGGCACCCTGCTAATCACCCTCCTTTCATCCGAGTGAGCTCCATTTACCATCACCTTCTGTTGTCTGTCAGTCAACCAATTTCTGATCCAGTTCACCGCCTTGGGACCCATCCCCAAACTACTGAATTTATTGATAAGCCTCCTATGAGGAACAGTATCAAAGGCTTTGCTGAAATCCAGGTAGATGACATCCATCACATGCCCCTGATCTTGTTCTCTGGTCACCCAGTCAAAGAACTCAATCAGATTTGTTTGGCAAGATCGTCCTTTGGAAAAACCATGTTGCCTCGGATCATGCAACCTGTTGGTTTTGAGAAAGTCCACTATTTGCTCTTTCAGGAGCGCCTCCGTTACTTTTCCCGCCACCGAGATAAGGCTCACCGGCCTATAGTTTATCACTTCTTCCCTGTCACCATTTTTGTGAAGAGGTACCACGTCAGCCCTTCTCCAGTCCTGAGGAACTTCTCCTATTTCCAAGAATCTGTTGAAAACATCCTTTAACGGCCCTGCAAGAACCTCTCTGAGCTTTTTCAGTATCCTGGGATGTATCCCATCCGGTCCCATGGCCTTGTTCACTTTCAGTTTTGCAAGTTGTTCTAACACATCATCTTCTATGAATGGTGTGGTATCTACTTCATTCCCATTTTTATATTTGGGAGTCACACGTGGTCCTTCTCCAGGCTTAGCTCATTGTTTTGCAGTCAGCGCTAGTGAAGAATTTATGTCTGTTTCTTGTCTTTACCTGCAGCACACAAAGCTTTTTATTGGCTTTGCTGAAGGGTATTGTTAAAAAAAAAATGAGAAGGGAGAAAGAGCTGAGGAGGAGGTGTGCTGGAACAGAATGTTAATGTTTGTGTGCAAAATAGCAGCCCAACACTTGTGCACAGGAATGTTTCTGAGCCAGTGCAGAAATCTTCCCAGCGCAAACCAGAATGCGCATGCCTCCTGTCCTGAGTGCTGTAACGCAGACTTTTCGCTTACAACTTATTTTACATGCTTTGTGCTTACAGCAATGGAGAGAGCAACGTTTGTGTTACGCTTGCATTAGGAAACCATGTGCTCAGCTTCAGAGCACAGTTCTAATACGAAGTTTCTGCATCGACTCCTGTGAGGGGATAAATATTGGACACAAGCAGCACTCTGCCTAGTCTGTCTACTATGGGAACAACAAAACTCCCCTTCTTCCAACAGCATCTCTCTCTTTTCCCCATCCGAGCCCGCGAAGACCCTTCATGGGGAAGAAAGAGATCAGTTGGAAAACATAAGCAAGAGAGGAATTGGTATTGGGTTGTGTTTAGAAATGTTATATGCACATCTAACAAGAGAATGAATCTATGCGGGGCAGACTGCATGGATCACTTTATCTGCCATCGTTCACTATGTTGCTATGACTGGGTGTCCTTCAGCTGTAGAAACTTATAGAGGTTAGATGGCGTCCACCTATTTGACATGGGATGGAACTTAATCATCTGGTTCACTACTGGCCAGCCACAGGGTCATTCAGGTGGGAATATACAGAAGGGCTGGGCAGTGAACTTCACTCCACACATGCTGTCATTGCAATTACCATCCATCCTTCCTTGGCTTGTGAGAAACCATAATGAAATGGGGACAAAATTATAGCATGGGTCTAAACATCAGAAAGTGGTTTATATTTATATGCATTGCTACCACTGACTGTCATTTACTGTGAAAGCCACTCTGAGAAGAGCCATTTTCTGCCAAGAAATTTTACCCAGATAAATGGTTATTAATCTACATAACTGGCTTTGAAAATTCCCCTCACCACGCCCACACAGGTAAGACGTAAGAAGATAAGAAATGCCTGTGTCTTTTGGGGAAACTGTTAGGTACTTATGACCTAGATTGGCCATTGCTGGAAATAGGATACTGGGCTTGATGGACCTTGGTCTGACCCAGTATAGCATATCTTATGTTCTTATGCCATGCTGACTCAGACCAAGGTCCATTAAGCCCAGTACTCTGTTTCCAAGAGAAGCCAATCCAGGTCTCAAGTACCTGTCACATTTCCAAATGCTAGAAAGATTCCATGCTGCTTATTCCAGGGTTAAGTGGTAGATTTCCCCAATTCAATTGGATAATGGTTTATAGCTAGAGCAACAGCCTAGTACCCAAGAGATAAGGGTTCAATTCCCATTGGTACCCCTTGTGACCTTGCGCAAGTCAATTTACCCTCCATTGGAAGTAAAGGTCTGGCAATCTACTTCTGGTCATACCTTACCAAGAAAACCCAGGGCTGCTGGTTCACTAGGAGTCAGTATTCACTTGATGACATTAAGAAAAAAAAAAGTAACAAAAAAAAGCACTCCATCACTGGAAGGAAGGTGTATACATTGAAAGGGAGTAATGAAATTCTGTAATACATGAGAAAAGCACAAAAGATCCTTAATGATGGCGAAGCCAGAATAAACATGGTATTGCAGTTGAAAAACAGAATGTATATGCGAGATGGGCTGTCTGCTGGTGTATATGTTTCAAATACTTGTTCAAATAAGTTTTTTACAGACGGCACAAAATTATTCAAAGTTGTTAAAACATAAGAGGATTGTGAAAAATTGCAAGAGGACCTTGATAAATTGGAAGACTGGACGTCCAAATGGCAGATGGAATTTAATGTGCACAAGTGCAAAGTTATGCATCTAGGACAGAACAACCCAAACTACCTTTACACGATGCAAGGTTCAACATTAGGAACCACCACCCAGGAAAAGGATTTAGGTGCAGGACCATACCGAGCCCTGTGCGAGTGGTGCGGCCGCACAGGGCGCAAAGACTTAAAGGGCGCATTTTGGCTCTCTGCCGTTGCCTGCTGCTGCTACTTTTTCGGCAGCAGGCAGCAACAGAGAGACAAAATGCACCCCTTAAGTCTTCGCACCGGCACACTAAGCAGGTCTGGTCTCTCCGGGAGGGATCAGAACTGCTTAGCGTGCCGGCGACTTGCAGATCAGGTGCACACCCCCATAAAGTGTCTAAATGGAGGTGCGGGAGGGGGGGCGCACGCCCGATGTGCAAGTCGCACAGGGTGCATTTCAGTCTCGGTACGGCCCTGTTTAGGTGTCATCGTTGATAATACATTGAAACCCTATGCCTACTGTGCAGCGGTAGCCAAAAAACAGAGAATTCTAGGAATCATAAGGAAAGGAATGGGGAAAAAAACCAAACATATAATGTCTCTGTATCATTCGATAATGCACCTTGAATATTGTGTTTAATTCTGGTTGCCATATATTAAAAAGGATATAGCGGAATTAGAAAAGGTACAGAGAAGAGCCACCAAAATGCTAAAGGAGATGGAAGGATACCTCTATGAAGAGAGGCTTAAAAGACTTGGGCTCTTCTACTTGGAAAAAAGATGGCTGAGGGGAATTATGATAGTCTATAAATTAATGAGTGTAGTGGAATGGGTAACCGTAGATCGGTTGTTTATGCCATCAAAAAGTAGAAAGACTAGAGGATGCACAATGAAGCTACAATGTAACCTATTTAAGACTAATAAAAAATATATTTTTTCACTCACTGCATAATCAAACTCTGTAATGCTTTACTGGAGGATGTAGTAAAAGCTGTTAGTATAGCTGGGTTTAAAAAAGGTTTGGGCAAGTTCCTAGAGGAAATGTCCATAAACTATTAGTAAAGAGAACCAGGGAAATCCACTGCTTACCCCGGGATGAGCATTGTGGAACCTGTGTACCTTTTTAGGAACCTGCCAGGTACTTGTGACCTGGATTGGCTACCACTGAAAACAGGATACTGGGCTTGATGGACCTTGATCTGACCCAGTATGGCATTTCTTATGTTCTTATGACTTTTTTCAGGAACTTGTCCAAGACCATGATTCATGTTCATTATGTTCATATATTTATACCTATAGCCAAGGTCTGCTGCGCATTTCTAATGGAATGTATACACCTAAAAATATTCTGACATTCCCAGTCATTGTGAAGAATTGTTTGCAGCCCAGGGATCAGTGAAAATAACACCTGAAACATAGTAATATGTCTAAAATTGCACTGAAATCTCATTGTAAAGTGGTTGCCAACTTATGTCCCACTGGGGCAACCAGGCTATTTGAACCTGAAAGGTAATGTTTCCAAAAATAGCTAAGAATGTATATGTTTATTAAAATTTTATATATCACCCTTCAAGGAGGTAGCAGAGCTGTTTACAATAAAAAATGGTTAAAAACAGAAAAGAAAAGAACTTCATAAAATCATAGGAAAGAAAAGCACAGCCATACTAGATAAGGAGGGAGAGAGATGGGGGAGAAGCAGATGTCATCGGCAGGGGGCCCAGCATGTCATGTGATGAGAATGTCACAAGCAACGTGAAACAAGAAAGTCTTGAGTTGCGATTTAAAGGCAGTGTAGGAGAGCACCAGTCTGAGGTCAGAAGGGACAGTATTCCAGAGGTGGGGACCGTGGAAGTAGAAGGCAGATTTTCGGATGGATTCATACCTGGCTTGGAAGGTGGAAGGAAGGTGCAAGCAATTGGAACAGAGGAAATGGTGTAGAGCGTGGAGAATGATGAAGGAGGAAAGGTAAGAGGGAATGTCTGTATGGGGGATTTTCTGGACCAGTGTAAGGATCTTAAAATGGATCTGATATTGTATGGGGAGCCAGTAGAAACGTATCAGGAGGGGATGACATGATTGTAATGGGACACGTGAGCCAGAAGACGGAACCAGCAGTTTTCTGGATAAATTGAAGTCTATGGAACTGATATTGGAAGAGTCCTTCATAAATGACGTTGCAGTAATCTAAGCGGGTGATCACAAGGGAGAGTATCAGGGTAGTTAAGGCTGGAGAAGATAGACGAGGGCATACAGCTCTGATTTGATGCAATGTGTAGAGGGACTTACGGACTATGGTAGTGATGTGATCGTGAAAAGTCAGAACTGAGTCCAGGATAATGCCAAGGTAATGGAGGGAAGAGACCAGAGGAATTGGAGCACCAAGAAGAAGGGGTGTGATAGTGGGTGAGGAGATGTACCCAGTTAGCCAAATGGCTGAAGTTTTGCTAGGACTGAGAGCAAGCTGGTATACATGGCGCTAGTCAGCCAAGTAAGAAAGACAGATATTGAATATGGAGAGATCAGGTGAGGATGGGTCAGTGTGTAGCAGAAGCAAGATGTCATTGGCATAGTAGCAGGCAAAAACACCAAGTTGTTGGATAAGGAATGCTAGAGGGAAGAGAAAAACATTGAAAAGGAGCGGAGCATAAACGGAACCCTGTGGGACACCATAGTCTAGAGGATAAGAAGCCGAGGGTGAGGTAAGTGGACTGAGAAAGATCAATCAGAAAGAAAAGAGTGAAGCCAACAAAGGACAGCACTGCGGAGACCAAAGTGGTGCAGACAGAAGAGAATACAGTGATTAACAAGATCAAAAGCAAAGACAGATTGAGGGAGATCACAAAAGTAATATTGCCCTTGTCGAAAGATTAGTGAACCCCATCGAGGATGCTGGCTTAACAGGGATGTAGAGCATTTATGTTGTCTAGATGGGAGACAAATTGTGTGAAGACAAGTTTCTCCAAAATCTTAGACAAAATGGTAAATTGGAGACTGGTCTGTAATTGGTTGGAGAGATGTGATCTAGTGAAGGGCCTTGGAGAATGAGGCGAATGAGCATATGTTTCCAGGCTTGGGGAATAGTCCCGAAGGAGAGCCTTGTGTTAACAGTGGATAGTGTAGGGGGGGAGAAGAACAAGAGAGATATTTAAAAGCCCAGAAGATGAAATAAGATCAAGGGAACAGATAATTTTATGTGAGGAGGAAATTTATTTGGAAAGAGCAATAGATGAGATAGGGTTGAAGGAGCTCCAAGTGTGAGCCAAAGAGAGAGGGGAAGGGGAATCCATGGTTTCAGAGATTGGAGCTTGGGGAAGTGGGACCAAGTTATCCAGTTCCAGAAGGGAGACTTTAGGCCAGTCCTTGATTTGTGACAACCTCATCCAGCAACACTGATTCCAACAGGTAGCATTAGGGATTACAAATACCAAACTGCTACGGAATGTAAATTCAAAACCAGAACTGGCCAAAACGTCCCCTTCTTGGAAGTGGGTAGCTTGGCAGCTCTGTTTGCCTCAAACATTTTTTTCACTGTGCTGCCTGCACTGCTAAATAAAGGCAGGTTATCAGAAAAGAATCAGTCTGCTTTTCCTGATTCAGTCTTCAGCCTTAACATGAAAAACCCATGGATCTCAACACAGTGAGTACTATTCTATCTCAGGTCACAGCACAGAGCCGGCTGACCCAGCCTGAGCAACTAAGATACATTTCTTTTCTTGTTAGATCACAGGAAAACAACTAGAATGTCAAACAAAGAAGTCAAGCTGCGCTGTAACTCTTAACAGAATCAAGTAGAAATGACTTATGCAGTTTTGTTCCATGCAGTTATTTTTAATGCTGACATGTTCTTCCTGGAAATTGTATCTATTTACTAGTGAATATTCTAGAGGTGGTCGAGCTTTTCTGCATAGGCTTACAAAATGTTTCCTAATTACGTCTACAGCATTCCGAGCAATTCGATTTTTTTCAAGCTTCTTAGACTTGCAGTTATCACTGGTAATCTCGGAGATAAAAATGCTCAGCCGAGTGCCAGTGGTCACAAAAAAGCTTCCACACTTCATTTCTTTCCTTCTCAAGGATTTAAATTAGTGGTGTCGCAAAGAGGTTTTCTTTGCAATGCCTCCAAAACCTAATCAGGGCTTTTGTGCCGGATAAATTAATTAGAAAATGATAAGAGTAGAAGTTACATCTAGCCCACGCTGAGAGACAGTATTATAGATATGCACACCACCCCGCTGAAATAATCATTTTCTTATCTAGAGGCTAAATCAATAGCTTCTGCTTCAGGACATGCTTCGAAGCCTAGGTGCCTCAGATTGGTTAACACCGAAGCATGATTTATATAAGTCTTAGGAAAGAAAAGGAGCAGATGTTTCATAAGATCGCTATGTCCTTATGAAAAGAAAAAGTTAACATCATTGGAAGTAACTAAATTAATGGGATGTTATAATGAGACAAGTGTAAATACCATCAGAGATGACAGGGTAGGAAGACATTAAGATGCATAGAGTCCTTTCTGTGATTTTCCTCTACATTTGGGAATGTCCCAGCTTCCACAGGGTGAAAGTATGCTCTTCTCTCCGACTCTCCTTTTCTCACGAGATTAAGAGCAGACATACAGTTCTTTTAATGGATGAAAGTGTGCATGCGTTACACAAAATGCATGCTTTTGAAGACTGGGTAGGGAAGAGATTTAGATTTAGCTAACGCCGTTTACAGTAGTAGCAACAAAAATGGTAAAGGGGATGGAAGCATATTTCTATGAGGAGAGGCTTAAGAGTTTGGCCTTCTTCAACTTGGAAAATAGATGGCTGAGGGGACATATGATAGAGGTCTATAAATTAATGAATGGAGTAGAATGGGTAAACGTAGATTGGTTGTCTACTCCTTCAAAAAGTAGAAAGACTAGGGGATACACAAAGAAGCTACAATGTAACCCATTTAAGACTAATAGAAAATATTTTTTCACTCAATGCATAAGCAACGTGGAGGATGTAGTAAAAGCTGCTAGTGTAGCTGGGTTTAAAAAAGGTTTGGACAAGTTCCTGGAGGAAAAGTCCATAAACCATTCTTAAAGGGGACCCGGGAAATCCACTGCTTACCCAGGGACAAGAACCTAAGAACATAAGAAATGCCATACTGAGTCAGACCAACATCCATCATGCCCAGTATCCTGTTTCCAGCAGTGGCCAATTCAGGTCACAAGTACATGGCAGGTTCCCAAATAGGCACATATGTTCCACAATGCTCATCTCAGGGCAAGCAGTGGATTTCCCAGGTGCTCTTTAATAACAGTTTATGAACCTTTCCTCCAGGAACTTGGAACAAAATCTAGAATTCGATTATGCGTTGAGCAAAAAAATATTTTCTCTTTTTTAGTCTTAAATGGGGTTCATTATAGTTTCATTGCATATTCTCTGGTCTTTCTACTTTTTGATGGCATAAACAACCAATCTACATTTACCCTTTCCACTCCATTCATTCATTCATTTATAGACCTCTGTCATATCCTGCCTCAGCTGTTTCTTTTCCAAGTTGAAGAACGCCAAACTCTTAAGCCTCTCTTCATAGGAGTATCCTTCCATCCCCTTTACTATTTTTGTTGCTCTTCCCTATACCTTTTCTAATTCTGCTATATCCTTTTTAAGATATGGTGACCAGAATTGCGCACAATATTCAAGATGCGGTCTCACCATGAAACGATACAGAGGCATTATGATGTCATTCTTTGTTTATTCTCCATTCCTTTTCTTATGATTCCTAGCATTCTATTTGCTTTCTTGGCCAACTCTGCACATTGGGTGGAGGGTATTATCCACAATGACGCCTAAATCATTTTCCAGAATTGTGGTTTCTTAAGTGGCACCTTGCAATATGTGGCCATAGAGTAGTTTGGGTTGATCTTTCCTAAGTGCATAAATTTGCACTTGTGCACATTAAATTTCATCTGCCATTTGAACATCCAATCTTCTAATTTATCAAGATCCTCTTGCAATTTTTCACAATCCTCTTGTGTTTTAACAACTTTAAATAATTTTGTGCCCTCTGCAAATTTGATCACCTCACTCATTATTCCTATTTCCAGGTCATTTATGAAAAAGTTAAAAGCAGCGGACCCAGCACAGATCCCTGCGATACTCCCTATTCACCTTTCTCCATTGGGAAAATTGGTCATTTAGCCCTACCCTCTGCTTTCTATCTTTTAACCCGTTTTGGACAGCTTGCATATTCTTTCTCTATTCTGGATGATTTATTAGATTTGTTACACTCAAACAACTATGAAATACCGGCAATAATAAAAAATATTAAAACTTTGCAAAAAATAGAAGTTTCATATAGTGCATGTTTTTCATACACTGGTCCAATATAGTACTGTATATTGTCTGTCTTCAGAAAAGATAGGATTCAGTTCCAATATTCATTGACATAAGCATACTGTATGATACTATTGAAACTGCAGTTTTCATTTAAAACACTTTATTGTGCTATAATATAGTTTGTCAACAGTCCATTCTGATGGCGGAATATGATACACGTGAAAACACTTCTGATGCAGTGCGTCGATATTGCACCATTGAAACACCTAGAGCAGAATGCTTGACAGCAATTAGTTTCGACGACATATTAGCCCAGTGTGTGAAAAACATACAAGGCCGATATACACACCAATAACTCTGACACTAAGTAACTTACAGTTATCTAAACCTATTTTCTAAAGTCTACAAATACTTTTATTTGCAAAATAGTAGCTATTACAGCATTATAAGCTACTTACTATTTTTTGTGATCTTTTTATGCTGAGCCGCCAGTACCGTCGAATACCTATTAAACCAACTAGATCTCAGATAAAAAATCTGTATATAACGCTTTTTGACATAACGATAATAGCTAAACATAGTTCCACTGAATTTAACACCATTAATTAGTAAACAGTTGAGTAGTAAGTATGGAAACCTTGTGTATGTAAAACATACGCTGGTCCAAAACGGGTTCCTGATCCACAATAGTACCCTGTCTTCTTGCCCCCTGACTTTTCCACAAGCATTGTAGAATCTGTGTGCTTTTTTGGGAACCTGCCAGGTACTTGTGACCTGGATTGGCCACTGTTGAAAACAGGATACTGGGCTTGATGGACCTTCGTCTGACCCAGTTTGGCATTTCTTATGTAACTTTGGAGGGAGGCCCATTCCTGTCATTATGGCTGCGGCTACATCTCTCCAGGATCTGCAGTGGTGGCAGTGAAGAAGTGCTTAGCAAAGTCTGAACTACTGCTTCCTGGTGCTGCACTCTGAAATTCCGCCTGGTCCGGCCCCCTCTGATTCAGTCTTCTTGTTTGCATGGGGGCAGAACCTGCTGGCCTTTCAAGAGTGCAGCATCATCACACAGTGGTTGAGAGGCTCTAAATGCTTTTTTTGTCTTTGAGGACATGTCTAGGGCAACTCATATCCTTGCACTAGCTCTATTTGTACTTGAGGCAATGGAGGGTCAAGTGACTTAAGTGACAGGGAGCAAGAGTGGGATTTGAATCTTGGCTTCAGCTTCACTGGTTTTTAGCCACTGCTGGAACCATTAGGTTCGCCCTCCAGCTGAGGGTGCTTTTACCTGTGTGAAATGTTCAGAAAGTTGTCATCTTTCGGCATTCATGGGAAAACCATTTTTATTGTTTTTTTGTGTTTAATTAAGGTTTCTAAGGGACAATTTTTTATAGAATACTAAGAGACATGTTTACTCAGCTGGGCTGAAGCATAAGCTATGTGTAACTAAGTCCTATGTTATTCAATGAGACCTACTTACAAATAGCCTGTACTAACCATTAGCCCAGCTTAGTAAACATGCCCCTAAGAGTAGACCCAGAGAAAATAAAATCAATCTTTTAGGATTGATCTGGTTGATTTCTGATATTAACTTTAAGACAACATATTCAGTGATCTGGAAAAAGAAAATTCTTTGTCCAGTTGGCTTTGGGACAGCCATTTATACAGTCTGACCGTTAACTTTTAGGCAAACTATGGAATGTCTCCTGTCCCTTCTACACTTATTCGGGTGACTTCTGGTTACACATCGAGATGTCCAGACAAAAGATATTTGTTAAGAGGCTTTTAATTTTGAAAGGATTTATCTAATATCCCAGAAATTAACCAGATCAATCCTTTTGAATAATGACTCTTAAATGATTGATTTTGTATCTTTAGTGTATACTCTGGGTAGGTCAGCTGAATATCTGTTGAAAGTTAACTGGATAATTTATAAGTTTAATTTAATTGAATATCTTACTGCTGAATAATAACCTCTAAGTGCTTGAGAGGTCAGAGCAAATATGGCTTGTGCCACATGACTGAGAATGACCAACCCACAAATATGGCAACTTCTATAGAAAAAGGTGGGCTGGGTTCACCCCAAAATCCTTCTTGGACCTTGGAGGGTGACGAGCTTTATAAAGATTGAAACAGCGACTGCCAGAAAAGGGTGTTGAGACAGTCATTACAAAAGTATTTGTCATAAGCCAAAACAAGAAATTGTGAAATACTAAATTATTAATTGGACTGAGTCAGAGTTACCTTGCTGTGAATACTGCTGGTCAGGGTGCTATATTTCTCTCTCGGGAGATTCTGAGATGGAAGAATTCTATTTGTTTGATGAAATCCTTGTCTGCAGAATGGGTGGGGAGCAGATATGATGATGACCAGCAACAGCTCCCACCGGGATGAAAATTTATAGACTAGAGTGAAAAAATTATTCTGATTTGCTCCGCTAGTCACATGTTTCTTTGCATGCCAGCTATTCCACTGTCATGTCCAGGAATATTCTAATGATTACTTCAGAGGTTATCAGTACTTGACTCCCAATCATCAGGCTAGACCAGTTTCTGCCCAATCCTAGAGGACTCTTGTTTGAAAGCCTGCATGTCACGAAAGAGCAAGACAGATGTCCAGACCTGGTTGTTTATTGCCTTTTGTCTTGGCTAAGCTTTAAATGATTGTCTTTCATACCTCTGATTAATCTGAAGTACATTTTGATCACTTTATGCAAACTGAGTTTCTGTTCTTATTTCTGGTTCTTTGTCCTAGTTTCAGTCCTTATCAATTTTCCTGGTCCATCTTTTGTCCTAGTAAATCTTCTATCAGGAGGCCTTTGTTCAAGTAAGTTTTCGTCATTAGGTAGAGGAAGGATGTCAGCATCTGTTCCTTAATGGGCAGTTAGCTGACAAATTCCTTAAGTCCAGTTTTTTTATTTATTTTATTTAACAATCTTTTATATACCGCTACCTTCCAGTGATCAGGAGCGGTTTACATATAACAGTCAAGGAAACAGGATAACATTACTGTTTTTACATTGAACATTGCATGAATTATGTACATCTTAACTAACACTTAAACTATGGAGAACTATGTACAAACAACTATGTACAGGCAACATTAATGGATTTCAACGAGAGAGGTAGTTATTTGTAAACAACATCTTAGATAGTATTTAAGGTCATATTTTCATAGAACTTTGTGGTGTTAGGCTCATTGTGTTATGTATTATCCTTTTTCATTTTGGTGTTGGGAATTCGCCAGTGGACCGTAGTGGGAGATAAAGAGGTGAGTTTTTAATGTTTTGCGTAGATCTTTAAGATCGGTTAAGGCTCTGATTTCATCGGGTAGGGAATTCCAGAGTATAGGGGCTGCGTGAGAAAACGCTTTTTTATTTGTTGTTTTTTTAGTCTTTGTGAACTCTTTTGGAATCCTTATTTTATTGACCTCTATCATATCCTGCCTCAGCTGTTTCTTTTCCAAGTTGAAGAACGCCAAACTCTTAAGCCTCTCCTTATAGGAGTATCCTTCCATCCCCTTTACTATATTTGTTGCTATATTTCAGCAAAAGTAATATCTGATTTCAGCAAAATCAATAATTCAGCATATCATGCTACAAGTTCACCTCAAAATCTTTTTCGGACTGATCCAAGATGGCGCTGTGATCAGATGCACCTACTAGATGCGTTGAGATTTCCAGGTTCACAGTCAGTGGTAACTTTTGTCCTGGCCATGGGCAAAAGAAAGGGGAAGGGGAAGGCTATACTTCCAGATGGCTGTGCTTCTCAACCGCTCCGACAGATGATTCAGGGTAAGCAGTGGATTTCCCGGGTGCTCTTTAATAATGGTTTATGGACCTTTCCTCCAGGAACTTGGAACAAAATCTAGAATTCGATTATGCGTTGAGCAAAAAAATATTTTCTCTTTTTTAGTCTTAAATGGGTTCATTATAGTTTCATTGCATATTCTCTGGTCTTTCTACTTTTTGATGGCATAAACAACCAATCTACATTTACCCATTCCACTCCATTCATTCATTTATAGACCTCTATCATATCCTGCCTCAGCTGTTTCTTTTCCAAGTTGAAGAACGCCAAACTCTTAAGCCTCTCCTTATAGGAGTATCCTTCCATCCCCTTTACTATTTTTGTTGCTCTTCCCTATACCTTTTCTAATTCTGCTATATCCTTTTTAAGATATTCCTGCCAGCTCCTCAACTGCATCTTACTTGGGCCAACCCAACGGGCAGCAGTGAGGGGGCTTTGTTGAGCCCCATTGCATGAACACAGCCTCTGAGACCCAGAAGTGTGAAGTCTGCTGGGGGATTTGGAGAACTTCCAGTCCAAAGTGGTTGGTGGCGTCTCCCTGCCAGAAGGCACTCCAGTAGCCACATTTTTCCCTCTGGTTGAAGGAAACTCCATGGAAGGTTTGGAACTGCCCTGAACTGTGGCTGAGATTACACAGGGGTGGGGAGAGAGCCCTTCTGGGCTTTTTCAGTGTGAGGTGGCAAAGCTGGGTGCAGTGACTATGGAGTCGCTCTAAGATGCACTTTCTTTCGGCAAGGGAAGTGGTTAGGGACCAGATTAGCTCCCCAGAGGCAGCACTGTAGGGCTCACTGAATGAGTGCTCTTGAGGGGGGGGTTCTGATATATTGAAGCTTTTCTTTTTCCTCAGTTTATTTTCTGTGCTTGGATCCATTATCCTGACTGTGGGCTAATGAGGGGTTTTTCTTTGTGTAGCTAAAGCAAATGTTTTTTGGCTGTATTTTATATGTTACTGAATTACTGATTCACCCTTGTTTGAAGTGTATACTTTAATTTGCAAAAATAAAAAGTTTTCAAAAAATTATTTTTTGGACCCCGGAGAGTGAATATCTTTTTAAAAATTGAAACATTCACTGTCAGAAAAGGGTGTTGAGACAGTCGTTACAAAAGAGAAGGTATTTGTCATAAGCCAAAACAAGTCATTTAAAGCATACAAAAGGGAAACGCCAACAAAGGTGTTGCATGATCTTTCCGTTTTCTGGGTCATGTCACGTCTTTTTTCATTTTCACATACTATTAGTTAGACTGAACAAAGACCAGAGGCTCAGGGAGGCCAGTCTTCTAATCTCAGGCAGCAGAATGGGGTGGTCATAGCCAACCAACCTTTTGCCCCATACAGCATTAGTAGCTAGGGAGCTTGGAGGGCAGAGGCAAAAATTGGTTTATCCTCCCGACCCATAAAAGTGCTCCACTGCTTCTTCTTTTGATGGCTTAATATTTAATGCCCACCGCTTCTCCCACCGATTCAGTCAATATATAAACACCTTTTACTGTCCTCCAGCAGCTCAAAGGCCCAAACATGTAGCCACAATTTGTAAAGAGAGAATATTTTGGCATCTTTCTCTTTCTCTTTGGCATGTAGGAGAATAAAATGTCCTGGCTACATTTTCTGATTTTGTCCTGAGATGAAAAGCAAGTGACAAAATTGTCCCCAGAGATTATAATGGGAGATCTGTGACTATACTAATGGCCCTTCTAGAGGTACTTCAATCTCAGGCAGAAGAAAACATTTGGGTTGCAGGCCCCTGGAGGTAAATAAAAAGGGTGCATGGGTGAACAACGTTTTGCAGGCCTGTCCACAAACGTAATATTTTTATGAGTTATGCCAAACATTTCCTTTGCCCACTCCACATTTCTCCCAAAT
Source organism: Ichthyophis bannanicus (assembly GCA_033557465.1). Classification (NCBI taxonomy): domain Eukaryota; kingdom Metazoa; phylum Chordata; class Amphibia; order Gymnophiona; family Ichthyophiidae; genus Ichthyophis; species Ichthyophis bannanicus. The sequence goes on from CM066044.1 coordinate 128,118,817, forward strand.
AGCCTATTTTACCACTTATGATTTGAGAAATCCTAAATATCTTGAGTTATTAACTCTCTGGGATCCAAATAAAGGGGCTTTCAGTTGTACTACTTCCAGTAACTAAAATCCAAGAAACATATAGCTGCGCCTAGTTGTTCTGTACATAGTTGCTTTTTGTACATAGTTATTATGTTCCTCTGTTTATGAAACCTGTTGAATGTAAACCTGTTTAATGTATACCCAGCTGTTCATTGTAAGCACCGATCAATATTTGGTAAGTGTAGTTTCTGTTCATTGTAAACCGCGCTGATGTCGAATAGTGCGGTATAAAAGAAACTGTAAATAAATAAATAAATAAATAACATGTTATTATTGGTCATTTATTAATTCAATTATAAACTCCCTACCATAGTACAAATTTATGTATCACCACTTTGCTACAAAACTCTAAAAGATAGATTGAGCAAAGTTTTGGTCCACTGCAAAACTTCAGTTTTACTCAAGGGTAATTACTCCAGTTTTACCAGTGAGCATATTGTAGTATGGTTTTAGGGTCAGAGAGCTACCACATCTATTCATCTCCCACTTTCTTCCTATCAGAGAGATGTTGGCACTTTGAAAACCTTTGCACACTAGAGGAAAATAGGATCCCATGCTGCAACAAATCTTCAATTACTCTGTCACCCAACACCATCAAAGCTTTGTACCAATTCACTCCTATTTTTAAGTGCAGACTAAATAAGTACGTTTACCTTTTGTGATGCACGGTACATATGCTGTGCTTAAAAGTAAGCCATTCAGATGGGTACGATAAGCTTTAAATAAATAAATATTTGCATGCAAAAGCTGCTTTTAAAGGGGTAGCTCCGCTTGTCCCCTTGGAGACAGAGGCAGGTTGCTTTCTAATTCAATTTGACCTACCATCCTACTTACATTAGACGAGATGGTAATTATTAGTTGGAATGAACAAAATTTTAAAGACTTACTTTTGATAAAGAATTGTATCTCACTCCTGTAGAGATAAGTGTTTAAAGGGTTTTTTTAAGCTCCTTCTACTCAGCTATTTCTACTATTATGAAAGTATAGAAATTACAGTTCTAGTGTTTTGACCTTTATGAAGAAGCCATGATTCATCACAGCATTACAAGTAAAGCATGAATATATCATGAGCAACTGAAATATGTTCTTGAAGAAGGAAAATTTTAAACACAGGGTGACCCCAATAACAAGTATACAAGTGTTCTTTAAAAAACAAAAAAAAGTGGTGAAGCTATAAGAAATAAAATATACTGTATCTGGACAAGGAAAGATCTAAGAATAAGTGAAGGCAAGTTCACTATTTGAACAATCTAGCAAGTATGCGCTGCTGTTTTTAAGGATGTTATTACTGTAATCACAGCCTCTGGCCTCATTTTCTCAGACCCACTAATGGGTCACTTGGCTGGTTTAAGACATGGTACTTTGAGGGTCATTTTACAGGCTCTATTTGTAATTTGGATGTCTGAAAACAGGCACTCAGATGTGCAAATCACAAAAATGTCCCTGGAGCCATTTTAGAAAGCCTAAAGTTATACGTGCCGGCGCGATCACGTCCATGTCAGTGGTGGGCATGCCTGGGAGCGTGGCAGCGGTAAGTCGGTAAAGATACATGTGCTCACAGGATTTCAGACCAGCGTTGTTACAGGATGATGAAAAGCAAATGCCCAGTCACTCCATTGATATTTTTCACTCCTTCAAAGACACCCGCCAGTATGTAGAACAAGGATTTCTCCAGGCTCCCGTGCTGCAACGCATCCCCGTTTGCAAGATTGCAGGCTGAGATGTGTAAAGGGGAGAGATCAAGGGTCACATTCTGTGATAGTGCAGCGTGCACGTCTATGTCCCCTTTCTATGGATGCACATACACAACATGTTCAAGTTTCTACAATGCAGAGACTTCCTGCACATGACTAGCCCATAACGCTGTGCAACTCCATTTTTGTTCTTATGCCCTAGAGTTAAAAATGTTTAACATGCATATTCCTACACTGTAGATACTTTATTGGATAACATCCAACTCATTTCAGTCATGAGTCCATTTTAATAAGTCTTGCAGTGTAGATAAGTTCCCTAAGCACTCTGAGGCTTCTGCAGATGATTTAGCACCAAAGCATATTAGCTTGTGCTTGATAAAGGTCATATTGATTCCGTTTTAATTGTGTTTTCATTTGCTGCATTATTCTTCTAGTGGTTCAGTGTTCAGATAAGAAAGTTTTGTTTATATTGACTAGTGTAAGCCACCACTGGGTTGTGCTTAGATTTATCTGGAGCACAAATGCACAGTGCAAAACACGCCCTGCAATTGCGAACTGTGGTTCATTTTGCGCTGCCAAAGGATATACAGTATGTCTTAATGCTGCATAAACTAATGCTGTGCATGGAAAATTTGTCTGTTTCATTTTGTTTCCCTTTTCTGTCATCTCATCATTTTATTTTTTATTTTATTCATTTCATTCTGTCCTTTGTTTTGTTTCTATTAGGGAATTCTTCTTATTTTTGTCTCTTATGTTGGGTTTTCCTCCAAGTTTCATGAAATTTGAAAATATTAGTCAGCATCAGAGGCAATAGTACCCCAAGCATTGAGAGTAGGGCAAAGTGGCACAATGAGAAGCATCAATTCTCATGACACAGCAAAAGGGACAAAGTGGCCCCAACAGTGGCAATGAAGACCCCAAGGCACTGTTCGAGGCACAAAAGAGCACCAACAATGTCATCAACACCACAAGGCATCAGGAGAGGGGGAAAATAGGACCTACAGTGGAATGAACAGCCCAAGACTCTCACCTATCTGCTTTTGCTGGGGGATGCTCTTTGCCCCCCAGTATCCATCCATCATTACCTCTATGACAGTGTTATGTGAGTGTGGTTGCTCACTGGCTTCTCCAAATCCTCCACAGTGTTCAGACTTTCAATAGCCTCTTCCTCCAAAGCAGTGGGTTCTTCAAAGATCTGATATTGGCACTCGTTAGAATGTAAAAGGGAGCGCTATGTTGGTTTTGCCTGCTGCTGATACCCTCCACTAAGTGTGCCTCCTCCCTGCACTATAACAACGGTGAAGATGGAGGTTGGTAGCTGCTAGTCCTATTTTTCAAAGAAACTCTCAGGTCACTAGTAGAATGTAAAATATCCAAAAAATAGCCTACATTCAAATAAAACAAAAATCAAGCACTTTGTATGCGGTTATGGATACACAGTTACCATCCAACGCTGCTCAATTAAACATTGGTTTGTTCTAAGTGAAGGAAGGTCTCAGCATTATCGGGCTGGTGTCCACTGTATCTCTTGCTCACAAACACCAATATTCCATGCCCAGTTCACATCAACGACCTCCTACACCGAATGATTCCCCAAAACACTGGCAGTCACATGGTCCTACCTACTGACATGCTGTGGTGACAAGGAGGACCCTCATGGAGACGCACTTTGTTTGAAGTAGGCTGCCTGTGCCAGTGGAACTGGGGGTAGGTGGTAGGGCTGAGCATCAGCGGGCAGGCCCCATCAGCCTGATTCTATCCTGGACATCCTGGTCCTCTGTGTGCCCAGTCAGAACCAGGTACACAGGAGTTGCAAGTCTGATCCTGCAGGGCACGCCTAGCCCCATAGGACCAGAATCGCACACAGGCCTGCTCCACCTGCACGTACATGCCTTCCCCGGCTCAGTCTGGGCTGTACAATGGAACTGTGGCGCCATGGTGTCTGGTTGCCATGGCACTGCTGCTCCATTGTAAGGCTGCAATCCCCAGCCACCGGCTCCTGAACTGCGTTCCCAGCAGCCTAACCCCCGATCTGGCCTCCTGGGCCTGCAATCTGCTGCCACATTGGGAAACTTATTCTATCTCAGAGATGTAATACATTCCCCATCTAAGCCGTCAGCCCCAGACATACATGGCCAGCATTGGAATCAGCCCTGTATGTCCGGGGCTGACGACTGCACACTGGCCGCCTTAGTGCTGCCCCCAATCTGCCCCTTTCCCACCCCATCCAACTTCCCCATACAATAAGCAGGGAAGTTAGGCTGGATTGAGAGGGGGTACGAATAGCAGGGATGGACATCCCAATGGGATGTCCATCCCCGCTATTCATGGCATGGAATGAGCCTGCATGTGTACATATCTCAGTCCATCATGCAGTAAGCCATTCTGGCCAATGCAGGTAGTCACTACCCACCCACCCCCTCCCCCCACATCTGCAACTACATGCCCTCCAGTCCCAGGTGACCTGGCCCAACATAAGTATCAGCCCTCTATGTCCAGGGCCACAGACCACCCACTGCCCCCCCCCCTTTCTCCACCACCACCCCAATGTTTTTCCACCCCTGGCTAGCCTCCCAGTATGGCCAACATATACATACCAAGAGGTTTGTCAGGGTTGGCAGGGTTGACCCCATCCCCACTATTCAGGCTTCAGAATGACCCCCTATGTGAATATATACACAGACAGTGTTCCACAGTTACAGGCTTTATTTCTACTACAGCAGCAGACATTACCACATATGGCCCTGTGCTGCCCCAGTACACCCCAATAATGGGCACCTGGTTCTGGGGGCCTCACTCCACTGGCCCAGGTGGGGATAGGAACACCTCTGTCATCCACTGCATGGCCTGAGTGAGGGCCTGGAGGTCACACCTGTTGCCCCAGAGGTGCTCTGCGATCTGTTCCAGGAGCCCCACTGCTGCAGGAGCCTGCTCTGCTGCCCCATACTCCCCCATCCCCTCCCTCTGCTCCTACCCCCTCCTGTCCCCTCCTTCTACCTCCTGCCTCCTCCTCCACCCACTGGGTGTCCCTGGGTGGCATGGACATGAGTTCCCCCTCCTCCAGTGAAAATCTTCCTCCTCCCCCTGCTCCTCAGGGCCACTCACCCAGGGGTACCCTGGCTCCCTGCCCTCAACCTTGCTGTGCCTCAGGGGGTGCCCCGCCCAGACCTCAAAGTACTATCCTGTCCCTTCTCCTCAAGGGAGCGTGGCACCTCCATGAGGCTGAGGGTGATGACCTCTTCCCCACTCTCCCCTAATGGGGAGGTGCTGGATAGCTCTATGGGGCTGGCTGTGGATGGGCTGTCATTGTCTGTGGTGGCGGGACTGCATGAGCTGGCTGCTGCTGGCCGCTGCTCCTCCCCTTCCTCCGCCTCCATGTCCTCTGCTTCCTCCTCCTCATCATCATCATCGTCATCATCTTCCTTCTACTCTGCCACAAGGGGAGGTGAGTCCTCAACTGGGATGGCTGTGAAGGGATGCAGAGAGATGGCTCTTAGTTTCAGTAGGTGGGGGTGTCCAGCTGCCATGTCCACATTTTCAGATGCCTCCCCATGCTCTGTCTGCTGTTGCCCCTGCGATGCCCAGCCACTCCGGTCCTGTGCCATGTCGTATGTCATGGCCCCATTCCCATGCCATTCCTCCACACTGACCTCACTCCCGCTGCAACTGCTGCCGGACTCTTGTCAACAGCCATGGGCGTGTGCGGCGTATCGCATGGAACTGCACCTGGTAGGCCTCAATCTCGCGCAGTACGTGGAACTGTCTATGGAGACAGGAAGGAGGTATCTTACATATGCATGCTTCTTTCTCCCCCCAGCTGCCTGCCTGCCTGTCATAGCATCACCAGCATATACTGGACTCTGTCACATCATGCTGCCACATGCGGATAGGGGGGCACTTACTATATACTGTTTCCTGTCGCACATGGGCAACAGTGCAGGTGGATACATTTTCGGGATTACATGTTCACAGCATGAATAGCGGACTTGCACATTGTCAGACGGCTACCTGGGTGAGAATCTTCACAGTCTTGGCAAGTGCATATATCTATATGATTTGCAAGGGATTGTGGGCAATGTAGTTCATTCACACCAGACACAGCTGCTGACAATAATTTAGTTGTGCTCAAGTGTTAAAGCCAATAAGATATTTATTTATGGGGTTATTTCTCCCAACACAGATATGCTTGGTAGCACATAAATCAGGTTACTTGCTTCCAGTGTTTAACTTGGAAAAACAAAGTCAAAATCAGGAAAACAACATTCAAACTTGTCAGGCATTAGCTAATGTTTTCTTAGCATATATCAAACAACAAACGAAAAGCCACAAAGAAAGAAAAAAACTGTTCTTTTCAGGTTAACTTCTGATAACTTCCCACATAGATTCAGAAGTGATTCTCTCCTAGCTCACAAGCAATTAGGTAAGGCTCAATTGCTAGCAGTTATCCAGCTGAAACCCCTTAGCTGGCTTGCTTTCTACTGTGTGGGTCAAATCCTGCTTCAGGAGCTTTTCTGAGTAGATTAAAGAACAAGTTTGTATTTCTTTGTGATGGTTGCTGTACTTTATAACAGAAAATCACCAAAGGAGTTTGGACAGAGAGCAGTCCATATAAACACATTCTTCATCTGCAATCATTCCCCCTTCTTCAACAAGCATGGGTTCAATATCATGGATTGGCACAGATGAATCTCTCAATGGAGCACTTTCAGGAGAATACTTGTTTCCCTGCTGTCTTTCAAGGTTATAGCTAGGGCATAGATCAGTGTTCATACCTGAGCTTCCATTGCTGTTAGAGTTCCTCTCTATATAGCCTGGCCAGTATGTAGTCCAGTTCTTATGTCCAGCCTTCCAATCCAGATCCCTGGACACTGGATCTCTCTTCACATACCTTCTGGCACAGGTCTTAGGGTCCCTTCCACGTGCAGCCGTCTCCCTCACAGGTAGCGTCTGGAGTTTCCTAGCTCTGCAGCACCATTCCTCTGGCTTTCCCCAGTCCAATGGTGTATTCTGGCCCTTGAAATGCCTCCCAGTATACGTACTGCTCTGGACTCTTCTAGACCTCTCAAAGGCTTTTCTCTTCCTTCTTCCAAAGGGTTTCTTTCCTTCTCTGTCCGTCCGGTTTGGCTTCTGCTTCTGATGATCCTTCAGATGAAACTGATGATCAAGCTCAAGCTGCTTCTCAGGATAATGAGGATAATTCTCTACCTTTATTCTGCCTAGATGAGTGCTCCCCCCTAATACAGCGCAGCTGTGCTGAATCAGGCCCTGCCCTTTGAGATGAGTGCTTAGGGATTACCTCATAGCCCTCCTGATTGAACACACGTTTCCCCACTTCAGCTCCTCTAATGGCTGTTGGAAACCTGGTGCATTCTGGGACTGGTAGTCTTTTATGGGAAAATTCTGTTTTCTTATTTCTACCAGAACTGACAGGTTGCTTGTTCAGAGTCACTTCACCTTTTCTATAGCTCCTTCCTGAGCTATGATAAGCTTCCTTATCACAACATGCGCAAATCTCCCGTTTTGTATGCTCATTGCACATTTAATGACACAGACGTACAACCCTGTATTCCATGCACAACTGCACGTCTAGGCATTCGGGCATGGAATCCCATCTTCGTTGGGAATGTACACATGTTGTGTGTTTACATCCGCCCGGCACGTCTTTCTCAGAATTGAGCCCTTAGTAATTAGAGCCCTGTGTGTGCTGTGCTCTTACCTACCCTGCTACGGTATCTGAATCTAAAATAAAAGTAACAGAGCTGCAGGAACAAGGTTTCAACTGTGAGCTCTAAGTGCCCCTAAACAATACCAGAACACTGGCTGCAGTGAAACAGTGACAGGCCTCCAGACATTCTTAAACTTTTTCAACTGTCCCTGAACTCTGAGAAGCTAACTCATAACAAATTTGTCTTCAGGGGATTTAGTTTCAGTCTATTTTCTTTCAATCAGGTCATAACTGTGTAATGAGCAGGGGCCGGTGCAAGGACTGGAGGTGCCCTAGATGGATCCTCCATCCTAATGTCCCCTGAAGCCTGCACTGCCCCCATTGCCACCGCTGTTGCCCCTCTCCAGGGCTTGCAGTGGAGGCAATGGCCCCCAAACCTTGATGTAGCACTTACCTGTACATGCAAGGGTCTTAGAGTTTAAGAAAACTAACTTTGCCAAGATGGAACAATACGTCAAGGAGTAGTTAGCGGGATGGGAACAGCTGGGGGATGTAGAAAAGCAATGGGCAAAATTGAAAGAGGTTATTTTAAGGGCAGCAAATCTTTTTGTTAGACAGGTAAATAAATGTAAAAGGAAAAGGAGACCGCTATGGTTCTCAAAAGAAGTAGCTGAAAAGGTGAAGAAAAAGAGGGAGGCCTTCATGAAATACAAGAGATCACAGAGAGAGGAAGACAAACATCTATATTTGGAAAAACTTAGAGAAGCTAGCAAAGTAGTCAGGAAATCAAAGATACAAAAAGAAGAATAAATAGCCAGGACAATAAAATGGGGGGATAAGACATTTTTCAGATATGTTAGTGAGAGAAGGAAGTTCAAAAGTGGTATTGTCAGACTCAAGGGTGAAGAGAAAGAATATGCAGAAGCTGATGAGGATAAAGCAGAATTGCTTAACAAATATTTCTGTTCTGTGTTCACAGATGAACGGCCAGGAGCAGGACCTCAGAAAATACCCACAAATAGGAACAGAAGTGAAAGGGATCTTGAACGATTTTCAGAAGACTGTGTTCATGAGCAACTAGCTAAATTAAAAGTACACAAAGAACCCAATTCCAGAATGTGCTCGTCCTGCTTGCGGACAGGTCTAAATCAAAAATGGGTCTCTTTGAACCTAATTCTGCATCCGCGGGTTTGGACGTGCCCACGGGGCCGGAGTCAGGGGGATAGATGTGTTTGGCAAGGACATGCAAGTGGTCTCCAGCCGGCCCTGTGCCTTGGACACAGGTAAACAGTTCAGATGTCCCCACACCCACCATATTCTGAAACATTACATGTTTTGGATCCTGCCCCTCCACGCAATGTGCACGCGGATGCCACCCCTCAGGAAAAACATGCATCGCCCAAGCTGCCCATCACAGACAGTAGTGTGCTGATGCACACTAGACAAAAATACCAATGAGAAATTGACAGCTGCTGCAACTTGGACTATATACCAGTCCCTCTTATTCCCTGAAAAGTGCTAGGTAAGCCAAGAGCACCCCAGAATGCTATACGAGAATGTAAATATGAACATGTATGTCAGGACATACCTTGCATCAAATGGTACGTGGCATTAGGAACTGGTCCCAGTGAATCCTGCCCTGGTCATCTCTACAAACACACCTTAAACTGCTAGGGGTGGACCCTCAGCAAGTCCACAAAACCCCAAACTAACTTTGCAGGTCCCCAAAGCGTGACTGTTTCTGATGATCTTAACAGGTAGAAAAAGTGGTGGCGAAAGCCAGAAGGATGCTTGGATGCATAAGGAGAGGAAGAGGTGATAGTGCCTCTGCATAAGTCTCTGGTGCGACCTCATTTGGAATATTGTGTGCACTTCTGGAGACCACACATTCAAACAGATATAAACAGATTGGAGTCGGTGCAGAGGGTGGCTACTAAAATGGTTAATGATCTTCATTATTAAACATATGGAGACAGACTCAAAGATCTTAATATGTAGACCTTATTGGAAAAGTGGGATAGAGTGATATGATAGAGACTTTTAAATACCTCTGTGGTATAAATGCACAGGGGGAGAGCCTCTTTTGATTGAAAGCAAGCTCTGCTATGAGAGGACATAGGATGAGGGTGAAAGGGGATAGACTCAGGATTAATATGCGGAAATATTCCTTTATGGAAAGAGTGGTGTATCCATGGAATAGTCTCCCAGTGGAAGTGGTAGAGATGAGGACAGTATCTGAATTCAAGAAAGCGTGGGACAAACACAGAAGATCTCTAAAGGCAAAAAGGGGACTGTAGTAGTTGATATGGATGGGCAGACTAGATAAGCCATGTGGTCTTTTTCTGCTATCATGTTTCAATGTTTCTATCATTGCATCATGGCTTCTTTCACCTTCTATCTCCTGCTTCTGCACCCCTCTGGCACAGAAATCTGGGACTCAGAGTGAAGACTATGATTTATAACAGTATGGGGAGCAAAAACACTTTCAGTTGCAGATACAGCATCTTCCATTTTATCACAACATTTTACAAAAATGCCTGTTAATTCTGAAGATTAGCTCTCTCTTCTTGAGCAGTCTTCATATATTTATCTGAATCTATGAGCTTGTAATTCGTCAGCTGCTTTATTTGCCACAGAGGTGTAGGCGCCAGATCTGCAAACTAAGCGCTCAGCTTCCCAGTCAACTTGACCCCTCCAAGGGCATGGAAATTGTGTCCCCATTCCCTCAGTAAAGGGACACGTGTTTTTTTGCCATTTTATTCTATTCTCCATTGTGTCACAGATTAGTTTGATGTTTTCTCCTCCTTTCTCACAAATTCTTCTTTCTTGAATGAAGAAACTACCTTTAAAGAAAAGTTAACCGTGTATTTAATGATGGTCAAGTCCTACCAAACCTAACATATCTTTCTCTTAATCGGTCATGCAAGGGGTTGACCTGGGGTGGCTAGATCTTACTGCAGTAGTCCTACAGGGAGGTTAGACAATTGCTTCTCCCTCCACACACACACACTCCAGCTCTCTGTGGGTCCCTGTGTGAGAGATTCTGATTAAGGTACTTTTAGTTCCTTTCTTATTTGTTCAGGAAAGGAAAAGAAGAATGTCAAGGTCAGAGAGGTCCCTGAGATGAAGACTCAATGTATTCAAGGGCCAATGGACTCCTATATATTGGTTAAAGGCAGGCAGAAGACCTCTACGCCATGCTCTACATCTGGAGTGTTGAATGGTACTTTTGAGAAGGAGTTCTCCTTTGCCCTCGTTCCCTTTCATGGCCTCTTCTGGCAGGAGGTTTTCAGCCTCTGCCTCCTCATACCTTTGACAGATTGAAGCTGAGTGAGTTGAAGGGGCTAGTTCAGCAGAATGTCAGTGGGACCCTGGGTTAAGTGCCTATACTCCTTACAGCATCCATTACAGAACTGAGGGAAGGGGATACGATTTTCTACTACTACTACTTATCATTTCTATAGCACTATAAGGCATATGCAGCACTGTACATGAAGATATAAGAGACAATCCCTGCTCATCAGAGCTTACAATCTAATCAAGATGAAGAACATCACAAAACTGGGGACTAGAGTATGGTAGCATACACATAAGTGGTGAACAAGAGAGTGAGGGGCATCAGGATCCAAAAGCAGCCTTGAAGAAGTGGGTTTTTAGCCTGGATTTGAATAGGGCTAGAGAAGGAGCCTGACCTACTGACTCAGGCAGTTCTCAGAGTGGGATTCCATTTTTATCTCCTCTCTTAGGATGGATCCACTATGGGCACCATTAAGTCAGTGCCTTTCCCTTTTTGAACAGGAGCGAATGATCCTAACCTATGGCTTCTTCTAGATGAGCTATCAAATTTGGAATTCTAGTGGCTTGTAGCCAGGACGGAGCTACCCTGTCTGGTTGCTTGTCTCAATTCTTCAAGTTTTATGTGAATCAATAGCTGAGTTCACCAATCTGGATGGTGCTCTTGAGGGCTGTAATGTAAACAGTCAGGAATATAATAAAAAGATCAAGTCATTGGAACTGTCTAATGAAGCTCTCTGCAAGGGCAACTGTTTTCTGAAAAACAAACTTAAGGAACTGCAAATGCTGTATGATATACTGAACTTCATTTTATTACTTTTCCTGTATATAACAATGATATCAGTTATGGAAACATTAAAAACTTGTTTGATATTTTGCACTGAGCTCCTAACTCCCTAACAGGTAGCTCCAGAGCCTTCTACGTCCCTAGCTCTGTGAGATGTGCTGGGGATCATTTTGAAAAGAGTAACTTAACTGTGCTTTGGAAGACTTGCACTGAAGAGGTGGCTAATAGAACCACATTGGTTGCCTTTTTTGTTTCAGTCTCTGATAGGAACTTGGATTTTTCAACTTTAAGTACAGAAAAAGGATCAGTATTTTTTTTAATGTCTCTCTTGTGGTTCAGGTCATGAGGGAGGAATTCCTCAAGTTAAGACCTTAGGCCCTTAGGATGGATTTTATTTTAAAATATGTTAGAAAATCTATCATTAAGGTGGATGGTAATGTGTATCAGCTTGATATTTAAACTCCATGGTTGGCATTTTTGTTTAAGCACGGGCTGTGGCATTTAAATAAAATATGTAAATTCAGTGCCAAATATAATATGGCGAGTAATTTTATAAGGCACATCTAGGATAAAACATGTTTTTATGAGCATGAATTGCACCTATTTTATAAAGCCATGTGTGTTTGTACTTTATAAAACAGGGGGCGTCAGTAGTAGGATACACATGGCAAATCTAGATATGATCACTTACATCAATCCTAGGGCTGGTATATATGCCCGTGCCTAGATTTCACAAGAAAGCATAGAAATTATAGGATTTTATCATTTTAGTGTGTAAGTTTAAATTACATCAATGTTCTGCCCAAGCTCTGCCCCTGTACATGCTCATAGCAAATGTACGCGCCATTTGGCCTGATTCATGTACGTGTACCTTAGCAACAGTCTAAAGTGTGCAAACGCCCATTCACACATGTAAGTCAATGAACATACATACTCTACAGGGCTCCTTAGAAAATTACCTCCATAGTGCCGACAGCACTGGAGTTATCTAGACAGCGGCAATATTCAGTCCGCTATCTGGCTAACTAGATAAATTCAGGACAGTTATCTGCTATCTGGATAATTTTCAGGAACATCCACTCTCCATCCCAGCACTAAACAAAAAGTGCTAGCATGGTCAGTAATGATTTTCAGCTGCACTACCCAGATAGTGCTGCTCAAAATCACTGGATAGACTTAGCAAGCAGCACATAGCAGAATAGTAGGTGCTGCTCTCCGGATAAGTGCTTTTGAGTATCAGGTGGTATGGTATGGGTTTTTTAGGACTTTTCTCAGCTGAGTTTCTCCAGAAGAAACCAGATCTGCCCTTGAGAGCTAGGGGGGACTGTTAGGAAATACTTTTGGCGACTGTGAGGTTTCGGAAGTCATTTTGGAAGGCGTTTGCAGAATATGCGGATAACTGCGTTTCCATGTGTAAATGCCCTATGTGCTTAGCAATTTTAGAAAAGCTGCTACTTATATGTAGCATGCTCAGTTTTGAAAGAGGCATGTTGGGGGCGGGGCTTTGGGGGATCTGGAAAGTATACATGTATTTCTGATTTGCAATGCAGTACATGCATAATATAAAAAATCTAGACTTCGGCATTTACATCTGCTTTGAGTCACATGTAAATGTCAGCTAGCTGACAGTTAAGCACACAGTTATGTCAGTGGAGGCAGGGTTGATGTCAGACCTGCAGAGGCCCAGGGGAGAAACTGGTGAAGGGGGCCCCAAATCCCGCCTGCAGGATATCCCTCCTTCAGCCTGAGGAAGGCTTTAGTATAGGGGCCCAGGGCAAGCGCCCTTTTTGGCCATCCCCTGGCAATCTACTTCTGGTCACACTGCCAAGAAAACCCAGGAGCTGCAGGGTCAGCAGGAGTCAGCATTGACGCGAAGGCACCCACTGCATTTCAATGCTGGCCCTGAGTGGAGGAGAGGCCTATGGTTAGAGCAGTGGGCTGAGATCCAGCAAAGCCAAGTTCCAATCCAACCTCTGCTCTTTGTGATCTAGGGCAAGTCACTTAACTCTTCATTGTCTCAGATACAAGCTTAGGGGCCCCTTTACTGAAGTGCGCTATGCACTGAGTGCATACTGAGGTGGTGAATGGGTGAGCTAAGGATAGAGAGTGGGCATAGAGAGCACATTGCAGTTAGCATGGCTGCAACTAACACCATCTCAATAAGCAGGTAGGTGCACCCACAGTAATTGTACTGTGCATTGGTGTACACGTGTGTGTTAACTGCAAGGGAACTTGCTGGCCACACCCCCAACAGTTACTGAGAAGGCGTTGCACTTAATGCACAGCTGTTTTAGCACTAATCGTGCATTAACAGCAAAAACCAAATGCACTTTAGTGAAAGGGCCCCTTAGATTGTAAGCTCTCTGGGGCTAGGAAATGACCTACTATATCTAAATTTATGTTACCTTGAACTTCTGAGAAAAGCATGAGTTAAATTCAATTCCCTAACTGTTTGCTTGGACCTGGGGTTTGTAGGAATAATTGAGGGGGCCACTGTGTTTACTTCTTTGGTGTTTAAAGCTAACTTTAAACTCCCAAGATTAGAGTTTGCTAGCTTGGCTCCCCTTGGACTTTCCGTTTTGTAAAATCTAGCATTTGTTCATGGAAGTGCTGGCAAAACTGGTGCTTACACGCAGAAGTACCAGCACTTGCAGGTGTCAAATTCAAGTAACGCTGCTTGTTTAACAGGTTCATTTGTATAAGTAGTGGTTCTTGGTAATTAAATGCAATCTTTAATAGATATTTAATGGTAATAGTCAAGCAGATTAAAATGGCTTTATTCGGTCTTAATACTTTGAGGTCCTAGCTAGTATTTATAGCTGCCAGGGTTAATGTGGTGGCCAGGAGTTGGAAGAAAGTTGATTGTACCTTAGGAACTAATTCCTGTTAGTGTATAAACCCATATGTGACTTATCTGAGACTCTAGCAATAGCAAAGTTCCTGAAAAGTTTCCAAAGGTCTTTAGCAGAGTTCAGAAAGGCCTTGGACTGTATGAGGCTCTTTAGTGACACATGCAGAAAGAATACATTTTCTGATAGCATCTTGAATCCTCTGCTATCAGTTTTTGTAAAGGAAGAGTTGCAGCAATGGACCTGCATTACAGAGCTTCTCAGTGACCTATCTCATTAACTTTACCTCTTAAACTCATAGTGTATTGCAGGCTTCACAGGGTGTCCTACTGCCTAGCGATTTCATCAGTGCCCATTATCTCCAAGCAAACAACGGCAAATTGCATTATGTTCCTGGCTTACAAGCCAATCACTTTTATTCATATAAAAAAATTCATATGAATAAGTGGTTCTAAGGAATATATAAATCTTTAAGAAACCCGGTTGGATGTCTTATATTTTCTGGAATTGATTCTTTGACCAAATCTGTTTTGATCTTGCTAGATTCTTCCTTAGAACCTTAGCTGACATGTTTGAGAATATGACTCTTTATTTTTTGAATATTGTGAGTGAAGCTGAATATTTTGAAAAATGTGATATATTATGCAGGGAATAAAAATTGCAGATACACCTGTCTAGGGACCTCTAGGGCCCCGTGCAAGTGTAATTGGGTTCTTTATTTCAAGCAGATGAATTTTACAAGCTTGGGAGGGTTTAGCTTGGGGCAGTTTCTCCAAATGGGTTAGTTTTGTGCATACCATGACAGTCGTGAGCCTCACTTCTAAGCCAGGGCATGGGGAGAATGATCTCAGTCTCTCCAATGTACTACTAAGGTTCGTCATAATACTTGCATTGTGCCAAAGACAGCCTCCTGCTGGAGTTGATAAGATGTAACATGTATGGCTAGTTTGTCAAGATGTTCTTGAAAATTCTTCATTATCAAGCCGGTGGCACCCAACATGATGGGAAATATTTCTGTATCTTTCTGTCTATGGTTCTGTCATTTCCCCATGGGTGGGGAAAAAGGATGACACCATGAATCAAAGGACATTGTTGACCCATGGAAGTCTTGGGAGGAAATCAGGGGGAGAGAGGAAAGCTCTTTTCTCTTCAATTTGAAGAGAAAGTGTCTCTCCAAGAGTGTCTTATGGAGAGGTCAGGAGCAGTAGCTTCATTTCATTTCATCATTTTTAGTCACCCACGACCTTACATTATTCAGAGTGGATTATGGTTTATTTAGGACCCTTTTTACTAAAGCCCATTAGGCAGTTAATATGCAGCTGAATGCAGGGCAACTGCCAGTTGGGAACACTAACACATGAGTGTGTCTACCACCGCTCGCTAAAACATACGTTAAATGGCATTCACAGGATGGGGTGGGGAATGGGTGGAGAGTGGACGCATTACCGCTAGCCCCAGGGCAATTGCCGCATGCTTAGTGGCAACATGGCTCTTAATATGGGTTCACCTAATGACTTCTCTATGGAAATCATTAAGTGAATCCGCCTTAGCGGAGCGCACATTTGAGAAGCCCATAATGCATTAGCTGCTGAGAATGTACTGGTCACACCCCCAACAGCTAACGCAGAGTCTTTGCAGTTAACATGCCTCTGTTTGGCACATTAATTTCTAATCGTTTATGGACTTTAGCAAAAGGGATCCTTAATCTTATTATAGTGCCTTTAAATAAATATCAGAGGGTTTAAAATAAAAATTTGTAATAAAATAAATTAATTATAACCACTAGGCATTCTAGGTGTCTACCCAGGGCAGCAGAATTCACTGAGAGGAGGGAGGGGGCTGTGGCAGTAGGGCCAGACAGGACCCACTTCCTGCTACTGCTGCCATCACCCAACTTCTGCCTGGGCTACCCAGAAGCACTATGGTGTGCAAGGTGTGAGAGACCTCTGAGCACACATTTATGCTCAAGCTCTGCTGGGTTCTGCCCCCCTCAGTGGCGTAAATTCCGCCCAAGCAGCTCCTGCAATGTTGGGGGGCCTGGGCAGAAACAGGATCCACACAGCGGTGGCGGCAAACTTACTTTATCGCGTTTGCCACTCTGCTTCGCTTTTGTAAGTCTGCCGATAACAGCCACACCACAAGACTTTGTCCCAGTGAGGTACAACTGCTGGGCCCATTGCAAACATACAAGACCACAGCAGCATGGCAAACAGAATGAAGTAAGTTTGCCACCACTGCCACCGTGACAGAGGAGGGACCCTAAGCAAAATTTTGCTTGGGGGCCCCTCATTGTAACTTATGCCACTTCACCCCCTCCAGTGCAAACTTCCTGCTGGGGGGGGGGGGGTGTGATTCAGCAGAGCACAAATAGCAGGACTTGTGAGAGGCAGGGATGATATAGGAGAAATGCTAGACAAGGAGGAGTGATGAAGGAAAGGGGAGATACTGGACACGGGTGGTGGAGGGGAAGGGGACATGCTGGACGCCTGGGGGAGGGTAAGGAAAGGAAGTTGCTGGACATGGGGTGTAGATATTGGACACCTGAGAGAAGATAAGGAAGTGAAGGGGAGATGCTGGACATGGGCATGAGTGAAGGGGGAAGGGAAGGAGAAGAAGACTATGCAGGATTGAGGAACAGAAGGGGAAGTGCTAGAGCAGGGGGAAGGGAAGAGAATGGGAAATACTGGACATGGGGCACAAGGGGAGGGAAGAGAGGGGAAGATGATGGATATGGGACATGGAGGGCAGGTGGAAAGAGGGAGAGTTAGTGAGAAACAAGGGAAAAAGAGAAATGAGGGACTGGTAGGGCAGGAGTGAGGGAGATGGAAAATTAGATAGGTGCAGTAAAAAAAAGACAGGACTGAATGGTGAGAAGGAGGGTAGAAATGGAGTAGACAGAGAAGCAGAAGAATAAATGGAAAGAAGCTGAAAGTGGAGGGAAAGAAATGAAGCCAGGATGAGAGAAAAGAAATGGCAAATCGCAAGAAGACCTTCGGAACTGAATTACAAGAAGACAGAAGAAACCAGAAACCAGAGACTGAAAATAAGATAGTTATAAACATAAAATTAAGGTAACCAAAAGAATTCTATTTCCAATTTAGCCATTGGAATATGTCAGTTTTTGGAATTTCAGTTTAATTTTTTTCTACATATTTCTATGTTTAGGTTGTGGAAGTTCATTCTGTATTTGGTGAGGTTTACTTGTGTTCAGTGTGTGTGACCAAGGCCAGATATTCTGTTAGCATGGTGTTTTTATGTAGGGATCAGTAGTAATCCAAGGTGTTCAGATTTCCTAGTAGGTGCATCGATGTTCTAGAGCCCTTTGCAATATTTACAGTGCTAGCCTTTTTTGCATAATATGCCTGGTGCTGGAGAGGATTTGAGTTGCATTTGTTTTTCCTGAGGCAAACACCTTGCCAGTGTTCTGACTGTAGGGATCCTCCCTCTCTCTCTCCACTCCCTAACTAGAATGCTGAAAAGGCTCTTCTTCTGGGTACCTTCAGGGAAGATGTGCTAACTCTTCCATTACCTCAGGCAACAAATGGTCTTGATCTTCCCGGAGTGGGGGGGAGTCACACAACTGAAGCTTTGCTTAGAACATAAGATACCCTTGGACTAGTCCTGCCTATTTCTGATGACCTAGAACAATCTAGTAACCACAGACTTGGAGCCAAGCAACCTTCATACACTTAGGGGTATGTTTACTAAAGCCCCGGTAATGTGCAGGCCGCGCTAGCGTGCGGGTGACATATAAGGAGTGGGCGTATCAGTCAGAAAAAAGCAAAACCGTGATTCTTCATGCACTAAGGTGCGCGGTACCCATGTGCGCCCCGCACATTAGCGCATGAGAAAGCTGCGTGGGAGGCATAAGTGGCGCGCTGATGTGCAAGCAGAGGAGCAGAGCCACAGTACAATGGTTAAGACACTGACCAATGGTGCAGGGATCAGGGGTTCAGTCCCCCACAGTGCCCAATGAAGATGGCTGGCTGAGGCATTACTTGTTATTGGGGAATTTGTTTTAGGAGGCATTTTACTCTTGTGCGGCATAAGGCGGCGCGCTGATGTGCAAGCACAGGAACAGAACCACAGCACAATGGTTAAGACACTGACCAATGGTGCAGGGATCAGGGGTTCAATCCCCCACAGTGCCCAATGAACAAGGCTGGCTGAGGCATTACTTGTTATGGGGAATATTGCTATAGGAGGCTTTTTTTTTTTTAAATTAATTAGTGGTGCCAGCAAACACCCTCAAAGTATGGTAACATAAGGTGCTGCATAAGGCGCCTCCTAAGGTACCCCAGAGGCCACATTTTAAGGTGCACTGTCCGCCATGCCACCCTATAATGTTGCCCATAGGAAGCCTTAGAAGGTGCTGTATGGGGCGCCCCATGAGGCACCGATAGGTGACAGTACTGCTTGTTCTGGCAGCACTGCGCATGTGAACACATGGAAACCTGAAGTAGGTGCGCAGACCTGCAGACATTGCAACAGAGGGGTAGCACAATGGGTAATATGTGGATTGGTCAACCAGTGGTCATGAGTTCAATCCCCCAGTGGGGTCAATTATTACCTGTCTCAGGCATTACACATTATTATACAGCAGTGCTGAGTGAAGCATAGTGCTTTTAATGTACATCAGTACTGCGTGAGTCATCTGTCTTCTTACGTTATAACAGTGTTACCTGAGGCATTTTCCTTTCTACGTTACAGCAGTGATCCCAGGAGAAACACCCTCACAGTGCTGTAATCTTCCAGTGCCCCATAAGGCACCTTAAGGTCACAGCACTGTGAGGGTCTTTCTGCTGCCTGTACCACTTGAAAGTACACACAAACTGCCCCAGACAGCCCCCCATGTACCCTGTAAAATACCTATCCCCAAGTTATAATGCCCTGTTAAATGTATGTCCAGTTTGTGCAATGTAAACCGCAATGGTGTAGAATAGCGCAGTATATGGGGGAATGTAAATAGGTAAGGTAAATAAAATACATCAACCCACTGTGGATTCGAACCACCAACCTCTGGCTCCACAGGTAGTGCAGTCACCAGTGGGCTACAGCTCTTCAACTGTAAAGAGATGTCTGGCTGGCTACAAAATAACGTCTGCAGACTGTGTGCTGCAGTTACCAGCATAGAGTTAGTCCTTTCGCACACATGATGCACTTCACATGCAAAGCAGCAGTCTACAGGTGATCTGCAGATGGGGTATGCACCCCCAAAGCACCCAGGCCTGGTAGGGGAAACTGACCGTGTGTGGTACTGGCACAGAGTAGCTACACACCGTCACATTGTGCGGGTACTGTGCTCGCACTGAAGGTGCGGTCGGGCGGCCAGCACCTGGTCCACAGCACCTCCCATGGCAGAAATAGGCCATGCTGCAGGTCCCCAGCAGTGCTAGTGTGTGAGATAGGTAGTTCCTGCAGACACACCTTGGATACATCTGTATTTCCCAGTCAGGTTTAAGCCTTATGGACCCATAGGCGGATTATGTACCACCACCCAACCCACCCCCTGGGGCTGAGGGTGGGAAACAGGGTCTCCCACCAACAGATCCACATTATACCTCTCTGAAATGTTGGCAGTAGAGGGGACCATCAACCCCAGTCCTGCTGGGGATCAGACACTCTACAGAGCAGGCAATATGTATCTGTACCCACCCATAAAGCAATAGCAGACAGACAGACAGTAGGCCTTGAAATGCCCAGCTGCCCCCCACCACTATCTGACATTCAGCAGCAGCAGGCCACCAGCCGCTGCACCCTGCAAGGTGTTCCAGCAAAACACATACTAGCTGCAGACAGTCTGCAAGCTAGTCCTTAGTGCATGTTTCTGGAGAAGATGCGTGCACCCAGAACTGGGCTGCCAGCATACACACCAAGCAGAAAAGTCAGTGATTGGGCCCCATAAGGGAACCCATAAATATCACCCAAGAGAAATACTATATAGCCCTATGGGGGAACCTAGACATGCCGTGGTCACTGCTCAGTCAGGGTGAGAGTGATCTCCCAACACAATATGCTGTGGCCACCCTGTCTGTGCAGGTGGTGGCCGGGCCCTACAATGCCCCAGCCATTGCCCTATGGCCTGTGCAGATGCATCCAGGCCAGGGCACCCTGTCAGGGCTATACCCATGATACCTTGCTCCTCATTATGCACATTGGCAGGCCAATACTGGCAACAGTGCTGGCAGTGTGGGCTGTGGAGGGTGTTTGCAGCCACCACACACTGGATAGACAGACACACACTCCCACACCTATGCCAGCATTGTGCTACTATAGAGGAGTCTAGCAGCCCTGGCCACCACACCAGTCCTGGGCACAGTACAGGCATGGATATGGTACGCAATACTGTTGGGGGTCACTCCCCAGGGTGGTAAACACTGTCATCGACCAGACCTGAAGCACACACCACAGATATCAGAATGATTGTTATGATGGAGCTCAATCAACAAACTGCTTAACGTAGAAATTGCTATCTGCCAGTAATCCTAGCAAACGTTTGATAGCTGTGTACCGTACACCCAGGTGTAGGGTGGCATAGCTAAGGTATGCAAGTGCTAGTATTGGGAGATGCACGTAGGGCCCAATGTCCTGCCTCTCCAGGAGGCATTGGCTAATGGGGCCTGTGGGTGTGGGTGTGTCTGCCCCTGTTGGCTGCTGCTTTACGGCAGAGGTTCCCAACTCCAGTCCTGGTGCGCCAAACACTGTTCGGGTTTTCATGCTGTCCCTCATGAATATGCATGAGATACATCTGCATACCATGGGGGTGGTGCATAGATACGCAGCACAGGCATCTTTATGAGAGGCAGCATGGAATCTGAATGGGGTTTGGCCCTCCAGGACTGCATTTGGGAGACTCTGCTCTAGGTAATGCGCCTGTTTATGGTGTCTGTGCTGGGTGGGGTAAAATATAGGTGTATTAACCATGCGTATGTTCTCTGCAGTAAAGGTTTGTCCTTACTATCACGGTTTAGTTGTGGGAAAAATATGGGGACTGGATTGTCAGTAGCACCAGCTGGCCTTTGAACCTGGGACCTTCTGTTGTTGCACACACTGTCTGTGTGCACTGCACCACCATGTTGCCACAGATGTGCTGCATTCCCTGGGGAGTCCATGACTGTACATCCGACAGGGCCTGTTTGTTGCAGTGCACGGCACACACCTGGACAGGGCTAGGCCATGGTCTGCTGTGGCCACCAGCTGCTGCCACCTTCACCACCAGTACCGCTCCATCCTTAGATTGGAGACAGCATAAACCCTGAAGGTTTTGTGGACCTCCAGGACTGCATTTGGGGGAATCTGCTCTAGGTAATGTGCATGTTTCTGGTGTCTGTGCTCTGTAGGGTAAAATAGAGGTGTTTGAGCCATGCTTATGTGCTCTGCAGTAAAGGTTCGTATTTACTATCACTAGTAAGTTGTGGGTAAAATATGGGGACTAGATTGGCCGGAGCCCCAGCTGGGGCTTGAACCTGTGACCTTCTGTCTCCAAACACGCTGGTTGTGTGCACTGCACCACTGTGTTGACACAGAGACAGTGTATTCCCTGATGATACCATGACTGTTTGTCCGGCAGGGCCTGCCTATTGCAGTGCATTGCACCCACCTACACAGGGCTAGGCCATGGTCTGCTCTGGCCAGCTGCCACTGCCCCCCTCCACCTCCAGTACCCCTGTGCCACCCTGCTGACATGCCCTTCTGCTGGTAGTGATGGTGGTACGCAGTTCCAGGCCATCCTGTGTACAGGTAGGCGGATGCCTATGGTGCAGGTTCTGGGGTAGGGGTGCCTGCAAATTTGTCCGCACGTCCGCCAATCACCACCTGCCAATGTTCTGTGCCCTTGGGGGTACCTGCTGGCTACTATCCCCTGTGACACTGTGCTAAACACTCTCGTGCCCATGTTGGGCCCTCATCAGTTGCTGTCTGGCTGCTGTTTAGTTTCAGCATTCCTAGGTGCCATCTAGGCATCTGCCTAGTCCGCGCTGTGCCCCAGCTGCACCACAGCATATTCCGCCTGCAGCCCTCTGTATCCCCTTTCCCAGCATCTGTCCAGTTGCCCATTCTGACCTGCCCGCCCTGCTGTTGTGGAAATGTGCATGCCTTAAGTAACCTGTCCAATGGAGAGGGAAACCCTGATCATTGCTATTTCACTGTGGGATCATTTACCTTGTATGGGGACAGAGCGTAGACCCTTCTAAAATTCATATTTATTTTTTGAGGCTTTCTTGGGAGTGATTTTTGATGTTTTCCAGTACTATCACTGTGGCCCAGCTGGATTAAAATTTTTCAGAATTTTATGGCCATTTTCAATTTTTATTTGCTATTTTGTTCTGTGCACAAGTATCACACTACTCACGTTTTGTAGGTTTCCCTGGTTTTGCTGTACATTGCTGACAGAAATGGTTTCTCTTCCCTTTAAATCGGCTCTAACGCAAGGTTTTCACTCACGGTATTTTTTTAGTTGAATTTCAGCCCCGCTCGTGTGCAGGGAGCCTCTCCCCTCCCACTCTCCACCCATTGACCCCGTCTCTCCGCCCCTGGGGAGCCTTCCTCCGCCCTCCAAAAGCCTTTCCACGCCTCTATCGCACATCAGCGCGCCGCGCACATGTGCGGGCCCGTTAGTGCGGCACGCACATGTGCGGGGCACAAAAACGCATCATTAGCGTGCGCTAAGGTACCTTAGCGCACGCTCAAGTGCGCCCCGCACAGTTGCGCAGTTTAGTGAACATACCCCTTAGTATCGTGATGGCAGGTACTCGTAAGATTAGTATGGGGGTAATAATCAAAACTGCCTGCACTGATGCAAACTCCATGGATAGTGAGGCATGTTTTGGGGTACTTTCACCTACAGGGTTTGCATCAACAATGGAAGCCAACGTTCACTCAAGCTTTTGTTTTGATAATTGCCACCGGAAAAATTAGCCACAGAGATGAGTAATGGAATGCCTCAAGAATTGGACCTGGGGCTGATTCTGTTCAGTATCTTTGTGAGCAATATTGCCAAGGGTTGGAAGGAAAAGTTTGCCTTTTTGCAGATATACACAAATATCTGCAACAGAGTGGACACCCTGGAGGGAGTTGAGGACCTGAAAAATGATCTACAGACATACTGAGCAATTGTTAAAGGCCAGATTTCAGTGGGCAAAATGTAGATTTATTTTGTAAATATTCACCCACCCCCATTGTGTAGCCCAAGCCCTTGCCAGAGAGGCAGACAAGAACAAAAAGCAGGGTTGACTGCAGACTCTCAGGGCAGTGTGATCTCTCACGGTCAGCAAATGCTAACAGCAGACTTATTTATGAGCTTGACAGCTGCAGTTTGATGAAAACTTAGATATCCATTTGTCACTAGTGTGGAAAATTTCCTTCTAACAACTGAATTTTCTAAGCGAGTGCACCG
This sequence comes from Ichthyophis bannanicus, assembly GCA_033557465.1. NCBI lineage: Eukaryota > Metazoa > Chordata > Amphibia > Gymnophiona > Ichthyophiidae > Ichthyophis > Ichthyophis bannanicus. The sequence goes on from CM066044.1 coordinate 128,142,581, forward strand.
TTGCTATGAATAGTCTAGCTAGTTGATTATTGTTGTAGTGTAGATCATAAGAGATCCACAGAACCTCCACTGGCCAAATCACTAAAATCTGTATAATTCCTATGTACTTGCTCCATAGCCTACATATTTTGACTTCTACAAAATACACCAAATTTGTTTCCGAGAGACCATTTGAAACAGCAATGGAGACAAATAGTTTTTGTCCATATAGCTTCTGTCACACCAACCTTGATCTGCATATCTTTGACCCAAATTAATACGACCGCCTGCTGCCCAGCCCCTTTGCTTCTTCCCCTCTGACAGATCAGGCATCGTTCAAGAGGAATCTGCTAAATCGGATATCAGACTGAGGCTCGCCTACTGCCGGTGCGGAATCTGTTGTGCTGAATGCCAGGGCAGACTGCATGACGTCAGAGAGCTGGGCTTGTAGGCTTTCGGCTGCGTCCTCGTGGAGAAGAGACGATTGCAAACAACAGCGAAGCACACTCTATACGTCCTTGCTGCAAGCGTGAGTAAGAGGGTGAGAGAGCTGCTTGCTTAGTGATCCCTTTCTGAGCTGTAGGCTACTGCCAGCGCTCACTAAGTCCTGAACTTTTAAAATACTGGCTGCTTAATTCTTTCTTTATTTTAGCTCTCTGAAAGAGGTCTGATATGCGTATGTATTAAGGCAAGCAGCTGTCATTTGCAACTTAAGAGACAACTACACATGGGGCGGCCTTAGTGGGTGACTGTTTGGGCTGCCACGCTTAGGGGGACTCAGAATTGGGCAGGTTGTTTTAATTGGGAGGTGGGTTGACGACGCTCTTCAAGAAAGTAGATAAAGCTGTGGTGGATAAGTGCTCACCTCGGTACGTACACCTTGCTTCTTTTTGTATAATCACAGACTTTGGTAAATATTTATGATACTGTTCAAAAAAACGCTTTCACTTCTGCTTAAATTTTGATGTTCATAGCAAGAACATTATCCCTATGTAATTAAAATATGTAAGAATATAAAGGTATGTTAAACAATTTAAAAGAGCACTATTCAAACATTTGCCACCCAAATTTCTGTTACTCATGTAGTGCTCGCCATAGGCCAATTTAACCTTTTTGACCCAGTGGGGCCCTGCACTAGGATAGCTGTCTCCAGCTTTGAAAACAAGGAACTAGTTACAGAAGAGGTTGGGGAAGGGTTCAGAAAGCAAAAATTAGGAAATAGAGAAAGGGGAAACATGCCATATTGTCACACTATAGGTGTGCATTTTTCAACTTGTTTATGTTTAAAGAGTGAAAATAAACATAGCGTTAAAAGATGAGGTTAAATGATGCAAATTTCAATATTACAATGCCGAAAATGCCCCCCCCCCCCCATTAATTCATATTTTTTTACTTAGTTATTTTTTAAATTAGTTTTCAGGCTTCATTAAAGTAACTAAACCAAAATGAGCTCCTGATGCTGGCTGGAAATAGCTGTGGACTCATGTTTATTTTTAGTAGCTTTTATTTTCTTTTTATGATTATGTAACCCAAAAAGCATAACATTTAGGGGTATGTTTATTAAAACCCCGGTAATGTGCGGGCCGCGCTAGTGTGCGGGTGCCATATAAGGAGTGGGCGTTTTTCTGAAAAAGAAAAACCGGGATTTAAATATGCGCTAAGGTGCGCGGCGCCCATGTGCGCCCCCGCACATTAGCGCATGAGAAAGCTGCGCGGGAGGCATAAGTGGCACGCTGATGTACAAGCAGAAGAGCAGAGCCACAGCACACTGGTTAAGACTCTGACCAATGGTGCAAGGATCAGGGGTTCAATCCCCACAGTGCCCAATGAACAAGGCTGGCTGAGGCATTACATATTATGGGGAAGATTGCTTTAGGAGGCATTTTATTTATATTTTAATTACTTCTACTAGCAAACGCATTCTCAAAGCGTGTTAACATAAGGCACCCCATAAGGCACATTTTAAAGTGCACTGTCTGCCAAGGCACCCTAGAATGTTGCTTATAGGGCGCTTTATAGGGTGCCGTATGAGTTACCGCAAGGTCATAGCACTGTTTTTGATGGCAGCACTGTGCAGTTTAAGGAATGAAAAGCATAAGTAGGTGCGCTGACATACAAGGAGGAGCAGCAGTGGAGCACAGTGGTTAAGACACTGACCAATGGTGCAGGGATCAGGGGTTCAATCCCCCACAGTGCCCAATGAACAAGGCTGGCTGAGGCATTACCTGTTAGGGGTAATATTGTTTTAGGAGGCATTTTAATATTGGGCGGCATAAGGCGGGGCGCTGATGTGCAAGCACAGGAACAGAACCACAGCACAATGGTTAAGACACTGACCAATGGTGCAGGGATCAGGGGTTCCTGTTCGGTAATCCAGTTTAGTCCTCCAACATCGGGTAGTGCCCCTCCTCCTGCAGCCTGGAGACTGGACCAATCAAGTCTTCTGTAGTATATATGCAGACGGAGCTCCCAGAAGCCCCCAGTGTGTCCAGTCTCCTTGCAGCTTGCAGACTTCTGTGCCCTTTCTGGGCACACTAAGTGACACTTGAAGGAGCAACACTAGTTAGTTCTTTTGGGGTTTTATTTTGGGTCCTTTATTTACCATTTCTTTGCTAGGTAGCTGTATCTTTAAAAAAAAAAAAAAAAGGAGCACTGCCACAGGGGAGCACATCCTGGGGGAAGCCAGATCTGCATTGGGCTCCTGCCTTCCTGCCTGGGAATATCTGAAACCTGGGTTGAGCTCTCCCCAAGACTGTTCGGGGAAGAGCCATACCTGCTACAGCATTGCCTGTCACTTGGAGAAGTTGGCTGAGTTCCTTGCTGTTCACTGAGCTGGTAGGAATTTTCCTTGCTTTATCTTTTCAGCTCTGTTGTTTTTTTGCATTGTCAGAGGCTCTGTCGGCTCCCCTGGCTTCCGAATTGCACTTTTTCCTGATTTTTTTCGCTTGCCCTGTATTAGAGGGTCGTTTTCTTTCTTTTCCATATTATTTGGTTACCTTTGTATTTTCGCGCCTTTTTTTATTGTGGGTGGAAAGGTGCGGCGGCCATTTTGGATTTCTAAAGTGTGTTTTTTAAGGGCACTTTTTAACACTTGTGCACGGGTTCCCCTGGCATTTTTGGGGTTTCTTTTGCTGGCGATTTTGCTCAGGGCACCCCTAGGATTCTGGGGAGTATTTTGTTTTCTGTAAAAAAAAAAAAAAAACGTTTTAAATTTAAAGCTGTACTGATTTGAATATGGTTAGTCCCTTTGCTGTGGGCTTCCCTGTTCCTGTTTCCTTCTTTCCCCCTGGAAGCAGGTTGCCTTAGCATGGCTGCCAAACCTCAATGTGTGATTTGTGGGTCCCGCAGAGGTACAATGACTGACTCTGGCATCTGCAAGAGCTGTGCTGCAGTTTCTTCAGAACTAGAATGTCTTCTCCCTCTGCTGTTTGCAGCTCTGTGGTAACTCGATTGATTTTTCTTGATTTTTCAGCGATTTTAGGCATTTCTATCATGCCTGCAACCCTCCCACCTTCTTCTTTGACTTTTTAAGTTAATTCCTTAGCTTTTGGGGGTTTTAATTCACTCGTTTGGTGTTTTATTTTTGCTGGTGGCCAGTTTGAATAGCTAATGAGCCTCGGTATTTGGCGGGACGCCAGTTTACTTCTCTGCTGGCTTCTAAAAGCTATATTGTTTCAGTTTTTTTCTTCTTTCCACAACACTTGCTAGATGTCAGTTGTGCAGAGGTTACTTTTTTCTCTGCCTCTGTATGAACATAATGGATAAAAAGTACAGAAGGCATGGATAGAGAACAGTATGCAATTCAGAGCCACAGTACAATGCTGAGTCACTGACGAAGGGTGCAGGGCTCATGGCTTCCATTCCCCACTGTGCCCAACAAAGAAGGCTGGCTGAGGCATTACCTATTATGGGGACTATTGTTAAATGCCTGTTCCGGCGGGACGCAGTTATTTCTTTTTAGTTCTCCCTGTGCCTTATTCAGGTTTACGCTGCATAGGCTGTCAGAAGAAACACAAGGACCTCAGGCATCAGCTCTGCTCTTCCCCCAGCATCTTGCTTCCCCTGAGGAACTTGGGAACTCCGGAGCTTGGCTTCGGGGGAGCTCTCCATTGGCTTTACGCTGCACTGAGTCTTTACCACGAGAGTTTGAATACCTTCAGGAAGTTCAGGTATCATTTTCTGTAAGAAAACTGTGCGTACTCTGTTTTTGTTTTTTCTTCCTTGCCTCAGCTGCTCTGGGATGCTTTCAGCTGTATCCGGACCGGCTGCCCCTGAGTTTGGAAGTGCCTACTTTGACTTTTTAGTCCGCAAACTGCAGCCGGGTTACTTTGTACGTCCTACTGATTATTGTACCTGTCTTATTCAATATACCATTTGGTTGAGGTTTTAAGTCAGTGTTTTGGATCCTGACTGTTTTGGGCTCGGCCTAATTAAGCATGCTCACTGTAATTTTCCTATGGCTGGATTGAGCTTCTACATCCCTCCCCCAGAAACACCTTTCAGCCCCTACCATGGAGGTCTGAATGGCTGCGGAGGGATCCCACTCTAATTTCCCTACTTTCAGTCACTGTAATTGCCTTACCCTGACCTTGAAAGTTTCTCTATGCCAGCACAGTGAATGACTGACAGTTCCCTTCTCAGTTCTGCGAATACCTGACAGTTTTTCGGTGCCAGCGGCTGTTTTGTTTTTCTCTTCAGTGTTTCTTTTTAGAGGAAACAGCTCTAAACAGCAGTTTCCACACACTTAATCATGCTGTGGAGGCACGTGCAGTTTCAAAATCCTTTTCTTAAACAGTCTTGGGTTTCCCTGAGCCTTCCTTGCTTTTTGTTTTAAATGCAAAAAAATAAATAAATAAATAAATAAATAAATGAAACCCCACACAAGAAGAGGAAAGGTGGTTTAAGTCTCTACAATGCTTTTTTCTATGGCTGTATTATATGTGAAATGTAATCAGCCGAAGGGTACATTAATAGCTTGCTTGTGTTACACCTGCACGCTGCATCCCGGAGGCTTTCCCCATACCCACTGCGTTGCTAGCTGGGTCCCCCAGCACCTTATCTCCCCCCTCCTCAGAGCCCCTGCTGCAGGATCTTCCACAGCCGCTGCAGACCACATTACACATTCCCATCTGGCCGTCTCATCAACGGTTTCTCCACTTCGCTCTTCCGTGGGGCCACTTCCAATTTCCGGCCATGCCGTTTGGTCTCGCCACGGCCCCCCGCACCTTCACAAACGTGATGGTAGTGGTCGCGGCGGCCTTGGGCACAGAGGGCATCCTGGTCCATCTGTATCTCGACGACTGGTGGATTCGGGCAAAGTCCAGTCGGGAGTGTGTGCACGTCACGAGCAGGGTGGTGGCTCTGCTGCGGTCCCTCGGCTGGGTGGTGAAAGAATGCAAGAGTAGTCTGTGCCCGACTCAGGATCTCGAGTATCTGGGAGTGAGCCTCGACACAGCACGGGGCTTGGTGTGCCTGCCGGAGCGCCGCATTCGGTCTCTTGTCCGACTCTTCAGGGGGATGCCCGCTCCGTCTGCATGGTGATAGCTACAGCTCCTCGGTACGATGACAGCAACCTTGGAGGTGGTGCCCTGGGCGCGCTTCCACATGCGCCCGGCTGCAGAGTGCTCTGCTGCGCCGTTGGTCCCAACCAATTCGACTCGTTGAACAGGAGATTGACTTGCCCAAGGGCGGTTCGCCGATCACTCCGGTGGTGGCTCTCCTCCGAGAACCTGGCGCGGGGGATTCCCTGGAGCCTCCACTTTGGGTTCCGTTCACAACGGATGCCAGCTTAACCGGCTGGGGGGCTCACTGCGAGACCCGCTTCGCTCAAGGGGAATGGTCTCCCCTGGAGACTTCTTGGTCGATCAACCTCCTCGAATTGCGGGCGGTGCGGCTAGCCCTCTTGGCCTCAAAGCCCTAGTTCTCGACCGGCCGGTGCGAGTCCTCTCGGACATTGCGACCCCCGTAGCTTACATCAATCGCCAAGGGGGCACCGGCAGCATGGCCCTGGAATCAGAAGCGATGGCCTTGGTCAATTGGGTGCAGTCTCGTCTTCCGGCCATCTCGGCAGCGCCTATTGCAGGCGCAGACAATGTTCAGGCCGATTTTCTCTGCAGAGTGCGGGTGGACCCCGGAGAGTGGGAGCTAAACCCGCAAGTTTACGCGCAAATAGTTCGTCGGGGGGGGGCCGCCTTCATGGATCTCATGGCGACATTTCAATCGGCCGAGACAGGACGCTTCTTCAGCAGGCAGAGGGAGCGTATGTCCGAGGGGCTCGACGCTCTCATTCAGCCGTGGCCAACGTCCGGCCTTCTTTATGTCTTTCCTCCGTGGGTTCTGATTGGCCGGGTCGTTCAGCGCATCGAGGGCCATCGGGGTCGAGTGTTACTGGTGGACCCGGACTGGCCTGGGTGGCCCTGGTATGCCGATCTGGTCCGGCTGAGCGACGGCATTCCTTGGCTCCTATCCACGCTGCCGAATCTTCTTTTTCAGGGACCCTTGCGGATGCCCCAAGTGGGTCAATTCTCGCTTACGGTTTGGCCATGGAGAGGGCTCGGCTGAAAAAGAAGGGTTACTCCCCCCACGGTGATTTCTACCCTACTGCGGGCGGGGAAAACGACCACTTCTCTTACTTACGTTCGGATTTGGGGGATCTTTGAAGACTGGTGCTCCCGGCGTGGAGTCCGGGCGGCGACGGTTTTCGTTTCCGTCGTTTTAAGTTTCTTCAGGTTGCTTTTGATAAGGGCCTTGCGGCTAGTTCTCTGAAAGTCCGGTTGGCGGCTATCTCTTGTTATCAAGGCAAAGTTTTAGGCCGTCTCTACGGTTCTTATCCAGACGTACGTCGTTTTCTTACGACTGTTTTTCATTTGCGGTCCTCCCGCAGGATTTTTGTTCCTCCGGGGGACTTGAATCTAGTGATGCGGGCCCTGGTTCGTGAACCTTTTGAGCCCCTGAGTAGGGCGTTTCTGAAAGATTTTACGCTGAAGACGTTTTTTCTTGTAGCCATCTGTTCGGCACGGCGTATTTCAGATCTACATGCGTTGTCCTGCCGAGAACCTTTTTTGTCTTTGTCCCCGGTCCCTTCCTTTTTGCCGAAGGTGGTTTCCCCTATTCATGTGAATCAGGCAGTGTTTCTTCCAGTTCTTTCTTCCCACTCTGTCGGGTCGGCGGACAAAAGTCTTCACCGTCTCGATGTGGGTCGTGCACTTCGTCGTTCTTTGAAGGCTACCGAATCTCTTCGGAAGACTGACCGGTTATTCGTGCTCTTCGGGGGTGCACGTAAAGGGGAAGCGGCGGCTAAGGCCTCCGTTGCAAGATGGCTCAAGGAAGCGTTCGCGTCTGCGTATCTGTTGCAGCAGCGGTCTGTTCCGGAGGGGCTACTGGATCATTCCACTAGGGCTCGGGCTACCGCTTGGGCGGAGTATAGCCTAGTTCTGCCAGCAGATATCTGTAAGGCGGCCACCTGGTCGTCTCTGCATGCTTTCAGTACACACTATCGTTTAGATTTGTCAGCGGCTCGGGATTCCTCTTTTGTTCGGCGGTTCTGCACGCCGGATGGCAAGGTCCTGCCCGGTCTTAACTGCTCTGTTACATCCCGATGTTGGAGGACTAAACTGGATTACCGAACAGGAAATGGAAATTACACTAACCTGGTAATTGTAGTTCCTGGAGGGTCCAGTTTAGTGCTCCTTCCCTCCCGACTATCTGTTATAAAAATGCGGCGCGCTTTCCGAACGGTGGATCATAAGACGGTTCCTCTTGCCGTTCGAACCTTTTTTGCAGCCGCGTTTTTGGCTATGGCTCTTCCTTTCTCAGGTGTTCAGTCAGCTCCTGAGATTTCTGATACGGAGCTGTATTTTGATTTCTGGGGCGTTGGTTCCAGTGCAATACAGTGTTCTGACTTCCTCGTTTGGAGAGAAAGTTGGATATTTTTGTGGGGGGGAAACAAATTGTTCTTTAATTATGTCATTTTCATTATGTCATTTTGTATATTAATCTAATGTGTTGCTTCGTTAAGTATGCTTTGTTACTAGTACACTGGGGGCTTCTGGGAGCTCCGTCTGCATATATACTACAGAAGACTTGATTGGTCCAGTCTCCAGGCTGCAGGAGGAGGGGCACTACCCGATGTTGGAGGACTAAACTGGACCCTCCAGGAACTACAATTACCAGGTTAGTGTAATTTCCATTTCAATCCCCCACAGTGCCCAATGAACAAGGCTAGCTGAGGCATTACCTGTTAGGGGTAATATTGCTTTAGGAGGCCATTTATTTTTATTGTAATTACTACTGCTAGCAAATGCACTCTCAAAGCAGTGTAACATAAGGTGCCCCATAAGTTACCCTAGAGGGCACACTTTAAAATGCAGTGTCCGCCACGGCACCCTACAATGTTGCTGAAAGTGTGGCCGATAGGGCACCATATAGGGTGCCCTATGAGGCAGGGCAAGGTCAGAGCACTGTTTCTGATGGCAGCACTGTGCATTGTAACGCATGGAAATCTTAAGTAGGTGTGCTGACATGCAAGGGGGAACAGCAGTGTAGCACACTGGTTAAGACACTGAATGATGGTGCAGGGGTCATGGGTTCAAATCCCCTGTGAATAAGGTTGGCAGAGGTACGTTCTTTTTCTGCGTGCAACTGTACAGCAATCTGTGCTGCCATCTAAAAAGAACCCCATCCTAGTGCCATATATTAATGCACCTTTTAGGGTGCACCAGAAGGCACATCCTAAACAACCACGTCATTAAAGGCGAATTATAATGTTCCCCACAGGCCATGTTGAAAGGTTGTCAACTCCCAAGGCACCATAGTAGGCACCCCATAAGCTGCCTGAATCGAAGGTGTGCCAGAAGATGCCCCAAAGATGTATAGGTGAACTCAAAAACGTTTGCCAAGAGCAGTAACATCCCCCAATTTGAATGGCAAGAGAGGTATGTGCCAAACACACACGTAACCCAAACACTGCACAGAGCAGAAAGGAAAGACAATACAAAAGTAAAAGAAGGACGTAGATCACAGCTGATGGACCACACAAATCAGCTCCAGCCCATGTGGCAGCTATAAAAATGGACAAACATATCGGGGCCAGCTGGAGCCATGCACAGAGTGATGGTAATGTACCATGCTATAATGACATTGTGTGACAGAGGATGGGAAGATGTGTGCAGCAGAGGAGGCTGAAATGGCAGGATAGGTGAAATATCAGGATGACTGTGGAGTAGCAGTGCTATGCAGAGCACACACAGGAGAGGCAACCAGGGAGAGCTGCAATGCAGGAATGTGTAGGAGTGCAGGATGTGGGTTAGCAGCATGCACATCAGGGTAAGATGGCACACAGCTGGCAGACAGAAGATGGACGGAAGGATGGTTCACAACTCAGATGAGGGTACAATGTGCTCACAGCACAGATCAGCACAGATATGACTCATACGAATGAAAACAACTTCTGCAGGACAAGCATACAAATCAAAGAGAACAGAGGAAGCACACCTACGACCACTACCACAAATGGAAATGCACAAACCGGTAGGCCACACCACCAACGTGAGCTCATTAGCAAAAGCTGCATACAAAAAGAGTGCAGGGCATCACACAAGACGCCTGCTGGCTGTCAGGACAGGCAAACCCCCAACAGTAATCATGACCAAATGCACATGCAGATCTGCTGTGTACAGATCAGATCCCAGTCTGTAATTGGGACCAGGGGCACATGCACACACAATGAAATGTTCTGCAGTGGATACAGCATGCAATAGAGGAAAGAAACTAAACCCCAAGGGCAGCAGAGGACGCTCTGTGGAGCTGGTTAACAATCTGGATCAGGACAGGAGAGAACTCAACATGCAAACAGGTGTACCACACACCAGCTGAACCACAGCAATACCAAACCCCCAGGTGCACTGCCATGTAAACACCATAAAGTAAGAGACCTATGTAACAGATAATATCTGATGGCTAGGCAGCACAGAGGACACACCTTGGTGTACAGTGAAGAGAGGGAAGGGTGTGTGTAGAGGTGATGAACCTGCTGGTACCTAATGGTCCAGTTAGCACAACAGAAAAATAAAAAGATAAACCACATGTGGGGATCAAACCTGCAAACTACAGAGTTATAACACATGCCTCTAACCACTCCCAGAAACAGCACACTGAGCACAATGCAAAACAAATACCCCAAAGGGAGGGTGTGTATGGGAACCTGTAATACCCAGTGATGTGGCATATGGCTGGCAGATACACAGCTGCCACCGTACAAGGATGTGAGCACAGGTGGCCCATGTACATGACCAGCAAATCACTAGATACAAGTGTCAATGTGCTCAAAGAGTGGAGGAGTAACCTAGTGGTTAGAAAACTGGCTTGGCCACCAAGCAACCAGGGTTCAAATCACACTAGCACTCCATGTGTCCTTGGGCAAGTCACGTAACCCTCCATTACCTTGGAAGAAAGACCTGACAATCTACATCCAGTGACATTGACAAGAAAACCATGGAGTCTCTGGGTCACAAGGAGTCATGACTGATTCAAAGGCACACATTGCATTGCATGTTTGTCACCGTGATCAAGCAGCAAAAGAGACAAATGTCTGTCAAATACATATCTTTATTTGGGTTATTCATCACAGATAGTGTAGACAGTGCCATCATAATATCAAGGTGAGTGCATCCCTGGTGAAAGACGGAAACACTTTTAGCAGGGCAGCAACCAACCTCCTACAGAAAGGTCACTTGCTTGACCACAAATGAAGGGCAGGAGATATGTGCATCAGGTGCATGCTATGCACTGGGCAGCAGGCCCCCACCCCCCACCTGCTGCTGCATGCCTCAAATGTGTTACTCACATATGAGTGCATGTAGACAGTAGGCGCTGCATGATGAGGACCCAACACACATCATCTGTCCCTCAAAACATATCCATCTGGCAACACAGGAGGCAGACAAATGAAAACAGCATATGTTGTCACAATGTTTTAATGTTAAAAGCACACTCTGAAAGTAATGTTTCAGCTCTCACCTAATGCCTGATCTAGGAATCAAAGCTGCAACAATGTAGACCCAAACAATCATCAAAAGCACAATGAGCATATGCTAACAGGTAGCACAGGCACATGAATAGACAGAATACAAACTAAACTACCTGCAGAGATAACACCATGAAGGAGGTCCCCCTGCACTGTTTGTTGGGTAGACAGTGTTTGGCCACATATAGCACGGTACATGGAATGCACAATTGAAGGAGCACAACGGTCACCCACACTGCCACACTCCAAATATAATGTGGCAATGTGAGTGCCCGTACCGCAGGGCATAAACAGGACCGTGCAGACGTGCAATGCAAGGTGTGTACATACATGCAGACTGTCACGTCTGCACAGTAAACAAACACAAGAACCAGCATGTGAAGATGGAAATGATGGGCAAACATCTTACAGGGAACCACACAGAAGCCATAGGTCCACATGCTGAGTTTCACAAACAGAGTCAGTCATATGCACAAGCACCATCCACATTCCAACATGATACAGTGATGCCACACATGCACGTAAACACCCTTGGCCCATTGCAAACATCAATCCAGGATGGTGGTGTGCATGAAAGCATCATGTCCAGGTGGAGAGCAGGTGGACATAGACAATAGGACCGCTCCATCGTTGGCCCTATGTCACAAACATGGCTGTATGCTTGTGTAGAAACAAACAGATGAGCATATCCTGTGTGCCATGTCACACCCATGGCCAAAACGCAACAATAACACAATTGTGTAGGAATGTACCACATACAGTGTCAATGTCAGTCCCTGCTGCACACGTGGGGATCAGTACACAGCGTCCAAAGTGCAAAATGTATCTGCAATCCAACAGGTCAGGTTAAAACTGTTCCTTGCAACTCTGGACATGCATAGTCAAGTGTCACATTCCAACATGCCACAGTCCTTGAAAGTTCATGTGTGTCCCCTACAATGAGCAGGACTCCCAGCCAGAGCATCGCAGCAACAGTGTGTTGGACAGCTCTGTCATGGGGAAAGCAGCAGTCCAAGAGTAATACTGTCCATCCCAGTCATGTGTCCCACTCTGAGGTCAAACATCCAATGGCTCAATTCTCCACAAAACGTTCCATGGTGTTGTGTCCCCCAACAGGTGGGTGATGGCGATGCCATATGCACTGTAAGAGATGTGTCCGGTATGTCCTCTGCCCTGTGTCAGGAGAGGATAAGTATTGTATTGTTAGACACCTTGCAAAAACAGCACAAATTGCAGACCGTCACACCTTAGGAAATACAGAAGAAAGGGATGCAAAGGCAAACATGACATGATATCAACACAAAAGAAACCGCATTTTGGTGACATCATGAATCGTAAATGCAGACACGGGTGTCACATGGATATGGCCATGTCCATGCTCATGTCACACAGGCGTCTCACAGCTAAACACTATATGCATCTGTTTCTGTGTCCAGAGAGGTAACATGACATGCACATGAGACAAACATTAAATCATCAACAGGTAAAGCCAGATATAATCCCCCAAATAACAAAGGTGCAACATACCTTGTGTGTGCATCAGGTGTACGTCATCAATCCCTTGAGCGACTAAACAGCCATATCAGGTCACAGTGAAGGGAGACAATGTCGGCAAAACGTGTAGAATCACCATGTCAAGCCACTGTTGATGCATGTCCACATTATGTTGATATCTGAGATAAAATAAAGATGCTCAACAGTGGTCCCTCAGAACACAAGACACAGTTCTGCTCACAGCACACAACACATGTCGAGAATATTCACAAGGTAAACAGCACTACGGTAGAGGTAGCACAGTCACAACCGTCCCCCAGGAGCACAGACCCCTCACAGAACATGATAATGTACTATGCCTGAACACTGCATCACACAGCCAACCCATAAACATGCACCCACACAGTATGCAAAGTTCAGCGTGCCAGCTGTAACACATGGCCTGTATGTGCACAAGTGGAGATTTGTAGACATAAAGGCCCAGTGAACATGCAGTGATACCCTGTTGTTGGCTGATGGTACAATGTTGGGGTAGGGAGCAAGTGTAGGCCACCACCAAAAAAAAAAAAGAAACCTACACACATGCAGTTCTGTTGTACATGTCCCAGAGAGAGTGTTGCAGAGGACATACTGAACACAAACACATGGGGATATGTGTGACAACAGCAAGATATGGGTTAGGGAGGCGTAAGGAAATAAAGTGAACCACAACATCTGCCCAATATGACAGATCACTGAGGACATGTTTTCCCCCTGACTGCAGGCACAGACAATGTAGCTGTAGATCCACCTACCCCAGACCACAGCATTTTGGCTGATGTACAGTCACATGCCAATGCACCACAGCAAACACGCATCCTCACGAAGTATGTCCTGTGCAGTGGGAAACACAAGAGAAACAAACATATGTCATGTTCTAGCTGTGCAACACACACTGCACCTTCCTGTCCCCAGCTGTCAGACCCCACAACATCACATACTGACTGACTGTTCACTATCACAATGTACAGATCTCTCACATGTGAGAGGCAGCACAGAGGTGTCGGAGGCTATCTACAGGTGTCCATAATCTCTGTCCCCTCCCTTACCTCTGTTGTTGTACACACAGGTCAATAGAGGTGTCTGCTCCCACCATGTTTCTGCCTCACCCCAAGGTCGCAATATTAGCCCGGGTACACCATATTGCCAACAATGCCCCCTCTCCGTGTTTACTGTTGTCCCAATGTCTGTTAACCCACTGTCAATTGCTGAAACACATGGAAATATGCAGGCGCACCTCCTGTATCCACTGCCCAAATACATATCCTGGTGTGTACATCTCATACCTTGAATAATATTGACAGCTGTGTGCTGATGATGTGCACAAATAGCTGGCAATGTCTGCGTCATGTCAACAAAACCACACCCCCATGTCTGCTTGTGACCTGACCATGATGGCTGCATGTCATCCCACTGTGTGTCAGTGAGAATGTCAAAGCATGGATAGCCTATATGTGCACCTTAAAAAAATAGCTCTCCCCTAAGTCTGTGTGTGTATGCGGACATAACCCTCCCTTGCTAGGGTCCACAAGGTAGTTGTTGATGTGGACTGTACTCTCCTGCCCTACACACATACACAGCCTGTAGCTGAGGCATGATGGCATATGTTGAGATAGCATCAGCTAGATATGCCATGTCCTCCCTGAAAAACCTGGTAAAACACAAGCCACCCACACATTCAGCGCTCCACTTGCCTACTGTAACCCACCCCTTGCTGATCTGGGCCGGATCAACTCTGTATGTGTGTACATATGCAACACTGCACTGAAGGGCTATTCTCCAACAACAAAATGTAGCAATGCTACTCCCCCTGGCTGGACACTGCACAGGTCCCCATCCTTCACCATATCCATGTCAGGGCTACATGATGACCTATACATTCAGGCACACTGAGGTTGCATTAACACCCCTCACGAATAGTTAATACCATCATGACAAACTAGTACTAAGCATGTGCATTGTGCTATGTATGACATGTGGCACCACACATAAGGAACATACACACATAGCCAGCTGACAGGAGCTTAACACCCACACAAGCAGCTCAAACTTGTACAATATAACCACAGCCGACTGGACAACTGTCCCCAAACATGGTCTGCCCTCCCACTGTGAACATCGCACCATATGCCTGCCACTGTGCTCCACCCATAGCATCAAAACAATTAACTGTTTGCACAGCAGCTGCTATCACAACCAGCCACTAACTGGGAATGTGACCCCCAAAACCTCCCACAGGCGTATGAACACCCACCCACATCATCTGCCACCACCTGCTGTTGTGCCCTGCCCACATTGTTTGTCGCACACTCATGCCTATATGTGACGTTGGGATTGTCAGTTAAATGTTAATACAGTGTGGCATCGGAATGATATCTTTACAGAAACATCAACCTTTATAACCATTACACACATAGAAAAACACATGAAGGTGGGAAGATAGGCAATACATACATGAGAAGATCTCTGCGATCAACCTCCGCCTGACCGCTGTGCCCTCCCGTGTGTCACCATTGGCACGTACAGGGGGGCATGTTGGATCATCCTCCAGATCCTCATTAATCTCTGCAGGGATATCGTGCCTGAGAGCAATGTTTGTGCAGGATTGCAACAGGCTATGATTATCTCTGCCACAGTCATTGGCTTATATTGTAAGGCCCCGCCTGTCCTATCCAGACACCTGAAGTCGACTCTTCAACACGCCAAAGGTGCGCTCTATGACAGAGTGGCCTGGACGGCACATGGGCCTCATTGTACGCTCCTCGTCTGCACGTGTCCGTGGCTTACGCACAGGGGTCAGCAGCCTAGGGCGGCGACACCCATATCCTGCATTAAAATAAAAAACAAAAAAAATAAAACAAAAAAAAAAAAACACCTGCAGAAAGAAATGTTGCATGTGAATGCAGGAGTTCATGTCCACTCACCAAAATTGACACATGTTTAGGACGGTGATAAAACAAACGCACAACACACTCCTGACAGAAACATATGACAGACCCACCTATTCAGTTCAGAAAAACCTAGACATATGAATGACAGAAAAGTTGTTACGCACATGGCCTATACGAGTCTGTTATACCCATGGCAAATACTACAAACAGTCCCCATCTATACCTTTAGGAGATCCTTTGTGTGTGTGGCACATGCGTATTGTAATGCAGTTAGTGTCCACATCTCCACCACCTCCACTGTGAGACTATACCAGCCGATCCACTGATCACAGGTTTCAAAGTATATGTCAGAATAGTAACCAAGGAAAAACATGCTGTCATTTGAGGGAGGCCCACACCCCAGAACATGTATGCCATGGAGGTCTGGCCAAAGTGTAAACCATATCACCTCTATACACCGTGTCCACTAAGGTCTACATATCAAGATTTAGGCAGTCTGTCTCCATATGCTGTTATACTGCTGACCACCAAATTGTTGATAATAGACATGCCTCTGCACTGTCCTCCATCCTGCTTCACATCCTTTTGAAAGGTGCGGTCCTACAAACCTGCACACTGTAACCCCACAGGGAGTTTGCACCACGGACATATACATAGGCAGAGTACCTTCCTGTGTATCAACCTCGCTACCAATACCTCTCTGTATGCACCCATGTAGCCCCCTGCTTTTGCCGTCACCGTTCCATAATGGTCAGCTACATGAGGATCGACAGACACAACGACGCTAGCTCCCGCTCATCTACAGTGGGCAAAGGTACTGCACCCCCTATACTGTGTTGCACCCCTGGTTTGATGCAGCCAAGATGCGTGACCATACATATGCAAACATGTCCTCCCAGCTGGAAAGCTCCAGAAAAGCCACAGATGACTGGAAACAGCCAGAGGCAAAGAAATGTAAGGCAGCAAGGAGCTTGACTAAACCTGGTATGGCATGGGACCGATCAGTCAGGGGCTCGAGGTCAGGTCTTAGATCCTCATAGAGCTCCCTAATAGCCCTTTGTGCTCAGTCGGTACAGGGAGATGACCTGGGGTCCTCACGCCATGCCCTGGAGCTGGGCCCGTGGGCCTGTAGAGGCGAGGCTGCCGAGCCTGCACCTCAGCACGCCTTTTGTCGCCGTGCACACCACAGCACCTGCCTGGACCGCCCCACAGCTGCAGGTCTGATTTGCTGCAGGACTACACCCATGCACTTTGCCTCAGCCCC